>BGPR01000558.1:245009-316379 GCA_013235015.1 Araneus ventricosus | reverse complement strand
TTTTTTAGATTTTCAATAAAATTCTCATTTTTTTTAGATTTTCAATAAAATTCTCATTTTTTTTTAGATTTTCAATAAAATTCTCATTTTTTTAGATTTTCAATAAAGTTCTCATTTTTTTAGTTTTCAAAAAACTTTACTGAGTAATAAAATTATTATGGTATTCTGAATGAGACCAAAAGTGTTTTTGCTACAATTTCGACCAAAATTCTTTGTTTTGCAATAGTTATATGCTAACTGGATAGAAATAAAAATTTCTAAAATAGTTGCCATGTTAAGATATGAAATGTTCCGAAACTTTAAATTAAAAAAAGACTTTTATTAAAGCTTCTTCAGGTTTAGTTTCTAATATTCTCTCATCTAACTTTTTAAATGATTCTCAAAAGATACTTAGTAAAAATACGATTACGATTTTAAATAATTGAATTAGGATCTGAGAAAAAATATTTTCAAAAAATATATGTAATTTTTTTGCGAAATATTAGATGTTTTGTGTTTCTTTATTTTCTACAAATAACGAAATAATTCAATTATATAAGGGTTAAAATCATGTTATAAATTTTCGCATTTTCCGAAAAGTAAAAAAAAAGTATCTGCTGCAAATCAATAATTAGTTTAACCCTTTCAAGAGCGGTGGTTTCCTTTCGAAACCATATGTTAAAAACTTTTTTCGATGGAAAACTCATACTTTATAGTGAAGTATTTTACAACAATACATATTCTAATATCCATAAACAGACTTATTTGTAGCCTAATTTCTAATCTTCTTTCCTCATGGATTTAAACGCGAATAAATTTAGTTTCATCAAAGGAAAGAAATCTGACTTTTTCACTCAATTTCTAAAGAATAGGACTAGGCACACAGTCAAAACTTATTAAATTTTTTTAAAACATGGTCTTTTTCTGTAAAATTGGCAAAATAAAAAATATAACAGAAATTTGTTACTTGTTTCAAATTTTTCATGCGGTTTCAGGGATAAACCCCTTTTCTAGGTGCTATGAGGAATCTTTGTTGCAACTGTTAAGAAAATCAATTTAGAGGTTCATTCAGAGGTATCTCTTCACAAGCATTTTGTTTTGTTTTCGAAAAGAAGAGCTTATAAGCATTTGTAAACCATAATCAGAATCTGAGAAAGAATTTCTTCCATAAGTTTCCGAAAAGCTGCATAAAATATTCCCTACCTTAGTACTCGTTTTAACGCCAGGGAAATCAATTACCAGCGCAAACGAGTTCCTTCCTACCACCTGCGATCCCATCTATTGTAAAGCTTATCACCACCAATCTGTCACTGTCAACCAAGTCATCAATGGAGGGGAAAGCAGAGGAGAGAAAACACGGATTTTCCGCTTTCGACTGCAAAATTCAAACCCGGAAAACACCGGTTGTTCCCATCTTGAAGGCGACAGACCGAGAAGAAAAAAGATGGTTATGCGGAACTCGGCGTAGATTTGCATTACGTAAGAAACCGTTCGCGGCGCTCGGAGGGTTAATCTCATATTTAAACTGGTTTCGACATACAACTCGCTGAGTTTCACACACATTTATTTTCGCACCACTATAACATACATATATGCCCGCATATTAAACTCATAACGAAGAATACAGACGTCGCCGCATTTGCCAGAACATAATAAAATGCTTCTGGAGGAACACTGAAGGAAAGTTTAAACGCTGACGATTAACAACTTCTGCCGACATAGTATTTTAATACAACAGGAACAGTAATTTCGAGTGTGATCTACGAATTCGATATTAGTGATTAAAACGGAAAATTTTTATATTGAAAAGTATTTATCTTATTTTTTTTGCTTTTGTCGAAAAATATGACGAAACAAATTTATTTTGAGTTTTTAAATGGTTGGTACAAACAAGCTCCCTCGATTCTTATCGCATACTTAAAGAATGGAGTCGCAACTTGTTGTATCTAGGAGGAGACGGTGTACTAGGTCTTAGATTCCAACCTAAATTTTATTCTCGCGTGTAGTATTTTCAGGAATTAACAAAATTTTTAAAAAATGATAAATAGTGGCAGTACATAAAATATACTGGTTAAGTTCTTGGAATATTACCATTTAATGAAAGTTTTAAAGCATATAAACAATCTGAACTTTCTTAAATGAAAGAAATTTGAATAGCCTAGACTAACTAACCGTTTCGCTTTTGACTTGAAATGTGGCTCATATAAGCTTAAAAGCTTCATTAGCTTTAGGAAACATTTTGGGAATTTAAACTCTAAACACAGCAAACTAATTGAACAGTTGCTCCATCTCTTATCTAATAACATTTTAATCGTGATTGAAATTCATAGGATTTAATTTTTGGTGCTCTATTTTAAGGAATGTTGAGATAGCTGTGCCATATAAGGTACTAATGATAAAAAATAACAATCTTACAAGCAAATATGCTTAGCTCAAATGAACTTCGCTCCATACTTAAAGAATGCAGCGTTTTGGGTTAAGTGTCGTAACATAGTGAAGAAGAGAGAATACAATTTTTGTACCTCTTCCTTAAATAATTGTGTCCACCATTTGATGCTGATGTAAAATTTTGGTATCTGAACGACATACCGAATTTTATTGATTTTGTTTGCTGTGTTTTTGCGTTATTATGTTCCCATGCAAACAGGTAGACAGAGAAACGAATACTTCCACGAATTTATAACAAAATTCTACACAGATCTACCATTTGTGTGAAAAAATCATGTATGAAAAATCACCCATCGAGCTTCTTGCGTTTTTGAGTTACATTCAAACACGCAATGGGCAGATCGACAGACAGTTCCCTTTTGATGGATTCCGTCCAAGAGTCTTATCTGGATTTATATATTTAAAAAAGCTGCGTAAAATTTATACAATCCATCTTCAGTTGAAGGATTTGTAAAATAGTCAGCAAAGTTTAATTTAGCATTCTTATGTTTTAGACTGAAAAATCAATATATATATATATATATTAATTTCATTTAAAAATAAAATAAAATAAAGTTTTAACAAAATTGTAAATTGTAATCAAAATGACTCAACTGTTGTAATGGTGTCAAACACGCCAACCGCATTGAAACCATTAGAACGGCCACCATCTCGAACGGAATAGAAAATAAAGATTCTTACATATAGGTCGTGTTTTATTTCTTCAAAGAACATTTATGTCAAATCTTTAAAAAAATCGAAAGAGGCATTTGATCGTGACTGCGTAAGAAAGAAATTTACGAACAGACGAAACGCCGAAAGGTAAAAAAAAAAAAAACAGACAATCGCTCCGAATGTTCAATTGAAGTGTTCCGATGCACTAGGTCCGGATTGTTTAGGAACTGAGACAAGATATTAACAGTAAGACATCCTTCCTGAAATGAATGACATACGTCCCAAAATATTTCTGCCGGGGAACTCTGGTATTTCCATAATTTCAGCTTCAGTACGTGAATATTGTTCTTTAGAAAATTGTAATAATTGCAATGGATAATGAAAAGGCATGGAAATTTTCCTATGTCACGAAGACTTTGTGGATATACTGTATCAGACTCATGAATAAAATTCTTGTTCTCCAATTCTCTCTCTCTCTCTCTCTCTTCTAAGGATTCTAAGAACATAGTGTGCTCTTAACCGATTATCATCTTTCATTAAATTTACGGTTTTAGCAAATAATGCTATATCATCCACTTCAAGAAGTAATTTCATCTTGTCCTGATTGAAATACTGAGCGAATTTCTAAAAAACATTCCCTCTCTGAAAGATGCAAACCCCATAATGCTTTATTAAACGACATGCGAGGTTCAGATGGATCGACAAATCCAGGTGGTTGCGTCATAAAAGTGTACTTCTGAAGGGAAGGGTACACAGGGTGTTCAGAAAGGTCATTTACAAACTTTAAGGGTAGGTCAGCTACACAGAAACAAGAAAACACAATAGAACATGGGGACAGAAATGCAAAGGGGATCCCCTACCGGGGGCTTTTCGTCAAGTAAAGGAAAAGGATATACAAGAAGAAATGGGCATCACAGATCGAGTGGAATAGAAATTTACAATAGCACAATAACCCAGCTTCATGATTAACACAAGGCGAAGAGTTATCGCCTCACACGGCATCTCCTTTTAACAGTTCTTTGGAATACTCCAAAGGTTTTTTTTCGTTGACACGACGTCCTATTTGTGTACCAGCCATGTCGCTAAAGGATTGTCATGTTGTTATTCGTGAAAGTAAATTGAAAATTGCATGCGTGATACTAAGTGTATTCAACTCAATTTCCGTTCTACATTTCATCTTGGGTTATGCTTTTATTTTCCTTAATCACCGACACAGAACCTCTCAGAGGCACCCCATTGCATTTTAGACCCCAAGTTCTATTGCAAAAATGATAAGTTTCTGTATGTCTGATCTACCCTAACAGTTCGTAAACGATCTTCCTGAACAGCCTGTGGATGGGCAGTTTGATATCTGATGGACAATGCCTCCATTTTTGTTTACAAACCGGAGGAGAAAAGCACAATCTAAGGCCGGCTTCACTTTGAAACAGGAAAGGTCATTTAGCTTCTGCAACAAATGTTTTCGCTACCCTAATAACACAATATGCTCTACATTGTTATGATATACCCACGATTTCGTTCGAGATGGTATTCAGATCATCTAACAACGTCGTGGAAATACCGTACATTATCATTTGTTAATATGTTACTAATATGCTGAAGGACAGTACCTTTCCACTCAGCGAAGAGCAGGGCAGTACCGTGTAACAAGTGGCCTGCTCAGCGTGCAAATTGGCGATATTCGCCTCATTTGTAGCCAGACCTGTGTGAAACCGTGCTTGATCACTCTCATAACGATTGCGAAATTTAACCTGCTCTTCACTTAAAACTGCGGCATAGAAGCTGTTTCACACAGTCTCACCCACAGTGAAGTAAGAAATGTTCCTTGTGAATGTTATCCAGTGTTTAACTGCACATCGCCTTGCTCTGATATGTGACAACCGTGTAAAATGCGCGATGGCTTTCAAAATTAAACTGGCACTGTATATTTCGCGTGCATCACGTGAGCATGAATTCTCTCCATTTAGTTTTCATGAAGCTGATCTTAAAAAATTTCATGCTGGATGCTTTTGTTGGAGCACATGCTATTTACTCGAAAAAGTGTTAATGATAGTATTAATGCAGATTTTTTTCAGATGTTGGATGATCAAAAATTACGTTTATTGATGACTAGCCGCCTACGGCGACCAACTTTTTCGCCCGTAATAAGTTTTCTATTGAATCTTGCATCATCTTATATTCATGGTTCTTTTAATAACGTAATTTTAAACATCAGATTAAGGTAGATATTTAACCCATGTTCTATTAGTGACCATGTACATGTTCTGTTCATTGTCTATAAAAATGTACGATATGGAGTCAAATAACTGAACTTGTCCTGTAACCTCTTATTCCACGTTTCGGCACGACCTTCACTTTCTTATTCCTCTTGTAAAATATGCATTTGATTTCAATATTCAAATGACGCAGTACATTTTATGTCCAGAGCCATGTTGTCTGGACTAAAACATGTTGAAGAAATAGTGAAAACATAGCAACCATAACCTTTCAGCTTATGCTTGTTAACCGCTTAACTTAACAGCCCGAGACTACTCGTGCATCGAATTATCGAAATGTTAGTCTTATAAACTAAAACTGAATCATTAATTAGTTTCATAATTTGACACAGAAAATATGTAGGATCCATAAACATCTTAAGAATCCTATGCCTTCTTAGATGAATGAAAACGACAGCCCCTTTCCCCTTTAGATAGCAAAGAAAACTATTCAGTTAAGTGGTTAATAAAAGCAAAATAATATCTCGGAGAGCTTTGTTTACAGATTTCACAAAAATTTTGATGAAATAAAATATGAAAGCAAAATGTATTAGGATATTATCTCAGATTACAAAAATGAAAGAGAAATACGCAATTAAATATTTGTTTAAACAATGAAAATGGTTTCAGTTGCGTTGCAACAATGAAAAGTAATTCTATTTTTAAAAATTCATTAAAATTCAATAAAATAATATACTACAACGTAATTGATGTAATTGATAGCATTGGACAGGTAACCTTTTGCACTTTCAGATAATATAAAAATGAGTTTTGTGCTGTAATACGTTCGGAAGTTACTAAAGAAAAACGACAAAATTTCTCTTAATTTTTAATTAATTAAAATTCTATTTAAAATGACAAAAAGGACAAAAATGACAAAAGGTGAACATTCCCACCCTCCAAAGTATATTTGTGCCGAATTTTGTAGCTCTAGGTGCAACGGTGTGCCCTGTAGAGCGCCAACACACACACATTCCCCTTTATTATTAGTAGAGATGAAGCTGAAATCTTCCCGTTCGCCGGAGATCAATTCAGAGGAAATATCGTCTCAAAGTATATTTGGAAACAGAACGCCGCCCCATTTCCCCGTGCCTCATGCCATTACGGCAACCGAACCGGTTGAATGGACTGGACATGGGACAGTAAATATGGGAACATCAAATTCGAGCAAAATGAATTTAATTCTGACTGACTCAATTCAGGTGTAAATATTTTGTGTCCGTCGAGTTTGAAAAAGTATGTTTAGTTTAATTCCATTTAAGTCTCATTTTAAAGGTATACTAGCCGCCTTCGGCGACCAGCGTCTTTTCCGGGGATATATTTTCAACTTAGTCTCTTATGCATAATTTTTATATTTATGGTTCGCGTAACAACGTAATTTGAACTTCAGATTGCGGTAGATATTTAACGCATGTTCTTTTCGTGGACTTCACCAGTTCTGTTCATTGTCTTCATAAATATCCCCGACCATGACATGTAACATCTAATTGCTCGTTGGCAGCGCCATCTTCAATTTATTATTTCTCATTTGATTTCAACATTAAAATGGCACAGCACATTTCCTGGCCAGCGGCATGTTAGTTGGAATAAAACATGCTGTAAAAAGAATGAAAGCATGGAAACTATAATCATTCAGCTTACTGGATACATTTCTTAATATACGTTATATATAAGAGAGCTTGGTTTTCAGATTCCACAAAATTTTGATGAAATAAAGCAATTATATAAAAATTAATTCAACATTAAAATGACGCAGTACATTTTATGTCTAGAGGCATGTTGTCTGGACTAAAACATGTTGAAAAAAGAATGAAAACATAGCAACCATAGCCTTTCAGCTTATGATTCTTAAAGTAATATCTCGGAAATTATCTAATGAAAGCAAAGCAATATCTCGGAAATCTTTGTTTACAGATTTCACAAAAGTTTTGATGAAATAAAATATGAAAGCAAATTGTATTAGGATATTATCTCAGATTACAAAAAATGAAAGAGAAACACGCATTTCAATATTTATTTAAACAACGAAAACGGTTTTAATTGAGTTGCAACAATGAAAAGTATTGATGTAAATTATGCCAAAAATATAATTTTAAAAATGTATTAAAATTAGAGAACAGTCTGCACGAGAACTTAATGGATATAATTTAAAAGGCAATTTTTTGCACATTTATGCTGTAATATTTTTGAATGTTATTAAGGAAAACCCGCAAAATTTCGTTAATTTTTAATTAATTAAAATTCTAATGAAAATTTCAAAAAAGTGCTCAGAGGTGTGCATTCCCACCCTACAAAGTATGTTTCTGCCAAATTTCTTAGCTCTAGGCCCAGCTTTCCGTCCCGTAGAGGACCAACACACATTCTCCTTTATTATTAGTAGAGATAATGGCTACTTTGTGATGCAGCTCGTAGATTTGAAACGTAGAAGATGAAAACCTGACACGCCTGTCCCAACCATGTAAAAAACATGAGTAGTCGATGGTATGCATGTTAACGGTCGTTTATTTGGCGGAATATGATAGTCGCGAGAGGGAAAAAGTGTCCTCTTTGTTCATCTAATTATTGTTCAGAATTTCCGAGATCTCTTTTTAAGTGGCCTTTTTGTTCCTTATAAACTGGTTGCTAACATAATGGATCATTCAATCAACCTAATATCGTTTACAACTGAGCAATAAAACGGAGATTGGCGAATCGGTGTAGGATAATTATTGCGACAGTTGTCTTTAATTTTCGGCTTTTGTTTCAACTAAGAAAACAATTTTAACGTCGTAAATCGAATTCATGCATTGCCTTTATTGTTTCAATGCTACAAAAGGCAAAATCAGTGTAGCGATAGATAAGTCTAATTATTTTTATTCCCGCATACACATGTGTATGTAAAGATCCAAATTTAAAATAAAAATTCAGACGGCGGCGATAGATGCATAGAGGTCTCAATCGGGAATAACAGTCTGGCAGCCGGCCATTGCGTGATATTTGACGCTCTTGTTTTCGAATGCATAAATGAGATACTCCTAAAAAGCATTTTAGTTAAATTAAGAATAATATTGCTACAGTAATAACTCCCAAAATGAAAAAAATTATCACTAATTCAGTTACTTTTGAACACGAAACGCAAGTACATCATGGGCGCTACTTTTTTTCATTCTGTATGCCGTTATAAAATTATGCTTACTGCGTGTTTGCGGAGTACTGGTAATTGAAAAGCCCAAAATTTTTATTTCCATAATACGGAAATGGTTAATTATCATTTGAGTAAATGGAGGTCCATATCATATAAAAACCAATTTCGAAGCTTTATCCCCTACAGTTTAGTTGAGGTCGTGAAAAACTATATTCATCATGACGGACAGCTGTGAAACTGATGTCGAAGTAAGTTGGTATAATTATTGATACAGTGGATTCTCTAAAAACAATTCTGCTTTCATGTTAGGAGATATTAAGCTGAAATAATTAATTAAATCTTATTGTCTCACTTATTCTTATACTTTAAAGGGGAATTAAACCAATGCATTGGTCTTTTTTTAAACGGTTTGGAAAAAATATCGTGTTCATTATTTAGCAATAATAAAATTTTGAAATATATTGAGCATAGCCTTCGGATTTTTTTAAAATTTTTATATTCATACTTATTTTTTTAAACTTTTTAACTCTCGAATTTAATGAATCATTTGTAACAAATTTCTGGAATGAGAATTTAATCCCGGAGTGTACAGAAGTTTCAACGTTATAAATGGGAGTGTTACAGAAGAAGTCAAGAAAGTAAAAAAAAATTATTCAAGCGGGAATCTGGCATCGAATTTGAGAATTGAAACTTTTCTTTCAACCCCATTTTATTCAATATGTTTTATGTACATACATTTGAAAGACGTTTCCTTTTTACTGAATAATATACAGATTATATTCTTTTAGTTCTGAATTATTAAAAGTTTTAAAAAATGTTGTTGACTTTATACACAAAAATGTTAGACGTTTAATAAAAAATTGTAGGAATATGTATTTATTTATTTTTAAAAAAATATAGCATTTTTTCTAATTTTGGCTTCTTCCCTTCATTTTTGAATCAGTTCTGCTTTGTATAACTCAGATACGCATGAAAGGGCATTTTTTTCAGGAACTTTACAACAGTATTACAAGCGAATGAATTCTGTATACCATTGTGCGCAAATATGGCGCAATGTTGGATATTACAGTTGGCTTACTATTATTCTCGCCATTTTGCAAACGAACCTCCCTAATGGAGTCGAGTCACAAGACGTCGCATGAAAAAATTACTGTATTATAAGTGAATAACATCTAATTGTGCGTTGTCTTACGCGAACTATAATTTCACTTTCTTATTCTTCAGTAGCTGCCTTTGGCGACAAACTAGTTTGCTGGATTTAATGGTTTGTAAAATTTCTATAAATTGTTCTATGTGTACCTTAGACTTAATGGTTCCTCGAGCAAAGTAATTAAAAAAATCAAATTTTGATAGACATGTGACTCGTACTATTTTCGAAGCCTTCTATCTGTTTTGTGCATTTTATTCGGCTGCTTAATTTTCTCAAACTGTCATCTCACGTAAAACTTGAGCTTTAATCTGAAGAATGAAATTATTTAGGTTCGACTAACACAAGAACTTGCTTGCTGAATGGAAACATGCTTATAAAATATATAATCCAAATCATTCAGCATCGGAGTTATTTGTGTAATATCGAATATGTCTTATAATTTTTTAACTATATTAGAGAATGTATATTTTCCGATTCAATGAAATAATTGGAGCAATGCACTAAGAAATCAAAATTTCAAACTAACAGAGCGGAAATATATTTTTATGTATTAAAATGTATAACCGAAGAGAGCAGTTCTGGTTAGAAAAGTCAAAACTATAAAAAATTTTTTATCATTGCTTGAAGTGAAATCTTACCTGCAAATTCCACAAAACTAGAAAAATTCATAGATTTTATGTAAACCATGTTTTAAATGAAACCGACTGAACACGAAAGCCAAACATTTATGTTTTGGTTAACAACAATGGAACACAACCACAGGATATATTATTCTATGTAACAATGAAAAAGATTTGAATTCATTACAACAATGAAAGGGGTTGCTGTAAAATATATACTTAAAAATAATTTAAAAAAAATTTAATCAGGAAAAAATAAGCAACTATATAGGTATCAAAGAATCATTTTTGGAATTTCAGTGGTGTAAAAGTCATTTTTTTGCTATAATGTTTTCGGAAGTTATCTAGAAAAAGAGCTAATTTTGTTTGATTTTGCATTAAATAATATTTTTATAATTTCTCCAAAGTGAATATTTTTACCCTCCAAAATCTAATTGTGCTAAATTAATGACTGTAGGTGCTGAGTTCTGTTTTGTAGACCGTCAACACAAGGATGCCACACATATTCTTTTTATTATTAGTAGATAAAAATCCCTTAAGAAATATTTTGATACTTTTTATCTAAATCGATTTCTTTAACGTTTCTAAAAATGAAATTTTGTTATGAGGATTCCACCCGCTGTCTGATGTGTTAAAGCTGAAATTTTGCGCACTTGTCTGTTCTCTTTGATTCTACCCTTTTTAAATATTTTCAGAACTTAATTACCAGCTAATAAATTAATTTTATTCAATTTTCGAATATGGTGCAAGTGGCGCCACCTAGTATTGAGTTTAAGAAAAATATATTTTGCGATTCCATAGCATATTTACAATAATTATAAATTATAAGTTGAAAAGTAGACATTAATGAGTCTAAAAGTATTACTTTAAAACTGATATGCGATTAAATTAATTTAAAAACATAGAATTATCACATTATATCTGGCGTTTTTCCAGCCCTTTCTAAACTTCATTAACGAAGCTTTTCGCTTTTGTGATTGATCGTTTTATTATTATAGCGTTAAAAGGGTTTCTTGCTCTCTCTCTTTCGCGTATAGTGTTATAAAAATCTGAAGACATTTAGATCTCCATTCCAACTTTTTTTCGGTTTTTTTTTCTACATGTATTTAAAGAGACATTAGACACAAAATTTTAGAAAATAAATCACTTAGTTCAATTTATTGAAAATTCGGGTGATTGTCATTACAGATGCGATTACCACACGCACAGGGCAGAAAGATCTCATATTTCAATTGAATTCATGTGAAACAATGGGATTTTTTATAGTGAAGGAAAATTTTGCATACAGTAGGGTGCTCAAAATGAAATGTTTACCTGTCGCACATACACTCGCTGAGCTCGACGCAACGTCTCATCTATCAACTTCTCAAAATGTCGGCTGATGTGTTTACGTCCTTCCCTGGATAGTCTCCCGTGGTCTAGTGGTAAGGTCTCAAATTCGGGGGGACAGCGGATTTCAGGTGGGAAACCCGGTTTCGAACAACGTCCGCCCTTTATTGGACATGTTGCATGTTAAATGATACGCAGGGGGCCAATCTCCCTTCCACTGGTATGATGCGGAAGCTCAGGTGTCGGATCAAAATGACAAAGTCCGTTCTTAAAGAGCCCTCTGGTGGCTTCAAATGGGACGTTAATATAAATAAACTGTTTCAACCCTGGTGAAAGAGCTTCAGTCGTTTCTGAAAGGAGGTTTTTTGAAATTGTGAGATTATATCTTCCGCTGCAATCCAGTCTTCAAAATGCTGAGGTCCGTCTCATAACATCTCCCTTGTTCCTTCGAACGGGATGTTAATATTCATAGTTATTCCCTCCTGGTCGAAGCCGTACTATCTAAACGACGGGTCGCACAAAGCAACCCCCCACACAATTAAACTTTCAACAATTTAGTTTTCCATTTACAAAAGGGATGAAAGGAAGCAACGCTAAACAAATCTTTAACAATGTCGGAAAAGGCCCGCCTAAAAATTTAAATTTTCAGTAAGTCCTAGAGTTCTGTTCTTTGTCAAATTCTGGGCCAAGACTGCCTAAAATGAGCCATCTTCTGACACTCAAAGATCACATGATAAATAGATCCGTCGGCTCTTCTACACGGACATTGGGGATCCTTGCCAAACTAGCGAGCCTGATAACAAGGAAAAGCGCCATGGTTCGTCAAAATTTGATTTTTAATGAAATCACCATAAATTCTCTTATAGTCCAATTTGCTTAGCAATGAGTAGGTTCATCTAGTTGTTGCCATGCCTCCAGAAGTTCCCTCCGAGCGGCATTTTTAACTTGAATTCCAGATGGACAAAAAGAAAAATCCACCTGATCCTTTGTCGAGGCCATCTTTGTCAAGTGATCGGCAAATTCGTTTCCTTCCTATCCCCGTGAAATCGTATCCAAATTAACTGGATGTCCCCTAAATATTCCTTTATGTTATCCTTTATTTCATTAATAATTACTCGTCTCTCATGCACCGAAGCTATGGACATAAGAGCAGATTGGAGTCACAAACTATTTTCTCTTGCCTCAGTTGTCTTCCAATAATATACATCACAGCCTGCCGAGTTGCCAAAACCTCAGCCATAAAGACTGTCGCCTCATCGAAATAGTTCTG
The DNA here is from genome assembly GCA_013235015.1 of Araneus ventricosus. Taxonomy (NCBI): domain Eukaryota; kingdom Metazoa; phylum Arthropoda; class Arachnida; order Araneae; family Araneidae; genus Araneus; species Araneus ventricosus. The sequence continues at coordinate 303,550 of BGPR01000558.1, read as the reverse complement.
AGAAAATCTCATCATTTTCTTGGAAGTGAACAAAGCTACACCAAACTCTGTTCTGGATTTTCGAGTCATCAGTATATATAACATTTCCAAAGGGTTGGCTCTCATCAAATAGTTACCGACTGATTTTGTCCCTCTCCCATGGCTCTCAGACCGTCGAAAAATTAAAACTCTGAAGTTCCTGGCGCGGGCTGATAACGACTGTCGCTGATCACCTTCAAGACGTCCAATTATCTCTCATACGCCTGAATTCTTTAATTGATGTCATCTACTCATTTGCTACAATTTTTCTATTTCGATGGCACCTGAAACACGGGTCCAGAATCAACAAAAATAAGCAGTCTCTTATATTAAGCAATGGTTGAAAAAACATTTACCGTTATTCAAACTTTTTTTGATGACTAATTTTCCAAGGAGCGCACCTGTCATGCATGTGAATTTGTATGTACACGTGGTTTCTCTCATTTAATTTGATTACCCTCCCACTTTCTTATCTTTTTGACACCAGACCACATTTATACAACCATGGGAAATAAGCTCTGAATACTCTTTAAAAAAGAAACATTTATATAGATTTGAGAATATATACTAACTTATTTCGTACGAGAATTGTGAAATATGCCTCATACAGCATTAACTTTAGAATGGTACAAGTCAATTTTACTCGTGCACATGGTGTCATAAGCGCAAAAAGCGATCTCTATATGGGTTCTCTCTGTAAGTGAGTTTGTGAAAAGAAGAAGATGAACCAGATAAAATTTTCAATATAAATTTAATGGCATACAAATTCGCAATAATATTACAACATACTTGCGCTTGCATTATTTATTATTGCATACATTATTGGTGGATTCATTCATATCCAAATCGTGAATAGATTTTTGTAGATTGGCTTTAGATTCAAAATATTTGTTTTAGAGAATTTTCGATTTTGCTCATTTCTTTTGTAAGTTGCGATTCGAAATTAGGTTAGGCCTTTTCAAGTATTTCTATTTTGCTAATTAAATCATTTTTCTTAAGAACTATAATTCATTCAAGGTATATCAGATGCCAATTAATGACATTCTACCACGGCAAGTTTTTTCCTTAAGGGGACTGTGGACCTTGAAATTGACAAAAATTGACCAAAATATAAAAAAGATTTTTGTGTAATATTATGACGTTGTTTACTTTACTGACCCATATGCACAAAACCGCATGTGTCTAAGTTAATTTATTAAAATGTTATAAGCATTTTAAAAAATTAAAGGGACCCAAAAATGTAAACAAACATTTCAGCAAACAGGAAACACGATTTGTTTCACATATTATTTTATTTTTAAAGTAATATATTTTAAGCTTTAGATTTTGCCAATTTAACTGTAACTGTTAACTTCTATTCGCCGTGTTTGTTGTTACTTTTTACCTGGTGTGTTTTACGAAATGTCGTGTTTATTTTCGCTATCATCATACTTGAGAACCGCCTTCTTCCTGGTATCCTCTGAAGTTATTATTATTTTATTTGCTGCAAAACCCTGGTAAGTTATAATCATTTATACTGAAATTCTGATATTGTAGTGTGCGTTGAATACTGTTTAAAAATGAATAAAAAAATGTGAATGCCTCAAAATTGTAATTGTTGCTTTCTACCTCTGCATCAACATGAAAAGCAATTGAAAACAATTCATATGTCATTAGGAATAACAGTATGTGGTCTTCCCTTCTGTCCGATACAAAATGTAATGAGTACAATATGTGTTATTTGGATGTTACATCTAATCTTACTTATGGCTTTTCATCAAAAATAGAACTAAAATGCAAAAAATGTGATAAAATATTTAATACTATATTCGTGATAATGTGGACAAATGCTCTGAAGCAAATAAGAAGCTTGTTGAACCTTTTTTGAAAAATGAGAAAGGCCACGCAGAATTGGAAGTTTTTAAAATGGCTATTGGCATTCATGCAATATAAAAAAAACATTTTTAATATGTCTACATAAATTGTATGAGGAGAAGCACACTTACAAATATGACATTCTACGACTGTATAGCAAAATTGTCTCTAAAAGTATAATGATTTAGCATCGCCATCTGACAAAAATGATGATATTATTGATATCACAGTCTCGTATGAGGGAATATATCAGAAACGTGGACGTACGTCATTATATGGAATTAGTATTGTTGTCGATATTTTGACTGCTCTCGTCATTGATTAAGAGATAATTTCGAAATATTGTCCTGAATACGCTACTGCAAAAAAGAATATTGGAGAACACAGTGCTGATTTCTACATATGGTACAAAACCAACAGGCCATAATACAGCGAAAACTATCTGGGATCATCAAATGCCATGGATGCCATCCATCAAATGCCATCCATGCTGCAGAACTTTTATGTAAGAGAACACTTGAAAATTGTGGTATTCGATTCACGAGTGTTCTGTCAGATGTCGATTCCAAGACATGCCAACATTTATTAGAATTAAATGTATATGGTGACAGTATGAAAATTCCTAAAGAAGAATGTCTAAATCATGTGACAAAGAGATTTGGGACAGGCAAATTTAAATTTATTTTTGTTGGTAACAAATAGTTATTTATATTAATTTAGAAAACACACGTGCCTGAAAATTCTAACTCGTCAATTAAAAGGAATAACATAGTAAGAATTTGTCTGTTGTTTAGTAATCGAATAGTGTATTGTATAGAGAAAGCAAGTATGAAATGTAAGTGTACACATATATTTAAAGTGTCTTTTCCTCAATTCTATATTATGCCAGATTTACGTGTCTCCAAGCGTCTTAATTTTATAGTAAATCTTATAAAATTTCTAGTACGGTATCCTAATAGATACTAAAATAAATATATCCATTTTGAGTTTGAATTCATTTGGATAGTTAAAAGTCAGTTTAAATTTATTTTTGTTGTGAATAAATAGTTATTTATATTAATTTAGAAATCACACGTGCCTTAAAATTCTAACACGTCAAATAAAGACTTTCCATTAAATTTTTTTCCTCTTCAATATTTACTTTTAAGTGAATAGCATAGTATAAATGTGTCTGTAGTTTAATAACATGAATAAGTATGGTATAAAGAGAGCAAGTATCAAAAGTAAGTGTACACAGTTATAATTATCAATATTTACCAAAGATATTAACTATAAATTAATTAGTAAAAATTAATTAAAACTTAATTAAAGTGTACACATATATTATAAGTAAGTGTACACATATATTTAAAAGTTCTTTTTCTCAAAATTATATTTTTTCAGATTAACGTGTCTTTAAAATGCTCCATGTGTCTTAATTTTCTAGTAAATCTTACAAAATTGTTATCTCGGTATCCTGATAGATACTAAAATAAATCTTGGTATCCATTTTATGTCTCGCCAACATTTAGATAATTAAAAGTGAAAAATGAAAAAAATGGAAAATTTTGAAAAAATGTAAAATTTTGATGAAAATTAAGTAAAAAAAATATTTCCTATAAATTAACTATTCAATGAAATAGCAAAACATTAACCCCGTTACGTAGGAAATGCACTTAGGTAAAATAAGAATGTAAAATGAAATAAAAAAAATGGAACGCATGGAACGTTTAAAAAAATTTTAAAAATATATATTTTTTAATTTTTAAAAAAAGTTATTGGGTTAAATTTTTTAAATATATTCAATATTGTAATGTTTCAATAGATATGTGCAGAAAATGTAAGAACTCTAAGTCAATAATTAAGCAAAAAGCTATATAGTGTCCACCGTCCCCTTAATAGTCTCCATGTTATATGATATTTTGCGAAAAAACCAAAGACAATGGTCAGAATATAGTTGAAATTTCCTTTATCTGATTAACATCCCGTTTCAGCTAATCTCGCCGGTGATTCCAAATATGTGTTGCTTGTTGATTACGTTGCGAGTCGGTCAATGAGATTCTTCTGAGAGATCGCGAATGCCTTATTTACTTGAATCTGATGAAAGTCGTTGATTTGCCTTGTAAAATAAAAAAGAAGAAAAAATTGCTTGTTTAAAGATAATATTTTACTGATATAGTTTACGCATAAAAGTAAATTGTACCTTTAGTTAATGAATATTTAAATATTTTCTAAATTTTTATGCGAAATTTTAAAATTCGTTTTTTCTTTAATTTTTCAACTTCAAAGGGAATTTTAAAAATTTGCATAAGTTTGCACAATTTCACACAATCCTGAATTTTCTTTCCATCTGTCTATTTTCAGAATGTTTGAATGTGAGCCCCGGTAAACCTCGGTATTGGTTATCATTTTATTTTTTAATATCTAGGTCAGTGAAGAATTTTCACTTTTTTATATCAGTGACGCAAAAATAAATATCTTATTTGGACAGAAATGTATTCGACGACTAAGCTAAACATGTTCTGACCCAGATGTGAATTAACACAAAATTCAGTCGACAAGTTCGAAATCTTTTTTTTTCTAAAAATATCTAATTTAAGTGGAGTAGTAAGCAATCTAGAATACATTATAAACATTTAAGAATTAATAATCGAATGGCGTCAGTATTATTTATATCGATTTCAATATTTATTTCTACATGGAATGCGGGACACTCTTCCAACGCGATTTTTCGTGCGATTTCGTTAAAATAGCAAACATATTCGTGAATATATAAAGGTTTCTTTAAAAATAACCCTAATTTTTCCGCATGTTGTTTGCTTATAACATGCAGACTTTCCAACCAACTTGTACGAAACTTACCGACTACTTGAGAAAATTTGAAAGATGCTTTGAATTAAAATTTGAATTAAATAATTTGAATATAGCAGGAATTAAGAGTATTTGTAGTAAATTATTTTTTTACTGCGCATGTCCGAACGTAGCAAATTTTTCTTTCATAACTTGAAAGCCAGATACATAGGGCAAATTATATAAAATTTCCAGTTCAATAACATTAACATTCTGAAAGATATCTGCATTCCAGCGAGATGAATTTCGGTACAGTCTAAGAAAAAAATAAATCTTGAGGGTTTTTAAACTTGAATCTTCGAACAGAAATATTGAATTTTAAGGAAGTTGCATATAATGAATACTCATGTACATTAATAAATTAAATACATAATTTAAATTGCATTTCGATGATAACTAGTGGAATATTTAAGTTTAATAAGAGATAATACAGAGTTTTATAAGATGTTTAAATAAACCTTTATATCTTAACGAATATTTTTTTCTATTTTTCTGAAAATGCATGTAAACATTATGCACATGAAGAAAAACACTTGATGAAAGTTTCAACTCATTATAAGCTTTTCATTTACGTTCTGGACCAAAATAATTTTCATCTTTATCAATTTGTGGAATGTCCCCTAAATGTTCTAGTGACGGAACCTTCCCTGAAAATTTGATTTCAGACGATTGTATGTTATACGATTCTCGGCAACGGATTGCGAACCATTGTATTCATATTAATTCCAAATTTTTCGCAGATTAAAAATGGTCCTTAGCATTTGTCCACCTGTGTATATTCTCCCGTCATTCGGGGAAGTTGTGGCAGGATGTAATCTCGCTTTCCATGGAAAGCTTGTAATCGATGGTTGGAAACCTTTCAGCAATATACCTTTTATTCTATTTTTGAAAAATACAAACAATTTCGGCTTTTAAAGATTGCCTGGATAATGGATACTTTTTATTATTTTTCCATGTAACAGTGCATGAAAACTTTTAAATTTAGATTTTTAAGAATATTTTGATTCCAACAAACCACATTGTTTCACAAATGTTTCTGAACAGTACCAACTAAAATACACCGGAATTCCAGGTCACTTGCTTATTTCTAAAATGAATAGATGGGCAAAAATAAAAACACTATTTCAATTCCATCATAATCCGACGAAGGAAGGTGTAGCCGCGTGGTAATTTCTCTCGCCAAAGTAGGCTGGTGGTGATTAGCTCAATGTCCGTGAGAAGGAATATTTTTATATTTATTTTATTTTTGCGAAGAAAAACAATTATTTTATAAGGATCATCCGGAGCATTTTTTTCCTTATTTATGCGTACATTATTTAACAGTTTCCATTAAAATTTTCAATTTTCAGAAATAAATTGATACTTTCAAACCACACAAAATCAAAAATGTCAATGATTATTCCCATTCAAAGAACTTTGTAATACCAGGTAACTTGCTGAATTGCCGTATAAATTGATGAGAAAATATCATATCAATTCTACCATTAAGCGTCGAAATGTGGTCATGTTGTATTTTCTGTCGCTAAAGTAATCTGGTGGTCATTGTACAAATCTCCAAGAAAAGGAATATTTTCTACTTATTTTATTTTTTCGAAAAAAAAAATGATGGGACTTTTTCCCTTTTAAAAGTCGAAATTAATGAATGAAATTTTCAACTTAAAATGTTTCAAATTGTCTGCGAACAACTCCGTTAAAACACACTGGGATTTAATCTAACTTGATTCCAAGTCTTTCTGCATTTTCTATGAAAATTGCCATTGAAACCACACTGTGACGTCGCCTCCTAACAATGATTCTGTGAGAAATCACACCATTTAAATTTTTGCACTGGGTCGTCGAATAGTAATTACAGTCAAACCGAAGTAAAGAGAGCTTGTGAAATGGTCCCCACCGTACTCCTATGAAACTAATGTATATTCAAATGCTTTTAACGAATTTCAGAAACAAGGATTTCGGATACAGCGAACTAAAATTCCCACTCTTCTTTTCTGGCATCTCTGTCTCTCAGAATCATCTGCTCCTCTCATTCCGTGGGGGACTTTTTATCCTCCAACTGGATCACACAAGCCGCACTTAATTAGCTCACCTGTCAACGGGAGTCACTACCTCAAGGGAAAACCGTATTAACAGCGACAACCCTGTGTTTTGAATTTTCAATCCATTTCCCAGTGTGACGATCGGTGGGTTGACAAAGGACCGGTTATCACCCAACTGTCTATCCTTGTACTCCAGAGGGAATGTAAATTTGTTTCCTTTGTGAGTGACAAAATTACTAAGGGATGAGGTTCATATGTCACAACACATTCGTTATTTCCATTTGCTGAATATTGAGTTTTTGACAACGCTTAGATTTAAAATGGGTAGTATTAGTGAACGGAAAGCTTTATTCCATCTAGGATAAAGCGAAACTATTAAGAAAATAGCAAACTGTGGGAGTAAATGTGCTGGTGGCAGAGTGTTCTCTTTCCAGATCTACAGTTGAAAACATTTGAAAAAATCGTAGAGTGGTAATATCAGCCTACGAGAAAATTCTGAACGGTACCAACAAGTAGAAATGAATTCACGCTTTATTTTTTTAAAAATAGATATTTAACGTTAACAATGTTTAGATTGCACTTCTTTTTTTATCCGGCATAAATCAAGTCCGTACTGCAAATCTTGCAGAATCTTAATTAGTGAACATCTGCCGAGGTTGGTAACCACAGCTCTGACAAGGGCATTCAAATCAGGGATAGTTGTTGGCCGTGATACCGATCTCGTACCTGCGATCTTCTGCAAACATCTATTAAACAGAGGGAGTGGGGTCAGGAGAGACAGAGACATTAAACCGTAACAAAAGAACTGCATATTGAATATCCATAACTGCTGCAGTCCAAACCTCTTACCTCTATGAAAATATTACCTCTTGAAGTATAATTCTTTTAAAGGAACACCTGTTGAACCAAGAAGCCTAGGAATCAGGGCATTCATTCTGAATCTTTCTATATTTTCCTTGTTTCAAGTCAAATGACTGGAATGTGATATTATTAATATGTTTACATTATTCGTCGGCAGTAAAAAAATCTGAATCATGAGTTCTCATTAAGCATTAAGTTTAAGATTAAATAAAGATAAAATATATTTGCATAAAAAAATCCTATAATTTCCTTTCTATCTCGTTTCCACTTTGCGCTTGCATCGTCTTGTACTTGTTTCTACCACTTCAAGCGTTAGTTGCATTCCGAAATGTTTTATTGTTCATCGTAGGGACTTGCTTTTAATAAAATAAACTTTCCGCATTGTTATTTTAGTAGCCTCAAACCTTTTCTGTATGTTGTGTTCGAATGGCGCCACAGTCGTATCAAAACGAAACTGTCCGCTTGTCTTTACATCTAATTGCACGTTATCTTACAAAGTGTGCTGACTTCACTTTCAAATTTCTCATGGAAAATCAGATGTTGATTCCAACACTTAAATAGTGTTCGATTCACTTGGATTATTGAGCATCTTAAGTGGATTGTAATATGCTGATAAAAATCAAAGAGCCGCAAGTAAAGTCATGTTACATACCATATATACTTTCTAATATTTTTAATGAATTAGACAGACATTTTTTTATGGATTTCACAAAAGATTTAGTGAAATAAAATATCAAATAAAGAGATGAATTAAAATATTGTCCAGAAATACAAAGAAACAAACAGAATCTTCATTCATTAAGTCTTATCAATGGAAGAAAATACTCAATTAGATATTGTTACAAAAATTGTTCATTGGGATGTACGTGAATTCAGTCCAATAAACAGGATAGAAAAGTCTTTATTTCACGAATATTCTAGGAAAGCAAACGTTGCAAAAGTAACATATTAGCAATTATACAAATTATATATATATATATATATATATATATATATATATATATATATATTGCCCTGAATTATGGAATACCTATAGGTTTTCTAAGAGTATATATAGATAAGAAATATTTAGGTCATTTAAAATAAAACACTCATAATTGTTTATAAAACAATATTTTTATTTCTTTGTCAGTGGGATAGTGTTTTCACATATTCTACTCGTAATGTGTAGTTTTATTGAATTTTGGCTATTGAGTTATTTGTTTCAGATTTATTACATAGATGGCGCCAGGATCTTTCATGTGAATATTTCCTTTTTAATAGACATTTTTAACTATTTTCTAATATTTTCTAGATAACTAAATGTATTACATTTTTTAATATGGTTTTGAGAATTTTAATATAGGTATCTTACTAATTCATGATATCAAAAATTAATTATATTATTTGGTCAATTATGCTGATTCATGGTATGATTTTTGGTTATGGCAACATGAGATGTCAATGTGCGTGGCGGGCTATATTGAAAGAGATGAATTCTGGTAAGTATAAGAGGAGACACAGATTTGTTTATGTTTAATGAAAAGTATGGGTATTTTATTGATTTATATATTTACTGTCTTTAGTGCAATATCTTAGTGCAATATAATGTTATTTACATATTTTATCCTGAATTTTAGTCGTTTCTATACAGTTATGTTTTATTGTTAGGGTTAGTATAAGACTTTCTTCCTAAATTCTTTCATTTTAGGGTAAATTACCCTGTTTGTTATTTCAACAACAATAGTAACAGGGATGGTTTGTACAGCAAAATTAGTTTAACCTGGCTAAAGCTTTTCCACAGCCAAGCTGCTATATTAATTGTTGAAAACTCCATTTACTTGGATTGCCTATTTCATTATTTTTAATAATAACAGTGTTCTTTCACTTGTTGACATATAATGCTTAAACTTGATTTTTTGTTTATGGTATCTTTAATAATTTCAATTTATTAGATTTTATTAAAAATTGATGTATTGTTCAAATAATGACTTTTTAGTATAGCATTTAATTCTTGATATGTTTTGTTTACTTTATTTCCTTATGATTATATACTATTTATATTTTAATTTATATTATATATATATATATATATATTGCTTATCTCAAAGGGATTACGAAAAGAATTGATTATTAGTATTCAAATTGTTGGTATACAGTAACGGGAATATTTTCGTCTATATTTTCTCGCATATTATAAAAACGGAGCGTTTTATGTTAAGTGTCGTAGCATAGTGAAGAAAACAGAATACAATTTTTGTACCTCTTCGCTTCACTCATTTTGTCAGTGCAGATCTAAAATTTTGGTGCCGAAACGATGTATCGTATTTCATTGATTTAGTTTATTGTGATTTGCATTATCATGTTCCCATGCACACAGGCATACAAGAGAAGATGCGATATATTTATCCTTCCACGGATTTAAAAACATCTACCATTTGTGTGAAAAATTCATGGATGAAAAATCACCCATCGAGCTTTTTGCGTGTTTGAGTTACATTCAAATACGCACTTCTGGACAACTCGACCTGCAATTGCTTTCTGGTGGATTCTTTCAAAGGTCACATCTGGATTTCTGTATTTATAGAAGCTTTTTAAAATTTAAACAATCTGTTTTCATGTAACGGCTTTGTCAACCATCGGCATTGGTCTACCCCAAACGTTCGCGTATACTTCCAAAAAGGTGTAATTTCCCCTCCTCCCCCGTTGATAAATATTTCGAATGTTCTCTAACCCATAATGCCAAAATTATCCACGAGTTTCTTCTGGCGCGCGCCCAAGTCGAAAGGAGGGTATTAGTAGTAGCGCGGGATTACGAAGGTCACGAGTAGCGCCAATAAGCGATTTGCCTTGTTAGATAAAGAAAATTTAATACGCAATTTGAAAGCCTCTTCTTAACCGAGTGAAATGAAAATTAGTCACTGATCTACCGTTAGGGTTCGAAGAAGTAGTTGCATTTAGGAGTTATCGTCTTCAGAAGCATGCGATTTTACAGACAGACAGTAAATGAATTGAAGGATTTGGTCCAAAATTTGATACAGAACTGCATTCATTATGATAAAAACGTGTACAAAATTTTATCCATCCCTCTAATTCAATTTTTATTTATAGTGTTCACATGAACGCGAACACACGCCCAAACAGAATTTCTGTGGACGGATTTTGTCCAAAATTAGCTAGCTCCGAGTTTTTTTGAACCACTAGTGCAAACCTTAATGCATGTCGTAAGAGGTGACTAAAATGGGGTTGGGCGTAGGGTTGACTGCCCTATCCCATAAAAAGAACTCTTGTTACGAAACCTCAACAGAATGCTAAAGAGTTGCTTTGGATCGTCTGAGTTATAAGAAGCGTGCTGTCGAGGCAGATAAGACCTGCAACAGGTTGTTACGCTCTTAAAGAAAAAGAAGAAGTCCAAATCTTAAACTGCAAGAGCCTCTCTCTATATGCTTTATATGCTTCAATGATTCCGTTGGAGGAGCAATCGTCTTCACTTTGGCCACTAAACCAGTATGAATTCCTGACACACCACGAGCTCTATCAGTTGTCAAACCTACACACTTTGACCAATCTACTTCATTTTCTTTTATAAAATTGTCAATGCATTTGAAAATTTAATCGTCAGTTGTTTTGGTAGAAAACAGATGGCAAAACAACAGTTCTTCTTCAATGTTGCCACTGAACTCAAACCTGCCGAAAGTTAATAAATGAACCTGGCCAGAAACGTCTGTACTTTCATCAAGATGCAGCGAGAAATATTCGCTTATTTTCAAAACAGTCATCACAGCTTTTTTCACACTTTCCAACATTTCATCAGTTCTTCTTTCAACAGTTATGTTTCATAAAGGAATTTCATAATTGTTTCGGTGTATTTCATCAAACAAAGCATTACTTATTATTTTTGCTGCAGGTATAATAAGTTATTCTCCCACAGAGTGAGCTGACCCTTTCTTTCCGATTAACAAAGATTAACTGATAAGAAACTAAGCTATTTTGTTTATTTTGTGTTGATTATTTTAATTGTCGATTTAGTCAAAGAAAAATTTCTATTTTTGACTTCAAAGGATTCGAGAGACTTTGCCACATATTCAGGATGTTAGGTGGATAAATACTTTCACGTGAAGATGTTTTCATATATTCACTGGACAGCGTCTCAAAACAAATCACACACTGAGTCATAGGCTCTTCCTCAGGAACAAAAAATACAAACCCTTATTTTGAAAAAACAGGATTACATTTACGAAAATACATTTTCGGATTTTTTTTCTTTTTTACTATAATTTGTACTTGATATTGAGTTAGTAATACTCTCACTACTTGTAGAATTAGATGTGGAAGTTGCTTCATCAATTGACAGCTTCCTCTTACGGCAAGACCCAGTCTGAAACCAATCATCCATATTGGCGTGAAGTAAAAATAATTCACAGCAGGCACAACACCAAACTCCTGCATCGGCTGAAGATTCTTGAAGCTCCCATGTCATATTCACGGAACTTTTATTTTGTAATAATTCTTATCAAACGTGGTGTCTATTGCATGTGCGTCCACTTTTAACTGTAATCTTTTTAACTGTTAATTGAACGAGAGCTTTTGCTTTGGTTTCACTTCTTCTAGTAATAAACGTGTTAGATGGAATGAATGAGTTTGGTTATTTTCATATTTAGATTTCCGTAATATTTAAGGCCAATGTTTATAAAATCTATTTTTCTCCCGTATGTTTACACTTGTTGATACGCTTTTAGTGTAATGGAGTTATTTCTTTTAATAAGAATAACAGAGCACCCCTGGCATTAACTCGAGCCACCCGCTAATAGGCTACCCACGGCCCATGGGTTGGGAACAACTGCTCTACGGTATTGTTACGGTAAGTTGACGATATTGCGGCATAGAAGCTTTTTCACACAACCTCACCCACAGTGATTTAAGAAATGTCCCTTGTGATTGTTATCTAGCGTTTAACTGCATGCCGCCTTGCTCTGAGATGTGACTTCCGTGTAAAATGCGCAATGGGTCTGAAAATTAAACTAGCGCTGTCTATTCCGCGTGTGTCACGTGAGCATGAATTGTCTCCATTCTCGAAGCTGATATTAATGCATTTCTGACGGGATGCTTTTGGAGATCCATACTCTGTTATTGAAGAAAGTGTTCACAGCTGCATTAATACAGATTTTGTTTGATACGTAGGGCTGATCGGAAACTCCTTTTATTGATTGCGATGCTGAAATCCTCCCGTTCTTCATAGATAAAATCAGAGGAAATATCCTTTCACATTACATCTGGTAACATCGCGAAAATTCGAGCAAAATGAATTCAATTTTAATTGATTCATTTCAAGTGTAAATAGTTTGTGTTCATAGAGTTTGAAATAAAAACGTTTAGATTAGTTCGATCTAAGTCTCATTTTGTAGGTATATAATGGCTATTTTAGGATGAAGCTCGTTCTTTTGAATCATAGAGTGCCGGAAGACAGACGCCTCTGCTAACTTTCAACAAATATGAGTGTCCGATGTGATGCATGTTAAATACTACGGAGTTTAACGTCCTTCCTATGGCGGAATATGAAAGTTACGAGAGGGGTGACGGGAAAAAGTGACGTCTGCTGCATCTAATTACAGTTCAAAACGACGTGATATATCTTTAGGCAGCGTTAGAGTAGATCAGAATTTTCCAACTTGTGGTACGCGTACCCCTGTTGGTACGCGAAGGACTAATTGGGGATCACGAAATCAAAGTTAGTAATAGTGGAAACAAGGAAACATAAGGAATTAAAAATTTACCGAATTTTGTTTCCTCGAGAATCGCATAGCTGAAAGATATCATAAATTTTTTTTCCCACTTGAATAGTTGATTAATACTGAGTATAATTTTCAGCTATCTTTATAAGTCAATGAGAAATTATTGCAACACTGATTTAATTTGTTTTAGCGTTCAACTATTATTTTTGTTAAAATGCACTAAAATGTGAGAGCAGGAAAACAAAGTGTCCAGCAAACGTTATTAATAGGAGTCGCTTGACTCTTTAGCTAACTTAAGCCCATAAAAACCCTTTATTGTTGAAAACCTTTTTGTTTAGACGGATAGTTGGTGGAAGGAGAAGGATATGACAGAAGGGGGTACGTGAAAATATAAATATTAATCAAGGTGTACGCGAGGGAATAAAGTTTGGGTAACCATGGCGTAGAATATAAAATAGTTGCTAATATATATTAATAGCTAATATATAGCAAAATAAAACGATTAAACAATGCAAGATAATTATTAGGAACGTTGTATTTAATTTCCGGCTTTCGTTCTTAATTTAAATTAAATTTAGTTAAAAATTTATCATTACTGCAGGGAGGGTGCCTTTTGAACACGCAACGCAATTAGTTGATGCTCAGTACTTACTTTTCATTCTTTGTATAGTTATAAAATGATGTTGACTGCGTGTTTGCGGAGAACTGTTAATTAAAACGCCCCAAATATTAATTTCCATAATATGGAAATGGCATTTTTTCATTTGAGCAAATGGTGTTCCAAAATATATGAAAACGAATTTCAAAGTCTTCTTCCTTGCAGTTTAGTTCAGGTCGTGACAAGCTGTATTCATCATGACGGACAGCTGTGAAATCGATGTCGAAGTAAGTTTCTTATTGATGCAGTGGATTTTCTAAAAGTATTTCTGAGGTGTTACCTGAAATAGTTAATCAAATTTTATTTTATCGTTCTTAGAGATAAAGGAGAAATTCACCCAATGCATTTGTCATTCGTCAACCGAATTGTAAAAAATATAAAATTCTCAGTATTTATAAATTATAAAATATTGAGATGTATTGAGCATAGCTATCGTAATTATTTTTCCCATTTTTATATCCATTTTTTATTTTTTATTTCATGTTTATCAAGTTTATAAGAAAGAAATCGAGTTTCTTTCTAATAGCTACAACCTAATGTATGATAATTTAGGAAATCATCGATTCGAATGATTCATCTGCAACACATTTCTTTAATAAGAGTTTTATCTGGAAATTTACACAAGTTTTTGGCATCATAAATGGGAGTGTTACAGAAGATTTCAACGTTGTAAAAATTTTTCTTTCAAGCGACAAACTGGCAAAGGGTAAAAGAGCCATATCTTCAAATTTAAACTCATTTTATTCCATAAATTTTATGTACATACATTTGAAATATGTTTTATTTTTACTATATTATATAGAGACTATATTCTTTTAGTTTTAAATGAAAAAAATTTAAAAATACTAAATTTGGACACTAAACTGTTAGACTTTTAATAAAAAATTTGTAGAAGTATGTATTTATTTTAAATTAATACATATAGCATTTTTTTCTAACTTTCGATTTTTTCCCTTCATTTTTGTAACAGTTCTGCATTGTATCAAACAGATACGCGAGAAAGGGAATTTTTAGGAATCAGGACCTTAACAACAATATTACAAGCGAATGATATTTGTATTATAATGTTCGCATATATGGCACAAATTTGCATTTTAAGTTATTTTACTTCTGAATTATTTATTTATTATATGCTTTATCTCTGTAGAAAACATACGAAAGATAAATATATATTTTGTTACTAGAACTTTGATGCACATTTTAAATGTTTGCGGTTTCATTTCATGCGGCTGTCTTGACCAGCCAACGTCAATTCATAAATAAACCCCGAAAAGTGTTAAATTTCGAATCCAAAGATATTACCAAATTTGTCTGCTCCTAAATGATTGCCCGCGTCCGGGTTTTCCTTCAGGGGCTAAAAGTAAGAAGTCCGAGTTTCGTTCCGTTTCCCACATTTTCAGATTCCGCTTTCCTCTTTTGTCGTTTGTGCTGTACAATTAGGCTTGATCTATCCATTTCAAGTATATCAATCAGATTTGGATCTCGAATATAATAAAATAGAAGCTATCTTGATTGTGCAAACAATTTGGCATTAAGTATTATTTAACATCTGTTATTATTTTACCACACTATAGCTATCAAATTAGTATCTATCATTAAAATTAAGTAAATATGACAGACATTTTCATTTCTTTATTGTTTTTATGGATTTGGAAAATATTGGCATGTATGTCCTACTAACCACTTTTGGTCACCAGATATTTGGCAGGAAATATTCTTTGCCTCTAATTTCAATTAAATCTTTTTTATATAAAGTGATATTCATGATTCTCCAACAATGTATTTTTAAACATCGAATTGTGACAGATATTTTATCCGCGCGATTTTAAGACACTTACTTCTATTCTCGCCATTTTGTAAATGAACCTCCCTAATGGAGTCGAGTCACATGACGTCGCAGGAAAAAGCGTTACTGTATATGTGACTAATATGAAATTTGACGTCGTTCCTATAAATTAATCTTCCTATACATAATGTTATGTGTAACTTCTTTTTAGTGGTTCCTCCAGCAATGTTTATTAGATTAATGCTAACTTCTTCCAGAAAAATTTCCTAATTAATATTTTGAATCTATTTAGAAAAAAGCTCTTAGCCCTTGAAAAAATGGACTAGAATGGATTCCTGTTATGTTTTTAGATTTATTCAATTACCTCTGAGTTTGTTTTGTTTCTTGGCTTTCTTTGTATGATCTTGTTTTCCAATGTTCTCTGTTATTTGTTTCGCTGCTGCAATTGCGCGCTACTTAAACATTGTGTACTTTTTATTTAATTTTATTTTCGAAATTTTATTCTATAAATATTATTGTTTATAAATAAAAAAATTGCTGTTCTTGTTTAAAGTTTAAGTTAAGATTCTATTTTTAATTTATTATAATAGTTCTAGTTGATTGTTTTTAGCTCTAGTAAAAAGAGTTAATTTTACTTGATTTTTCATTAAATAAAACTTTTATATTGGTTGCAAAGTGAATATTCTAACCCTTCAAAATATATTTGTGCTAAATATAGTGACCGTAGGTGCAGAGTTTTGTTTTGTTGACCGTCAGCACAAATACATACACATTTTCTTTTTTATAATTAGTAGAAATCAACCCCTTAAGAACTATTTAGATGTTTTTTAAACTAAATTCATTTTTTAATGTTCCTAAAACTGAAATTTTGTTATGAAGTTTCCACCCACTGTCAAATGTGTTAAAGTTGAAATTTTGCACACGTGTGTGTTCTCGATGTCACTATTTTTTTTTTTTAATATTTTCAGAACTTAATTTTACGTTAATTAAATATTGTTATTCAATTTACGATTATATTGCATGTAGCGCCACCTAATATTGAATTTAAGAAATATTTATTTTGCGATTCCAAATTTTTTACGATAATTAATTCTAAATTATTATTTGAAATGAGGACAATAATGTGCCAAGAATGTTTAGTTTGCAACTGTTATACCATTGAAATTAATTTAGAAACAGAGAATTAACACATTAAATGTGGTGTTTTTCCAGTCCTTATTACAATGCACTAACGAAGTGTTTCGCTTTTGTGATTTATCGTTTTATTATTATAGCATTAAAAGTGTTTCTTGCAACTCTCTCTCACGGATAGGATTATAAAAATCTGAAGACATTTATACCTTATCTCCCTTTTTTCAGTTTTTCTACATGCATTAAAAAAATACATTAGACACACAATATTAGAAAAAGAAATCACTAAGTTCAATTTATTAAAAATTATGGTCATTGTCATTACAGCCTCGATTACCAAACGCACTGGTCAGAATGTCCTCTTGTTTCACTTAAATTCATGTGAAACAATGGGATTTTGTAGAATGAAGGAAAATACATACAGTAGGGTGCTCAAAACGAAATGCTTGCATGAGGCACTTACACTCGCAGAACACGACGCTACGTCTCATTTATCAACTTCTCAGAAGTCCGCTCATGTTTTGGTTACTTCCTTTCTCGATAGCCGCGATGGCTAGTCCGTGTGGCGGTGCTAAGGTGTCGGCTTCGAGGGCCAAATGGGTTCATTCAGGTTCGAAACCCGATTCCACCAAAGATCCACTATGTATCGGATCTGTTGCATGCCATGTGATACGTAGGGGGCCACTCTCCCTCCGGCTGTTAAGATGTGGAAGGTCTGAGGGGAAAATGAAGCATCAGATATCGGATCATAATGACGAAGTCCGTTCTGAAAGAGCCCTCTTGTTGCTTCAAACGGGACGTTAATGTAAATAAACTGTTTCAACCCTGGTGAAAGAGCACCAATCGGTTTCTGAAAAGAGGTTTTTTGAAATTGTGAGATGATATATTCCGCTGCAATCCAATCTTCAAAATGACGAGGTCCGTCTCAAAATAGCCCTCGTGTCGCTTCTAAACAAGACGTTGTTATAATTGAAAGAATCAAAAACCTACCTTCGCCACCATTTTGCTTACTATGTCTTCCTCAGATAACTCAGAATTTTAATAAATCTTTTATCAAAATTATTTGTGGGTTACAGATCCGTTGATCATAGATGGTCATACTTTTTGTTCACCAATTTCAAGGTGAAGAAGATGTTTCTATGTGTGAGTGCGAAAGTGGAAGTCCGCTCAACAGTGCGTTGAGACGATTCAGGTTGAGAAACAGAATTCCTGGAAGAGTGTGTCGAATGTATCCATTAACACATTCTTGGTCGGCGTCTCACATCATACATTCAGCTTTTTTCTGCCCGTTCGGTGGGCGTCACATGTTATGCGATGGAGAGAAAATTTCATATTTGAAAATGTATTCGTTGAGACTTACGTCTCGTTATATTCCGCAATTATTTTTTGTATTTCTGAATATTGCTAAGAAATGGTGCAAATAGTTCGATTTTCTTCAAATTTTCGTTGTGAAATTTCTTGCCTTGAATGGAAAACAAAATCATTTTGTATTACCGTCAATAAGAAAATGCTTTTTTGGGGTCGGAAATTCGAAAAGAAATCAGACCAAGAAGGGGTTATGTATGGTAACTCGAAACATTGATTGATAGCACGGGCCATCTGAAACGATACTTGTTACTCGAAAGGAGCCGGTGACTTGATTGCTACAGGCTCGTTTTGCTAACATCGTTCTCTTACGCCCTCTGGTATCTTCAGATTTTCTTTATTTTATTTTATAACCCACGCAGCCGGCCTTTACGTTAGGGTATCAGTCACTACAAGGGCGGCCGGGGAAAAAGAGCACATATTGAATTATATATAAAAACACCGGTAAAAACATCCCCAGATTGGCGTAAATAAGATTACAAAATAAACAAAAAATATAATTTACTGCCAAAACGAATGTATAGTTAAAATAAAACTTTTCCAACTGGGATAAGAGCCAAGAAGAAAAACATTCAAATATATATAAAAAAAACATTAACTTTAAAACAATATCGAAAGCCAAATATAAACACAGCAAACAAAAAGGATGGCATACAAACATCTGTCCAAGTCCCCTGGGAGTGGGGGGAAGGATGCGAAGAACACAAAAGTCCCAGAATGGAAATGACACAGCAATATCAACAATTATATGAAAAGAAGAACAGAAATAAGATTTAGCTGTATCAAAAGCATTTAGAATCAACTAGAAGCGAGCATTATCGAAAAGGAGGACAAACAATAACCACAGAGAACACCCTCTCTGAACCTCGTAAAAGCAAATAGACTAAATACAAAGGAAGGATTAATAAATGTTTAAACTAGCAAATTTAAACACATAATCAAATATCTCCTTTAGAACAAAAATGTGGATCCAGATCCAATAAAAAACAGCACAAAAAATACGAATATCTTGAAGTTATATAAACATCAAAAGACAAAGTACAACACCGCAAAAGTCAATCATCATAAAAATACATACCTCAAGAGAACAATAAAAATACAGAATGTCCAGATATTAAGAGTCAAGTTTATCAAAAGGATCTATATATGCAGTAATTAGAACTACAAGAACATGCAGAATTTAGAGCTACAAAGCTTCAAAAATCCAAGAATCAAATAAATATCATGCCTAGTTAATTACCCTTGCAAAGAAACGCAAGTATATACCCAAAATGGAAAAAAGAGAAAAAAAAATTATTCAATACACACTAAATCTGTAGAAATTGGACAGACATCAAAATACAAGGTACTACATCAAAAATACCAATCATCGGAAAAGAAGAAAGAATTGATAACATTAGATAGCAATCGTGGACTAAAGTTCCAATAATAATGTTTATTCCATGCACTTGACGCAATCTCGGATTTCGCTAACGTTATTTTAAATATCCTGTGAATTTGAAATTTGTCAAATTTTGTTACTGAGGTACAGATTTCTTTTCTCTTTTCCAATTCTATGCCTATTTTTGTAAATATTAAACGGTATTAACACAGATATGTGAGTCTTTATGAAAAGTAAGCAATTTTTACCTGTTATTTCTAAGTTTCCTTGCTGGATTCAAAACGGCTTGTTCCTTTTGCTTCAGAAATCTTTATTTTTAACAGCGAAATTCTTTTAGGCAACATTATCGTGGATGCGTAAATAGATGCGCCAAATACTTCAGCTTGTTTCCCTTCTCATCCGCCAACAATCTGCATCAATGTTTCGATTTCGAAACATTTCTCATGAATGCACTGAAGAAATTTGCTTTTAGGCAAAAAAGCTTCCTCGTTGAGGGCGTCATGTTGGAAAGATACGTTGCGCACCTTACGTTCCCGAAAAAAAAATGTAGAAAACCTTCGATAGTTCATCCAAAATGCTTATAATGGCAATTTTAACTACTACAAGTTTCATGTTCTTTCCGATGAATATATCATTCAATCGAATGAGGTTTCCTTTTGTGTCCATTACAAAAGGAAGTTAAGCAATCACCTTCTGTAAATACCATATATCCGCATACAGGGGGTTAAGAGATATCCCTATTAAAGCTTCTAGATCGAAGATTAATATGATGAATAATTCCATCAAGTTAATATTATTTATAATGGAGCGATAGAACGATGATTGATGAGTCAACGAAGGAAAATTAATACTATCATAGTGTTTTTTTTTATTTTTCTCCTTTTGTTTCAAATGAACAAAAAAATTGAGGGCTTTTACCAAATGCATGACCTTTTTCATTGTTATATTGCATCCTTCTAATAGTGAAAGTGTAACTTACAAAATGTAAACTGAGAACAGGCCATAGCGTGGAATTCAGACGCTTGTAATTTGAATATATAAATGAGATACTCATGAAAGGTATATTTAGTAAATTAAGAGAAATTTCGCAAAGGTAAATATCTGTAAAAGAAAATTTTATTGCTTTTTGTCACTGAACGCGCAGGCAACTAATTCAAGGCTACCACTTGCTTTCATTATTTATGTCATCATATCATTAATTCTGTTTACTGCGTGACTCCAAAACGCTGCTAATTAAAATGTCACAAATATTAATTTTCATAATATATGAGTGTTTTTATCTATTTGAGCATATGGAGGTCCAAAACATATAAGAACCAATTTCGACGCTTTTCTCCCAATCAGTGTAGTTGAAGTTGTGACAAACTGTAGTCAGCATGATGAACGGCTGGGAAACTGATGTGGAAGTAAGTTGCATATTGAAATTACTACGAACATTCGATTCGATTGCGGCTAATTTTTTGAAACACTTTTTCTTTTAATTTCTGAACTATTGCACAGAAACCTTCACTTCAATTTTATTATATCATTCTATAAATTTAAAGGAAGTGCAATCAAGGAACTACCAAATTCTTTACCAGTTTGTGAAAAAAATCTACTGTCTAAGGGAATTAAGAAAATATCTAAATGTATTGAGCATGCCTTTCGGGTTATATCCTCAAAGGTGACTGCGTACCTTTTGCTAAACTATGGCAGCAACACAATATCTGCAAAAAAAGGCATATCAAATGACACTGTGATCTATATTGTGGCAGTAACACTGTAGCTTCAAAAAAGGCATATCAAATGACACTGTGATCAATATAGTGGCAGTAACACTGTAGCTGTAAAAAAGCATATCAAATGACACTGTGATCCTTTTGAGTGAGTAGCACATCAAAGGTAAGAACACAAGATCAAATGAAAAAAAACAACACTGTTTATTAACATTTCGCCTCGTGACATTATTGTGAAACACATATTCAACACAAACTTTTTGAACAAAAAAAACACGTGTTTGCATACATGAGTATATATATAGTACCATTCAATATGTTCCAACATAATTATACATCTTGTATAAACAATTAATTTGACTGCAGTCAAAGAAAAGAAATCTTACCGAAGCATGCTTTACCAGAAAGATCAGGATGTAAATTTTACTTAGTCATCTATGAGCCATTCTGAAATGAGTTCTCCATATCTCTTCATCTTAACATAGATAGAAACGTGTGATGAACGAGTCATCACTAATCTGTGTCTTTAAAAATGCATCGTAGAAAAAATTCACTTCTGAAAACAGGAATCAAAAAGGAGACATCATCCAATTTTTCTTTTTCTAACACACACGCCTCACCAACCCAAAAAAAAACGTTCCATCAACTCCGTTGCCACTCACTTTCTTCTTTTCAAAACCTGTTCCACCGTTGGTCAAATCATAACACTGTCCCGTGAACTGCCGGTCCAACTATAACACACACTGTCCTGTTCACACCTTTGAAATAACTTTCTTTCCATTTGCAACTAATCAGTGTGAAATTGTGCAGGCGTTAGACTTAGAAAATTTGCATATTATATATCACATCAGAATCATTATAAAATACTTACATTTAGTGAGAGCATTACCTGAAAACCAAAAAATGAGGTTCTGACTTATTATCCACTATTCATATGAAGATGTCGCGGGGTAAAAAGTTATCTGAGTGCGAAGTGAGAAAAATTTAATTTATAAAGGTGCTGATAAATCTGAAATAGAAATAGCAGAGTTAATGAAACGTTCTGAAACTGTCATTCATAATTAGAAACGAGGATTCAAAGAAAATTCAAGCGATCTGGAAGAAAAAGGATTTTGATAGCACGAGATTATCGACAAATTTATCGACTATCAGATTAAAAAAACATTCTTCGACACATGAAATTTCGAAACATTTCATCGGAAAAAGTTAACATGTCACAGTTTGGAAGAGTCTTAAATCACAAATACTAGTACAAATTTATGAAAATAATGAAAGCACAAAAGGTATTGAACCATCATCTAGAAAAAAGAGTGGAAGGGGCTAAAAATGTCATGCCGTGGAACGATGAGCGGAATAAATTATATTTTCTGAAGAAAAGAGATTTCACCATGACGATTCAGATAGGTTCATACACTTTTTGCTTGCCTTGAGGAAGGAACCAAAAAAATGCTGTTGTCCACAAATGGGAGGAGAATAAGTAGTGGTTTGTGGAGGTTCTAATCAAGGTGGACTGTGCGATTTACAGCTAATTACGGGACGTATGGACTCTGCACTATGATCACCTAATATCATTTGGGTTACTTTAGTTGGTACTAACTGAATATTTCAGCAGGACAATTATTCTTACCAATCGACCCAGAATTGTTTAAGGAAGAAAAAGTTAATGTTTTTCCTTGTCGAATTCCAGATTTGAATCCGATGGAATGTGGTAAAGTTTATGCTAATAATAAATTGTTTTCTTCTGTCAAAGAACTGGAAGTAACAATTATAGAAGAAGGATAAAATATTTCGGAATTTGAACTTTACCACCTGGCAATTGCAATGAGAAGCAGAGTGTTTGAAGTTATAAAGAAAAAATGGTCTTATAATTTGTTCACGTTGTGTTTTTCATTTATTTCAAATATTTTCGTTTATTTAATCATTTATTGCATCATTCCAAATTACTGAAAGCTAATTGTAATAAATATGTTTGTAATATCATAATTCATATATTTAAATTATAATTATAATCTTTATTTATTTCATAATTTCGAAAATTAGAGTGGTCTCAAAATTTTTAACCTACTGTAATGGCCTTCTTGATGAACGTTCCATGCCCTCTAAAATAACTCGAAAGTGAACTAACATTTTATTAATTACTCTATCTCTTTTTCAAAAATTAGGATTAAATTTTATGTTTCAGAGAGAAATTTAAAAATGATTCATTTCCTCTCTATGTCGAATTTTTGAAAAAATATCTTATATGGAAGATATATTTAGAGATTTATACGAAAATAATTTCATTGTGAATGCTAAAGGCTCTCCTGTATAAGTCTTAAACTTGTATAAAAAACATGGAAAATGAAAAGAAAAAGAAGGAAACGAAGTAGCTTTTAGAAATTTAGAAAATCTTAATTTTTTTGTTTGGAGAAAATAAAATTTTTAATAAATGAATGCTATGAGTTTGAAATTAATCAATAAAATGCTTCATATATGACTTTCATTGTTTATTAACACCCTTTTCATTCATTTAAACAATAATATATATATTCCTGCGTAATAGACCAGCATTTATATGTCTTAAGTATGCTAAATTCTTTAAGTTTTTCTCGTTATTTCAGAAATTTA
The DNA here is from genome assembly GCA_013235015.1 of Araneus ventricosus. Taxonomy (NCBI): domain Eukaryota; kingdom Metazoa; phylum Arthropoda; class Arachnida; order Araneae; family Araneidae; genus Araneus; species Araneus ventricosus. The sequence continues at coordinate 279,598 of BGPR01000558.1, read as the reverse complement.
GCTATAAGCCACAAAAAATGCTTCTAAAATACTATAAAATTTCAAAAAATCATTAATTGGCATCAATTTCAAATTTTAAAACTATTATTGTAACTACACGAAAAAAGTTTTGAAATAATGAGTATTTAAAAACATTATAAAACTATATTTTTTAATCTTGAGATTACAAGTGTACATACATAGAGTTGTTATGAAAAGTTTGCCTATTTAGATTACACTATGTCGGTGCTATGGATGCACACGAAACAAAACTTCACTAGTACGTTCTAAAAGTAATGCTGTCTGTGATAACAAAAAAGTAGGATAAAATGTTAACATTTATTTCATCACTAAGTGGAATTCCGTCAATATCTGAGGGGATTTTCGTAGATTTTTTTGGAGAAGATTATTTCAGGTTTATACATATAGGTGTTGGTACCGCAAATAATGTATCTAAATTTAATAGGCTGTTTATGGAACTTAGGATAGATGACAATATACAGAAGGTTGTTATTTACATTGTGGTATCCAATTTTTTTGTTTAAGGCTGAGATTTTTTTCTTAATAGTGATGATATTTGATTTACACTGTTTATAGGTTTCTGAAGATTTTAGTTCTGTATCTAATAGTTTAAGATAAAATTTCCTACAGATTATTGCGTAGTTCCCAGCTGCGTTGTCAATAGGGGATATAATGAAATGTTGTTGCAGAGTTTCGATGCTTTCCTTTATACTTCGACATTCGTAGGTTTCATTTCTTGAATTGATTTGTCTGTAATTGCTTTTTTTGAAGAGTTTAAAGTTGAAATACATATTCCATTTCCATTCGGTGAAAACTGCACAGGTGTGTCTAATTTATGAGCAACTTTTAGGCAAAAATTATCTAGGTCATTCAGATAACTTTCTAGAATGTGTTCTAAAGAAATTTTGAAAATAATCTTAGGTTCGTAAAATTATATCAAATATTTGATATTTCATTCTAATTTCTTGGTCTATCATAATGTTCTTAGTAAAGAACAGTGTGTTTAGCTTTATGCTAGCACTGTTCGCAGAAAACATTATGATTTCTCTAATTTTTTAGCGGTTCGTATAGATTTTACTTGCCCTGATGAGCATATATACGCTTTTACCGATTAATTACAGTCTTTCAATTTAATTTCAAAATTGATTGATTTTCATGACATTGATATATTTTCCACAAATCTTCTTGAATTGTAGCATTATTGCGCATTCGTTGCGTTTGTGTTTTATATTATTTTATATTTCCCCTTTTTATTTATTTTCTCTCTATAAGTTCTCTCTATAAGAGCTCTCGGCATTTTCTTCCCGCAGATTTTTTTCTTCACATTCTGTATTATGAATGTTTATGCTGATTTTGTTGATAAATATAATTTAAGCTTTCCTTACATTACTATTAATCCAAAATTCCACAAAAGTCCTATTTCTTATCGTTTCATCACTTGTGGAACTTCTTCATACATGAAGCAACCCGGATACATTTTCTTTAATCTGTTAAAAAAATTGCTGAAAGTCATCTGTTCAGAAGGTTTCACTAGGTTTATTATCAAGAATAAACCGGCTATTTATTTCATTCACAATGATAAAGACAGTATTTCTTCTATTGAGTCTTTCGACTTCAAAGATCTTTTTAGAAGCATTCCTTTAGTCACTCTTCGAGACGTGCTTAACTCTTACTTTTTTATTACAAAAATATTCTCAATATTTCTTTTGGGTATTGGTATAAATTATATAATTTTTGCATATTTAATAATTTTATTTACAATGGGGAAATTAATTTTCTCCAATCTCATGGCATTATATAAGGTTCCTCTTTTTCTTCTATTACAGCTAACCTGTTCCTTCATTGTTTTGAAAAGATTTATTTACTTTTTCCTCCTCAGGCTTTTAGATATGTAGATGATCTTAAGGTTTTTAATCATGAAACTTTTATTAATACGTGGCAAAGTATTTATCCCTCAGCCTTATCCGTTCTTAAACAAACAAACAATTATCAGTATGAAGTGGGTTTTTTAGATCTATATATTAATCAAATTGTTAATAACTTTTGTATCGATATATATGACAAAAGAAAGGATTTTAATTTTAGGGTCAACCAACTTTCCTATTTCTCCGCTAATATTTCTATTAAGATTTATAGAAACAAAAATCTCATTCAATTTTCTCGTATAAAATCTCTTTGTTCAAAAGAAAATTCATTATCGAGACAATCAAAGCTTTTGTTTCATGAAATTTAAAAAATGAAATTCCCGAAAACTTTGTGTGACGATATCTCAAGCAGTGAATTAAGGTCTATCGCAAGGCCTTTTTCTCATTCTCTTCCTCTGTTTGGCAACAACAATAACTGGTTTGACGACATTTCCTCGTGCGACTTTTCCATTTTTAATCGTCATGTGGTCTTTGAGGGGATAGCGACAACATTTTTACGTTTTTGGATTTTCGTTAGCAGAAAAGAGCACTTATTAATATCATAGGCGTGCTTCTCCGCATGAAGAGCGGCTCGAAATGAAATTTTTCCAATTTATTAAATTTTTGTCTTATTTTTTGTCTTTCGTTTCTTGTATGTTTTTGAATTTAAGAATATTGAAGATTAATTTTTCTGTGTCTCTCCTCGATCTTCCTGAATTGCAATAAAAAGAAATGATGCATTTTCATCATCTGTTGCAATGTCAAAAAAGTAGAAGTAACAATTTCACTCGCAGTAGAAGTAACTTCAAATTATAATCGGGAATTGGAAATAAACACCTCCCTGAGACATATGTTCCAAATGGAAATCATGCAAGCTTTTACTTTGGTTTCCTGTGTTTGTTGAAAAATTCCGCTGACGCCAGCCTTTGTTGCACAAGCCTGATCTTCTCCAATACAACGCTGATTAGAGGTGTTTTCATTGAGGAATGACATTCAGGGTTCTCTTTTTTTCTAATGACAGTCAATTTTTACAAATGAAGCATTTGCTGTGTTGTAGGTTTTTATTCTTTGACATTCAGTGATGTAGGTTTTTATCCTTTGATATTCAGAGATGTAAGATTCTATCCTTTGACATGCATTGATGTAATGTGTTAAATATTGAAGACTTTATTTCACCAACCTCTAGCCCATTTTCAGATATTGCCTTTCGACAGAAATTCTGTATTTTCTTTATAGTATAATTTCATAGACTATCACGTTTTCTTATACCCTCAACCAGGGAGCAACCTCTTTTCTTTCGGTAATTTTGGTCAATAGAAGTCAAACCAGTGCACTCGTTTTGTAACATAGTTTGTTCACTCTTCTTTCAATATGGTCGTATTTTTAAAATTGAATTTACATGTGTTTAGATGCTGATGAATTTTACCGTCACCATCAGTAAGAGTAGTCATGTACCGTATTTTTGCTTTCTTCATAGATAGTTTACAGAATAGGGAAGCTGTATGCATCTGTATGCTACATTTATAATATTTTGCAGTATTGAAATCAAATACAAGATTCTTAACGATTAACATATGCGCGTATATCAAACTACATCCATAAACGTAGAATTTATAATATTGTTTCCATTGTATTATACAGTGTGACGCATTTAGGGACATTTAAGTCTTTAAATTCGAAACGTTTTTCCTTGAAAATTTTAAAATGATTAATTTTTTATTCCTCTTTCAGTGCATCGCGAGATGCCTTTAACATTTATAATATTTTTTCAGTTTTTAAAATCAAATGCTTGATTTTCTTTATGACGTACCCAATTTTAACAAATAATACTGTATAGCATTGATAATCGCAGAAATTATAATATCGTTTTCATTGTGTAATATTATATAATGCTAGACAATCCCCCGTTACAGTATGACAGGTGAAAACTGCCTCTTCATTCGAGAGATTCCCCGTCAATTTTGACGTGTTTATACAGATATATATGCGAGAGAAGTGTTTGACATTGATTGAACACAAATAAAATAAATAGATGTTTTATGACAGGATTTTTTTTATTTACATATAATTTACATATTTCTTTATTCAGAAACCTCTTGGTAAACAACATTCCTAGTGAAGTATTTTCTTTGTTGAACAATTTTCCTTGTACTTTAGATGTCTTTGTGTAAATTTAACGTTATTGGGGTTCCTAGACCTTGGAAGTGCAACATAGAGTTGTCCATGTGAAAAGACAGGCTCATCGAAGTAAATTCCAACCTTATCAAAAGTTTGCCTCTGAGATTTATTGATAGTCATCGCGTAAGCTGGAATTAACGGGAACTGGCGACGTTTGAGGATGAATGGTAGATTCACGTCACTGGGAGCTAATTCAATTCTAGGTAAGAAAACAACGCCGCCACGATTACATTCAGATACAATTTTCGCACTTATGAAATTTTCAAGCAGACCAGTAATTAATAAGCGAGTGCCGTTACAAAGTCCTTGTTTGATATTTAATTTTCTGAGCAACGTGACGATTACTCCTTTCTTAAGCATCAATGCTTGGGATGGCATGCCTGATGGAGTTAAATCATGCAGAAATTGAGGTGGATAGTTTTACAGGTCGTTCTGATATTCGGATATTATTGAATCGGAGCTGTATCGGAGCGGGCTTGATTTTATGAAACTTTCGATGACATGTGCTCGTGTACCTCTTAGAACAACTGGAAGTGTCTGTCTGAAGTCGACCCCGATTATTATAACTTTGCCTCCGAAAGGTTTATCGTTATTCATCAAATCTTGCAAAGAGAGTCCATACAACAAAGACCGTCTTTTGTGAGCATCGTAATTTCATCAATAATGATGAGCACTGCTTGACCATTTTATCTTCTTCCGGAGATGTTGATCTCATTGACGAAACTGATGTGTCGAGAAGAGGAACTGGTAACTTAAATCCACTATGAACAGTTCTTCCACCTTTCAGCAGTGTTGCTGCGATGGCAGTTGTTGCGAATGGAAGTGCAATGTCTCCTTTACTCCGAATGAAAGATAATAATGTTCAATAGAGAAAAGTGTTGCCAGAACCTCCAGGACCATCTAAAAGAAATATCTATCGTTTTCATTGTTGTTCCCAATAGCTCTTTTAATCGTCTCGAAGGCGGTCAGCTGTTTTCTATTAAGGAATGATATTCTTTGTTCGGCTTCCTCTCTTTCTTCATCTTGATTGCAGGGTTGTACTTCAATGGCATTTCCAGCTGGAACGTTAAGACCGATTGAACCACATGACAATCCGTGTTGCTCAAGGGTTGCAGTGATGTCATGTAGTGCCATGTTCCAAGAACCTGCTTTGATGTTGCTGCGCAAATTATCTAGAGACATATCGATCGAGTATTTGTTCCACAGCTCGAGCACGTCAGTCGGGATACAGAAGTGCAGAATAAAGGCGAAGGTCTGACGTAGTTGCTTTGGCATTTGATAGGTGGAAGCGTCGTGTAAGCAATGATCCCACTCTTCACCTGAATTCAGCAAGTGACGGCGAAACGCTGCTTGAAAGTATCATAAATGAAGTTGTCAACCGTTCGAAGAAACTTAAAGCTTCTAGCACAGGAATATGAAGCAACAGCATGCGTAGGTAGAATCCTTCATCGTCTTTGACATTCACCACATACATTATCGGGACTATTTTGTTACCTCCTCTCTTTCGCCTTTTCCATTTATTACGATCGTACACGTAATTGTATGGAATGCCAGTGTACAATACTGTTTGAGCATGAGTATCGCTTTGATTTAACTGTAACCATGACTCGAGCATCGTTTGTCTTGATCTTGCAGCCTGCAAGGCCCCCTCTTCGTGGCCGTCCTTAAACGTGACGTGTTTCTGATTTGGGAGATGAACAGGCAGTACCATCACTGCATGTGATCGGTCATGCATGTGTGACCCAAACAATCGCTACATCGTTTCAGATGCACTGACATACCGTGCGTGAATGCAGTTTGCAATCTCATTGTATTGGACCTGTCCTGCAGTCAAAAACATGTTGGCGAAGTCAAATCCTTTGTAAATATATTTATAAATATATTTCATCGCACGCAGAGAGGTTCAAACTTCGACATTGATGAGCGCGTCATATTTCAGCAGCAGGTAAGGATTGTAAGGGACAACGAATCTGTTATCCATTTCTCTTCCTCGCACAAATGCTGTGTCACCTGGGCGTCTGCGATACAAAAGGAAGCCACTCACGTTCATTGTAGTTTGAGTTCGAAATTCTCTGGTAGGAATACTGAGGGTAAGAATACTGGAATTTCGGCTTTGACGACTGCGTTTGGAGCAACGTTCTCCAAATGGTCCGCAAGTGCTTGGTAGATCTCAGTTCGTAACTGTTGTTGATGCGTTCTAATGAAATTCAGGTTATTTGCTTCTACCTGGAGGTACGAATACATTACTGCGTAAGTTTCCCCGCACTGATAATCGGATTGATGTTGCATCTCACAGTTGGTAACGCTGATTTTTACTGAAACATTCTTACGTTTACTCTGCTTTGATTTCCTTGTGATCCTTGGTAAGACTCACAACGCCAGATGGGTTGCCAACCAGGTTCGCCATAAGGAAACAAAATGGGATAAGCCATCGGATCTAAATTTGGGCTGAGGATGTTGATATTAATTAATGGTTGCTGTGGATTTTCGGGATTCAATGAATGAACGCGAATGTCCCTTTCGAATGGAGGTTCTCCATCGCTGTTGACAAAAACCATTGCTATCTCGTTGACTGTGTGTGCATTGTACCTTCGCTGGTCTGAATGTCGATCGCGCCTAAAGACCATGTTCACGACGGAAACATCATCGCCTGCTCGTTTGATTCTGCGATTATTCGCGATTCAACCTCTCGAAGCATGCGGCATGTGTCAGACAATCGATTGTGCTGTCTAAAGAAGCGATAGATTTGATCCAGGATTCGTATATTGCATTTCTCATTAGCTGGATGATTTACTCGAATTTCAGTAGTCTGAGTACTATCGATCACGTAGAGTTGGGCATACTGAGGATCTTGGTCGTTCACTGATTGAATGTGAATGGTGCGGTGACATATCTGAACGTGAACTTTGAATATGTATGGTCCCCCACCGCTGAAATCAACTACTTTCGCCCCCATCGATGCGAAAGAAACAGCACTATTGTATGAGCGGAAGTTATCATGAAAATTTTTATAATCAGGATTGTTAGGATTATTTTTATAATTAGGATTAGGATAATAAGAAAATTAGGATAGAGCAAATTATTACCTAGTACATCTGAGGGCTTCTCTGATTTAATTTTCCCTTTGCAGCAACAGCTGGTGAGTTTTCCATCAGAAGGGCGTTCTGCAGGAAAGTACTATGATTTGCAGAACTGGCACATTATGTTCATGAGGCCGCAGTTGTCCGTTTCTACTTGGGCCTCTATGAAGTGAATTGTTTTGTCGCGAATCCTCTGACGGTCTCGGACAATGTGATGAGCTTCAGCATTTCTTTCTCAGCGAGCTTGAGATTGAGATGGAGTTTCGGTTTCGATGCCTCTCCTATAAGCGGCTGCATGTACTGCACGAATCCTGTCCAGCGTTTCCTGGCTTTGCCTCGCTAACTATCTTGCTTTCCTTTTCTTTGTCATCCGCCTTCTTTTTGCGATGGGTTCTTCGCCGGTATTCATCGTAAAAAATATATTAAACTTATTCATGTTTATAAAGTATAAAATAACCATGAATTAATTAATTAAATAACCATGAAATTCTCATCTTCTTAAAGGTAAGTCAAAAGTTACATTTCGAACGTTGCAGCAAAATATTAAAAATCGTTGTTGTCGAACATTGTCAAAAAATATCATCAAATTATATCATCACGATTGCAATAAATAATTATCGTGGCGTCCAAACTATATCTCGCGCATGATATACCACTGACGTAATTAACCACTTTCTATTGAAAAACGGAAATTAATTTGAAGTATAGGATTAATATAATTTAAAATTTCTCGGGAACTATTGATCATAGCGAGATATATTTTATATCAATAGATAGGAAATTTTATTTCGCTATTTCAGAGCTATTAAATTTGAAATTAGAACGACAATTACTCTTTTAAATTTAAAATTACTGAAATTTAGGTGCTCTAACAATGAAATAATGCTGTTTAACGTCTCGCAGTGCTATGCGCGAGTTTTATCGCTGGTGACGTCACAGCGTTACCAGAGGATCTGGCCTATTATATTAGTAATACAGAATTTTAAAGAATAATTGTTCGAGCGGATTTTCATAAATATAAACACAAATCAAGTGATATCCTGAATTTATATGAAGATTTTTTATAAGGCATTGTTTTTATTTTATTTATGAAAATTTAGTATCTCTGAAATATTGTTACTTATTATACAATAACTTCGGTGTTTCGTGGTATTCATAATATTGTATAAGAATGTGCAAATTTTATATAATTTTTTTGTGTTATTGGGGTTACGAGCTATATAAAAATAATTGATGTTTTGTGCACAAACTTCTATTTTTTTTACATTTTTACGCTCGTACGGGAATTCCCTTCTGATGACGCATCCTGTACTTCTGTTCTTTATTTATTTATTAGTTTGATTTCTTCCTCTAAATAAGATTTTTGTCTTTTCATTTGTTAATGTTCTTCATTTCACGGATTTACTGCTGCAAAGACACATTCACCGGGTCAGTGTGTGTTATTCCTTAATTGCTGATTCCAATTAATTGCTTTAGATTTAGAATATCTTTTTGATCGTGAAATTGTTTTCTCATGATTCATTTGTAGGGGAAAATGTTTTTATTGTGTTTCATGTATTTTATTTTTGAAGTTTAATTTATATTTGTGTATCCGAGTATTTGTATTTGTGTAGCGTTCCTATCTCGCAAATGAAGCAATATAGGGAAAAAAGTCAAATTTAATGTTGTGGAGCATCATCGATTTACAACAAAAAGACACCTTATTGATTTTGATACCATGAATAGAACGCTAAAAACGGACATTCATTTATTCGCGATTTCCGAAACTGTGATGTCATAAAACGTGGACGAAAGGAGAAAATGTTATCTTTCGGACAAAAATAAAACCGAATGGTCTTTTTCCTGCGGGGATACCTCAAACAGCAGGGGTGTGCGATCTCTCCACCAAAACTGCGAGACTGTCACCGACGTATCACTATTGATTGTGCCAGCTTGACACTTATTATGCTGAGAAGATCACAACGTCAAATTCAAACAAAGTTCGAAATATGTATTAAAGTTGAAGAAGAACAGTGTGAATAACAAAAAATAAAGGTATCTTCTAATAATTGGTTGTTGTTTTTTCTCTTTGCAACACGTTTCGTCATGTAACAGTGTCAGAAATCACGAACAAAATGAAGTTTTAGGCGTCCTGTTCTTAGCATTAATGTAAACAAGTTGTCTTTTGTAATAACCGATAATGTTCTATAATATTGTAATTGACTTTTTTCTCATATATAGCTCCGATTCTGAGAAAGGAAAGCTAATTCTGCAGTTTACAAGAAGATGGCGCTGTAGGCGTTCTGCTGGAATACCCTATAGCCACTTTACTATACCTAGACACCACTCTTATGATTATAGCTCCAGTCGTTCTGAATTTAAGTCCCTGAAAGTAATTCAATTGGCGACTCTGTTTATATATAAAGGGTGTACCAAAAAAGAGGAACAAGCGTTTATTTCATTAAATATTGTTCCTATGCATATAAATCATTTTAAAAGTTTCTTCAAATTAGGTTTATTGATATAAAAACACTTTGGCTTCTTTAGGAATAAATAATAGAAAGTTTTAAAAATTAAATTTCGGCCCACACAGTTTAAAAGAGTCAATTAGTAAAATGTTTTTCTTACATTCATCTATGTAAATACAAAGTTGCACTCTCCTATATGACAAATTTAGAGATATTAGAAAACAAATTTACGGACTTGGACCACATTTTCTTCCTACGATTGCTGTTTGATAGAGTAATTAGATGTGCGTTTCAGGGATAATACACATATTTCAATAAGTTATTAAAAGGATAAAATCAGGAAATAATAATGCATTTATTAACTCTTATAAAAAAAATTATTTATTTATTAACCATAAACCCATAGGGTATGGAGCGTTTTAAGTCAAAGGACATATTAATTTAAAATGACTCAGCATTAATGACATTCATTGATATATTTATAGAGATAAGCTGATGAACCATCATTACCAGTATCGGAAGTGGGCGCATGAAAACAAGTAGATATGACACCATAAGTATTTCTAGAATACATTTGAGAATGTTTTTTTAAAATATCTATTACCTTTAATTATCAAACTTGTGTGAGTAATTCCATGTATGTATTTTATAAAATTAAATCTCAATTATCAGTTTAGGTGATGTCCCTCTAACCGAAGAACACAACATACTGAATAGGACGGAGCCTAAGTTCAGCACTATTCCACTATAGAAGTAGAGCCAGAAACCTAAAACAGCAAAGAGAAATCTAAGAAAAAACAAAAATCAAAGGGCGAGAGAGCAGAAACTCCCTCTCTACTAACACCGACGAAAGTCAGAACATTCGTTTCACTACAAGAGTGAGGTTTGAAATCGTGTAGGAGATAGTTAGCTAGGCGTCAATTATACTTGCCCGCCTCCGTGCACTTTAAAAAGTTATATCAGAGTTTTGGTGGTGCGTTAAACCACAGGCTGAAGAAGTCAAGTCATGTCGCATCCTCCCAAATATCCCCCCAGTTTGTAAAGGTTAGAGGAAAAAAAGTCGGCTCATTTATTAAATAGTTAATTTAGAAGACAGAGGGTCTTCTCTTCCTATCACAAGTTGTGTAGTAGAGAAGAATTTTGGTGCTTCAAATATTTCATTATCAGTTATCTATGTCTTTTCCATTTCGTTTTCCTGTAAAAAAAAATTTAAATGATTTATTTCTGTAATTTCTTCATTTCCCAAGAATTTTGAGAAGACGCAAGGAGATTTGAAATAACTACTACTCACATTTCATAGATACTTAGAAACTTATTTCTCAAATGGATGAAATTAAGAGGAACCCTTTTACTCATTCGACTTTACTCCTTGATTATTAAAAGGTTGCTTTTTAAACATTTTATCATGCGTAAACCAAAGAGTTTCCATACAATCCTACCTTATTTGTGAAACTTTGTAATGGAGTATATACAGGGGTCAGTAGCAAAGGACTCTGATTTTAAATTAAATAATGAGTCGATAGAAGATTTAGAACCGGTAGATGCTCAGTCTGAGGAGCAGTAAAATCTCTTCAGAAGTTTCATTAGTCACGCAGAATCTTGCCGACAGGTGGCATGGCAATCCTTCTTCAGAGTCGAGAAGAAAGCTGTAAACTGTCATTTGCAACAATCGTTACCTTCATCTAAATCGGTCAAAATGTGCATTTTCGTGCTTTGGGTTTATTTCTTCTTGGACTCTGAATAGCAGACATACAGCGCCGACAAACCTAATTTACTAGCATGATCACCAGTTCAATCTTCTATCGATCTCCGTTGCCGAGTTATTTAATTTTAAAATCAGGGAGTCCTTTGTTGGACACCCTGTATCTAGGTGCAAGGAAATAAGTGCGTGTTACATTTTTTGGGACAAACTGTGTATTCTCATATAATACTAGTATAAATTGTTTGGAAAGAAAAAGGATGAAATAACGCGTTAGGAACTTAAAAGAGAAAGCTCACTTACAATCAAGATAATTCTGCATTACACATATTAACGGAAGAAATGACGATTATTTACACTACTGAACTAATTGAATATGCTGATTCTAACGCCCAGAGTCCTATTTTTGGGACAGCTGTATTTCACTTCCATGGCTGGACTGAATGCATTCCATTCTTTCTATGTTGCTTGTCTAGCAAGTCAATAACTATTGTCGAACTCGAAAACAGTTTGCACCAGGAATATAACACCAGTGAGCCGGATTTTGATGTCAAGATATCATTCTTTCAATTTTTTTTTTATTTTACTTCTGATTCAATTTTACTATATTTTAAAAATCTTCAATATATACGTAAAAAGTTCGTTTTAAATAATATTTTCAATTTCTTTTTCTAAAAAAGTAAAATAATAATAATAATTTTTTCTCCTAATTAAATTTTACTTCACAGTTAAATAAATCTTAAAGTTGTAAACATAATTTAAAATAAATTTATTGAAATCTAGGCTTAAAACTATTTCGGTGTTCATTGGCTAATCTACTGATAATTCTAACTGAACAAATCAAATATACTAGAGAGAAGTATGCGTCATTTCCATTTATGAAGCTTTCTGACTAAATCTAGGCTTAAAATTAATTGGGTATTCATGGGCTAATTTACTGATAATTCTAACTGAACAAATCAAATACGCTAGAGAGAAGTATGCGTCATTTCCATTTATGAAGCGTTCTGGCTGTCAGGAAGTTCAATATTTGTTCTAATTCTTCCATTTTATAATATTGATATGTTATTTGTAGAATTTTCATACATTTTTATACATTGATTTTTAACAATAATTTTTCTTATTCTCTGTTTGAAATTCACAGTACTTCCTAAACACTGTGCCCCTTAGAAATACTTTCTTTTCATTTTAAATATATATTCAAATCAACAGTGGAAAAATATCATTCTCCTTCAAAGATGTCAATGTGTCATAACATTATCATTCTCCGAAATTATGAAAATATTATAAAATATACAATATTAAAATTCTTATGTATGTTCACACTACATAGATAGCCTCACATTCACACATATGTGAGGCTATCTTCTCACGAACCGCTGAAATCCATTTTGACCATTTAAATTCTGAAATTATTCGGGACAATTTATTCGCTCTGTTGTTTACTTTAAGATTCCATGTATGAAATGCATCTTGCTGTCATGCATTTATACTTCAGTTAGAATCAATTTTAGCTCCATTTCTACAATTACGTCAGAAGAAGGATGGAGAGTCGGAAATTCAGAATGTTGGAGTAGTCAGAGTCAATTTAAATACCATGTTTTAATTTATAAACCTTGAAAATATAATTGTTAATTTTAAAGTTGTTTTAATTATTATAGAGTTAATTGCTTAAAAATTTCAAATAAAATTTCTTTCTACAAACCTCACGTGGTTTCATTCAAACCATGCTGTTTTAATGGAATAAAGAGGCTTGATTTGAAAGTATCAATTCAAAAATATAGGATTCAAAGAAGATATATCTAGGAAGAAAAGACAATATATTTGTCGAAAAATAAACTGGAGGCGGGCATAGTAATATATTTATAACGAAAAACGCCGTGTTACTTCCTTCCCTCCGAAATCCCGGAATATAATAGACCATTTATTTCGCCTGGAAACGGTTTAATAAGGATTTTTTTAAAATACGTAGATTTCAACTCGTTTTCACGGAATTAATGTTTGAATTGCTCTTTTCTTCTTATTTATCCCAGCTGAAAAAAGCCGCAGGAAAAATTTTGAAGTTTTTTTAAATATTTCTGCAGATTGTTTAAGACAGAAAAATCTGCAATTTTTCTTCAATTTAATCTGAATAAAATCTGAAAAGAAGTTTCTTATTATATTGTTTTCTCAATATTCTGCAGATTTTTTGAAGACAGAAAAAATCTCCATTTTTTCCCCAATTTAATCTACATAAAATCTGCAAAAAATTCTTTATATTTTTTCTCTAAATATCATGCAGATTTTTTAGGACTTCAAAAAATCTGCATTTTGTCTTCAATTCAATTTGCAGTTATTTAGCAGATGTTCACAACATCATTAAACTTGACCAATATCTGTTGATGTTTTGAAGATTTAACTACAATTTCATAATATCTTCATTTCTCTAAATACATATTTTGCACCATATTCTCTAATATTGCAGCTTTATTTTCCAAAGGATATAAAACAAAATTAGAATATAATAATCATTATTGTTTAATTTTACAGCATACAGGAGTTTCAAAAAATTTCCCAATCGAAAATTGTCTTAGGCACTAAATTTTTTAAATATGACACTGAAACAATGAAATCTAAATTAATCTTTAAAATAAATATTTGAGGTTTTACATTTTAAACATTTCCCCCATAATTTAATTAATTTCCAATTAGTTTTCAAACTGTCTTTGTGACTAGATATTTTCCTCCAAAAAGAAGGGAAAAGTAGAGATTGCGCCCTTTGGATGGAGAGAAGGCTTAGCAGAAAGATAAAAGGCGAAAAAGAATTTATTCAAACAGAGAATCTAAATTAATGTACAAAAGTATTACTAATCTCATCTGTTACTCATCTCTACGATTTTGAAACACGTATTCTAACCATGGTTGATTTTTACACCACTAAATGGCGCCACGATAGCTATGGTGACGCTAAAACTCAAATAGATTATTTTACCCCATCTCGTGTAGTCCGGCGTGGCCTTGTTGTTACCGTTCCTACCTGACAACTATATGAACACGGGTTCCAACCCCGGCCAGGATGAGATTGAACTTTTGTCACAATCTGAATCGACATCGTTCAAGTGAGTTGAATCACAAATTATATTAATCAAATTAATAATTACATTAATTGAAATGAACAATTAAGCCTTGACTGTACGAAATATGTAACCATCTGAAAAGAACTAATTATTTTCCTTAAATTTAGAATATTTTTCATTTCAGTTATTTTTCATTTCAGTTATCTTGACGACTGAAAATTTTGTTTAATTAAAGTCCCTAAACATTATGAAAAGTTGAGGCTTAAAAATAAGAAAAATCAAATAATTCAAAACATTTATCCAAGATTTCAACAAAAGTGTTTTTTAATTAAATGGAAAAGATTGAGGTGAGATATATGTGTCTGTATTTACTTTGGATAATTTTTTTAAGGTTGATGGAAGCGTCGGAATATCAAACGCTGAAGAAACCGTCACTGAATCGAGGGAATATTCCATTGCGAAAGAAGACCCCGCTCTTGATAAAACCAGGAGAAGACGTGCAATAGGAAAAACGCTCGTTTGGAAAACTTTCAAGAGTATTGTTTTCCTTATCTGCCTAATTTTCCTGATAATCCACTCGGTGGAATTCTTCAATATTTATTACAAGTACCCCACCACCATCGTTACGGAAATTACTGTGGCTAAGGAGTTCAAGCTCCCTGCAATCACCCTCTGCTTCAGAAACACGTGAGAATTCTTCAGCTTATACAAGTTCAATCAACTAATCGTGTATAAGTATCTGGAAAGTTCAAATTGCATTAAGTCAAAATATAATTACAAACAATTCTGCATCAAAAATTCAATATTCGTGCGATGGAGTTCAGGCGATAAATGGAAACTTAAAGCCACAGATAATTATCAATTCTGCCCATTACTCAGATAAATACTTTGAGGTTATAGAAATTGAAAAAATCTGAAGTTTTAAACTCTTCCCCGCTTGTTATTGATTTCATCGAAAGAATCTCTTAGTTTTTGTAAAAACCTAACTGTTTCTTCCGCTGCTCTTCGACTTATTTCCCCTGCATTTAGGAAAGATTTCACATGATGGTTTTCAGAAAAGTCTGATAACTGCTTGAACGGATAAATCCCAAGACTTTGGGTCACATAAATTGTTCTCAATATTTCTTATATTAGCCTTAATAGCATTCTTTCAGCAGTTCCTCATTTGAAGAGGTGTTTCGGACCCTGCATTCTTTGTGAACCCGATATGTCTTACGATAACCTAATCCTCCTAGAACTTTGTGCACGTTAAATGAATAACCACGATTTCCTCATAAATCTTTTATTTAACTTCATTGAAAAGCTTTCAGTTTATATCTAATCCAATTTTTTTTTTATTTTGGAAATGTATGGGAGCAAAATGTTTAAACAGTTTGTTGTCTGATATTTTTGGTACATATATTTGCAAACAGACATTGTATCATTAACTATAATAGCATTGTACACGTGTTTTGCGCTTCTTTACAGTTAAATCGCACTCCTTGGACAACTGATTAGGAAGCTGTCGTTTACTGATCGTTAAATTTTGTAAAAAAAAAGTTTACCGAAAGTTTGTTAAAAAAGGATTCAAGTCGAAATAATTTAAATTAAAATAAAACTTGAACAATTATTTCCGATATTTATCCGTTGAATTAAAATTCGAAAATAAATTCTGTAAATTAGCATTGAAATTTCAGAAGTCAGGAATTCTTTTCAAACTGATTTTACTTTGATTCTTTTTCAGTATTTCTTTCAAGGATTTTTGTTCGTACGAACCTGATCGGTGCAAAAAGCCAAGTAATATGGAAGAGTTTTGTAAGAATCACCCATTTGACTGCAGAGGAGGTACCACGAATTTAACGGTAGGAACTTTTCTTGTCAGATTTTTTTTTACTTGAGCCTTTCGGTGCTTGCAACAGTGATATCTGTTTGGTTATATAAATGATTCACTAAATGAGTTCTTATTATCAACATATTCCTATTAGTTTGTGTTAAAAAGCATGATTCTTTAATTGAGTCAGAGGAAGATGAAAATGCTTATAATGCATTTTTAAAACCGTAATAATTTTTTTGAATTCAAATCTCAAATGATGCTTACACCAAAGGTTTCAATTTATATTTACAACAACACTGTCTAAACGGTTTATCAATGCAGTTTCCAGTAGCTCAAAGGCATAAAATTAGCCTGAATATTAATTATTTTCAGTTTTGCTGCCAAATCCCAATTGATGATAAAAGTAAAAATGGCGCATTTTACCTCGATCGTTTTCAAATTTATATTGAGTCAAAAACATCAATATTGGACTTAAGTCAAGTCATCACTACTATTACGTTTCGGCAGCGAAACTGTAGACCTGAAGAGAGACAAATGATTAAATAAAACGGGAAGAAAATACTTTATTTTATAATAATTAAAACTTATCAACTAAGGTATTTTGTCTTTACTTCTTTCAATGAATTATGAACAATACTTTCTGAGAATTTTAATATTATTTTGAAAATCGATTTATTATGCAAGTTCATAAATGGAAAAAATAGGAATTATTTCAATTTTCTTCCTTTGTGGCCTTACGTTACCACTTAAGCATGGAATACTGTGAATTGGTTTGGAATGAAGAATTCTTTTAAAATGTGGAGAAGACTCTGTTGTTTATATTCATATAAGAAATTCCCTTAAAGCATGTCATCCGAAATAGTTGTACTAATGAGTTACTAGGCCGAAAAGCAAGAATAAAAGTGATCTATAAACAACCAAAAGTACCAGTTATACTAAGTGTTTTCCACTTTTGCTTCGACTACGCATTATTGAGATTTTCGAGGATAATATCACTAATTATTATAAAATGAATTATGCCTACGAAAATTTCAAAAAAATATTTATTAAATAATTTCAGTATCAGGAAACATATATTAATTTTTTTAAGTATTAAAATACTTGTGTTAAATTATATGAATATTAAAATACTTATATAGTAGTTTATGCCAATATTATCGTCTGGCTTTTCTTTCTTTGAAACCTTTATTTTTATAAAAATCTTATTGTTAGTCATAGCCACAATAACTAGCACTCAAATTAAAATGTTAACTCTTTTCAAACGAAGTGTATGCGTTGATAAAAAGAATAAATAAAAAGCTATATAAAATTATCCTTAAACGTGAGTGGCAACATTCAGAGATAAGGGATTATTTTTATTGCAAATTTCGCACTTATGTATACTATTTCAGATGGGAAAAACCCATTTCAATTACAGTTACTAAACCACAATTTATTAGATCAAATACGTATAAAAATGAGACATTTCGATAAAATGGTTGATTAGTAATGATGGGCAGAAATTTGGCCCCCTTAATGAAGGTTATTATTCATTCGTTATATCTCCAGATGTGATCGGGCGATAAAACAATAATCCAAGCTTTACATTAAACTGCAACTAAGCCAATTCATAAGTGTGCTCGATTTCAAGTAAAGAACACTATATACAATTTTCATATATTATTTAGAGGAGAAACGTGGCGGATTCATCAGATCATTTATAAACTAGAAAAATAACCCGTCATGGTATGACTGGTGCAAACTGCCTCTTCATTCCAGAGATTTCCCGTCAAATTTGACGTGATTAAATATATATACATATATTCGAGAGAAATGTTTAACATTGATTGAAAACAAATAAAATAAACATAAGTTTTATGACAGGAAATATATATTTTTTATTTACAAAATATTTACATGTTTTTTTATTCAAAAAACCTCTTGGTTTAAAAAAATCTAGAAAATCTAGTAGATTTAATCTAGATAGATAGAAAGTCTAGTTTCAAAACAAAGCACATCTTTGCTTGTCGAACGTTGCCAAAAAATATTATGAGATGATATCATCACGATTGCAATAAATAATGAGATGCATCGTGGCGTCCAAACTATATCACGCGTCTGATATACCACTGACGTAATTTACTACTTTCTATTGAAAAACGGAAATTAATTTGAAATATAGGATTAAAATAATTTAACATTTCCCGGGAACTATTGATCGTAGCGAGATAAATTTTACATAAATCCATAGAAAATTTTATTTAACTATTTTAGAGCTATTAAATTTGAAATTAGAAAGACAATTACTCATTTAAATTTAAAATTACTGAAATTCAGGTTCTCTAACAATAAAATAATGCTGTTTAATGTCTCGCAGTGCTATGGCGCGAGTTTTATTGCTGGTGACGTCAAGCATTACCAAGAGATCTGTGCTATTATATTAGTAATTATAAGATTGGAAAGTATCATTCAATATAAGTTGAAACTGAATTTGGTGAGGAATTCAAGCGAAATCTTGAAATGAATGATGGAGGAGGCGAAGAAATTTATCTGTCTAAAAATAAATCAATTCTCTCCGAAGAACGCATCAAAAACTAAATAAAGGTGACTATATATTTTCTTTTAAGGAAAAATTGATGAAAAAAGTATGATTTTAATCTTTTGAAGTTGGTAAATAGTTCCCCACGTGCATTTTTTGAACTTTCTTTCCTTTATAATGAATCTTTTCTTGCTTTTGAATTTAGGAGAATTTGGGAACCACGTGATGCTTCCAAACGGAGCATCTATATAATTAAACTAAACTAAATCTGCCAAAGGCTCGAAAGCATACATTAAATTATACAGATATTGAATTACCTGTCTGATTTTATTTATTTCCTTTCCTGCAGCTTTTCAGTTATTTAAAATGATATAATAATTTACCGATGGCATGAATTTAGTTTCCAAAGAGCAGAATTCTTCTTACCCGCAAAATTTAACGTCTTTTTTTCACTAGTTGCAAACATAGGAAAATTGCTAGTAGATTTCATCATCACTTCTATGTATGGTAACTGAAATAATTGACAAAATGTGAACACTGTTTTTTTCAAAAATAACTATATTACAGAGTGCCATTATAACATTAATGTCATTATGTTTTCAGATTCCTATGCAAGACGACCACACCAGGAAGATCATGCAGCGTTATTTATTGAATGATAGCTACAACGATGCTTTACTGTTCAGGGGTTATAAGTATGGATCTACTTCGCTGCAATGTCTTTTAGTAATAATAATTCATTTTGAAAGTTATTTGTATTTAATATCGACTCGTCATAAGTTGAACTAATTTAAATTAAATTAATCGATTTCACCCATTTTTCTCTATTAGAAAAATAATTTCTCTATCAATGGAACTTAAGAAGATGTATAAAAAAGGCGGTTTTGAAAACAATTTATTCTTGAGGTGAAAAGTTTAAGGACAGTAATAATATTGATCGAAATAAAAAAAAATGTAATATCTACAACATGTTGTCTCTTTAGGTTTGAAATTCCTTCTATTTACAATCACAAATTATGCTAAATTTTAGATCAACGTGGTTCGTTTCATATTTTGTATCGCATGTCAGAATATGTAATAAAACTTTCTAATAGAATGTTAGAGTATATAGCAATAAAATCGATTTAAGGGACGTTCACTAATTCAGACAGTTCAGTCGAAAAAAGGATTTGGAGAACTAAATGTTTATTGTACAGAAAATTCTGTTTTCAATTTTTGAGATATTAATGGCAGAGAGAAGCAAAGTTGACAAACGCACTCTTCTTTTCCAAGAAACACCTTCTTCACATAAATAAAACTCTTCTCAGTTTAACAAAAACATCGAGATTTCAAGGTGTAATGACCTTGTTGTTTGGGGTGATTCAGAACATCCCACTTGAATTGACTTGCTGTTGATCATCTTCATGCAAGAGAATGAAACCGCAAGAAAAATTTCCAGGTCATATCGATTTGAATACTCGCCTTAATGAGATGAAAGATTTTCCTCAACGCTCCTCCTTCCTTGTTTCCACACTCTCAGCTCACACTGTAGCACGTTGTCCAACATTCTCTACCGGAAGCGTCAAATGCTGTTAAATGCTCGCCATTTACTTTGTCAAACGACTGTGAGGTTCACGTGACGTCTCATTCCCTTCTGGTATTTTCTTCTTTGATCCCCACCCACTACTTGCTTCGGTGTCTCACATCAGCTTCAGGCTCATTGTTTATTTATGACCCTCATATCTCACTTTTTTTGTTTCGATATCTAAATAGATATTTTCTCAGCCAAATATTATAACGAGCACATTGTCTAAAGAAACAGAGCGTTAACTGGCTAATGTAAATTTCAATTGATTATTTCTGCATATTCTTATGAGTTTACTGAATGTTTGAAATACTTATAACTAAGGCATGTGTTTAATCCATATAACCTTTCTTAAGGATCTCTGATTTCCTTTCTTCAACTTTCTTTCAGTTACTCTTCTAAAACAAGGACATTCATTCATATATCCGAGGATTTCATAAAATGTTACTCTGAAAATCTGCATCTGTATCAAAGCAGATCAAAACTGAAAACTCGAAAATTAGGAAAGTCCATCGAACAACATTCATTAGGTGAGTTTCCTTTTTGGGTGCCTTCAAAACATTTCGTTTGATTTTTCAGATTTCTTCGCGTATTCGTCAGTGTGAATTCATGAAAGAAACAAATATGCCTCAAATACGTTCGTCTGTTGCCCTAAGAAGAGTTTAGCTAACATTCTAAGCTATTTTTTTTCAGAATTTCAGATATTAGTCTGACATTTGACAATAAGTTTCATGAATTATCTTCATTATATTCAAATAAGCGACAGTCACATTTTAGATCAAGTCCGAGAAATTTCGAAATTTAATTAAAAATTCTGAAACCTCAGTATACAAATGTCTCGAATCTCTCTCAATGAATTGACTTATTTTCTTTTATGGAAAAAAATGGCGAAATCGGACGTGACGTTTTAAGTAACAAAAATTCAAGGAATAAAAAATCAGTTGATGAAAACATAATTAATTCTTTAGCGGGCGTCAAAGCGGTTTTTTATAATTTAATAATAATTTGTTTGTCATCAAAATGATAATGCATTCCATTTTTTAGAAAACATAAACAATATCCTTTACAATTACTCATTTCCTATATGTGCGTTTTATAAAAAGAGGAAAACGCCGATTTCTTTTTTAGTATTTTTTTAACCCTCAGTGTACGGGTTGGTTTTGATACATTCCGGTCTTGAAAAATGGGGCATATTCTTTTTTTAAAAAAAAAAAAAAGTTCCTCTATATAAGTATATTGCTATTCACATCTCTATAAAAAAATTAATAAAATGCAGGTATTTTATTAGTTTTTTTTGAATTTTTAAAATACATATTGCGGGTCTTTGGAGCTCATTAGGATCTGGAATTTGTTTTTATTGATAATGTTCCATGTGGTTTAATTTTATGACTGAAAAAATAAGTAAATATATTTTCTCTGCCAAATACAATCAAATGAATTAGAAATCAGCTATAAACACCAAATTAAATGTGAAACAAAAACTTCGCAAAACTGAAAATTCTCACAAAGTAGCATTAATATTTCTTTTAATAATCTCATGAACAAAGAAAGAACGTTTCAAGTACGAAAAGAACATTTTAAAACTTCTACAGAAGCATATTGAATTTGACAAAACTTGCAAGTAATTCGTAAGTACAGTATACCTGCAAATAACGTTTATCCGTAGGTACAGTGTACCTGCAAATAACGTTTCATTCTCAGGTACAGTACCTGCAAATAATCACTTCCTTAATATTTTTTTTGCCAACTTTGCCATAAAACTGAAATAAAATAGTCGGTTAGGGGGAAGGAGCATCTCGGATCTTTAGAAAATAATCTATGCTCGGTCCAAAGGGAAAAACCACGAAATGAGGAAGGGAGAGTGTGAGAGGCATTCATTCTAGGGAAATTAGGGCAGGGAGGGCACGTTTGGAAAGCGGGGTGAGGAGGGGGTCAGTAGACCGGACCGCACCTATGGTCAATCCGATCCCCTAGGATAGAGTTGCCCGTGGGGGCAGTATGATCAGTCCGGCCTGTGAATGACCCACCAAATTTTATGGCCTGATGTTCGTGGAACAGATTTTGAGACCCCTCCAGGGTCTAGAGTCTAGAGCCGAGATTTACGCCACCCGAAATTTGGCGCCACGTGCAGTTGCTCGGTTTGTCCGGGACTCGGGTCGCCTTTGTGTGATGCTGTACCGAATAGTTTAATACTGATATGCTACCGTACTGATACAATAAAAATTATTGATTTTGAGACTGTTTGAGCTTAGCAAGATTTCGTGATCCAATGAATATCTTGCTGATTAATTTTTCATTTCAAAAACGCAAAAAGATTTTTTTAGTACAAGAACATGAAATATTTTCGCCGTGGATCAGGTATCAGGAACATTTACATGGCGGATAAAGGAAGGTCAAGGCAAGGCAGAAATCATCGAAACACTTTAAATTTGATCATTTCGTTCTGAATAAATTAGCCGTCCTCCAATATTATAAAGCCCAGATGAATAAAGTTGAACCAACTCGATAATTTGTAAAAAATTAATGATTGCAAGAGTGACAGTTACAGCATTAGAATCGTATAATTAATTTAAAAGACCACCGGTTACTCAAAATTCCATTAGAATACAAATAGATTCCAAAGCTGAACTAAAAAACATTTTCGGCATCTGTCCAGGATTTTTCTCTTTATTTCAAAATTACTTCAAGGATATTTACTAACATCTTGTAAATATAGTTAAATCTGTGAAATTCTAATAATCCAATAATTGCCATTGGAGGAACATTTTCTATTAGATATGTGTGTGAAAGAATTATCTAAAAAATTCCAAAATTAATCATATGTTAAATCCAGTTTCCTCCATTTTCGTATTATTAAAAATTCGAAATAGCCTTTATCAGTTATAAAATGTAAGTTATACACACACATAATTTGTATTTTTCTTCCACTATTATGTCAAAAATCAATGATAAATTTCATTATGCTATGCATTGAAAGAAACGCGTAAATTTGTTTTCTTTGGGAGAAGAAAAATCCTCGTTTTATAATGATAAGACGTCAAATGAGAGAAAATTTATGCTTAATGTTCAGTCTTCATCTCGATGAACTTGCTTCCCTTACTTATATTCTAAAATATATTTTATTGATTTGTAAGTATATAATAGTTTACTTTTTATGATAGATTTCAGGGTTAAAAGAGGGAGATTGTGTTCACTGATACCTTCTGGAACAAAGCAACATAGAATTATTTTATCCCCTACATGAGCCTCAAGTGTTTATTGGCATTCATTCTCCAAATAGTCCTTTGAATACTGAAGTGGATTTACATCTCATAAGGCCAGGAATACGATATTGAATTTATGTACATAATTTAATTCAGCTGCAGCATCTGACTCTCTACTTTTTTGACAGATTTCGACGAGGAAGGGATTGATTCGTTTTCCGAGATTGAGCTGTACTTAAGGGACACGCAAGAATTTTTTACGACAAATGAGAAACAAGTGTTTATGAGTATCCATTCACCATTTGTCCCCATCTATGTCGACGACTTAGATGTTATAAGACCAGGAACAATGTACTCATTTGATGTCAAGCTGGCAAGTATACATTTGTTTATTTTTTGTTACAAAGGGTGATTGATAGAAGACGAGAACAATGAGAGAAATCATGATTTATTCCCTCAAATCATGTGGTGTAGGAAACTTAAATAATGTTCCTCCTTCCGGTTCGCTGATTTTTCGAAGTTCACCAAGTATTCAAAATATCGTGTTTTACATGTGTTTCAATTCTGATTTAAACTTTTAATACTGATTTTTTTATAATAGACCTCATACCCTCAATAATAAAAATCTAAAATTTATTTATATAATACTTTGCTTACATCAGTATTACCAAACTGACAGTAAAAAAATAGTTTTATCGATGTCAAAAAATTACCATTACATGTCTTCTTTTATCGTATTAATAAAATTACAAATATATGTTTGATTTTATAAGTATTGATATAGTTTTTACAAAGAGAAATAGTGTTTTTTGTAAAGTTATTTTTTATTATAAAAGGCTCAAAAATAATTTTATTGGTTTTTCAATTCTCTTTTAAGCTAAATAATGTTATTAATTTTTTTTTTAATCTTTTGAGTTTAGATACTATATAATCTGAACATTTACTAGTCTTAAAGATTTTGCACAATTTTCTTAATCACAACGCCCATTCAAAATGTTAAATTCAATATGCATTCCGAAAGTAAAGACCAAAAAAGAGTAATGAATTACACACTTTTTGAAGTGTGAACCAACAACCTTTCCAACCGTGGTTGGTTTTTGGGTAGATTTTACGGAATTCTGAAGTCAGAAATGTTTCCGTAAATTTCCCGATTTGATGCTAATTGCATTTACAGATGTCAGAGTTTATTTTTATTGTAATAATTTTTGGGTGTTGTTCACATAGGATACGAACTTTCCACTCTTTCTTTATTGAAAGGCATAACTAATTAAGTAAAGAAGGAAAGTAGAACGACTGATCCACTAAGAAATAAAATCTTATCACAGCTACACAAGCTGTCTGATTACATTACTTGGCAGGAAATTAAACAATGCTGTTTAGCAGAGCACAGTACAGTAGAGATTACCATAGCAAAACCAAGGCGAGATTCTATACACTTGCTCTAACGTAATACCTCTCACAGCCAGGAATATTTCCAAATACTTAATTGTTGTCAACAGACGGCCCCACGGCTTCCTACGTGACCATAAAGTACTAAAACTTTTCCTTAAACATTCCAGAAAATTACATTTTGATTTTGGTTTCGTAAGAAAAACATATAAGTTCGTCTTACTACTCACATACTTCAATTCCAATTCATTTTTACTTACAACTCTCTGAATAAATTTCAGCTTAACATTTATATGGTTGGTTTTACTATTTTCACGGTTTTTTAACAGAACTATATAGCTGGCATATTATTATAATATTGAACTGGTTTAATATCATTCACTACTTGCAGCCCATTCAATATATTTGAAAACCGCTGTAGCCTTTTTGCAGAATATGTAATAGCAATGAATTCAGATTCCACTGATTTGTTAACACGATTTGAACATGAAAGATACATAAGCAAAATATAAAATAAACCCATTTTTAGAATATCTATTAGAAACTTCAACAACCCCAACTTGCATCTGAATAAGATTTAAGACTCAGTTCTTGAAAAAGTTCCTGGTTAATTTTGTAGTCTTTCGTATGAAATACATAATATAAAATATCGACAGGATATGACCAGTGTCGTAGTTATAACTATTTGAAAATTGATCCATTAAGTTTGCTGCAAAGCTAACATCGAGCTGGCTCCATTATGACATAAAAGAAATACATCCTAATAAAGATAGATAAGGAAATTTCTTCATTACATCATTTTGAGAAATGCCACTCGTCTTTAATTTAGAATGCAAGAACATCCTGATTTAATTGGTAAATTTACATAATTTCTGGAAATTCCTTTCATCCTATTTTCGATGTTATCTATATAAGTTTTCTGATGCAAGTATAGGTTTGCAACTATATTTTCAAAATTCACACATAAAAAAATTTTGCAATACCAAGAATTTTAACATCAAATTTTCATTTTAATAATTTAACAGTTTCTTTTAAAATTTCAATATTTTTACAAAACATTATCAAATCATCCACATACTCTAATGATAAACATTTACCTTTAAATGAATAGACTCCATTACACTAATTTAATTAACAAATATTGTTTAAATTTGCATCTAACTGTTCATTCCACTTACGCCCACTTTTCCTTAACTCTCTCGGCAATTGTGAGAATTGCAGTGCCTCAAAGCTCTGAGTAAATTTTTGTTAAATTTGATATGGTTTTAACTAAGACATGTTTATTCTTCAAAGGATACTTTACAATAATTGAAGAAATATTTGCATGAAATAAAACGCCAATATGTAGAATATTTATCTTCATTAACCCTTCAATCCACAATATTTTAAATTTCAAAATAAAAAATGTTTTTGGCATTTAAAGCACACATAAAAAAACAGAAAAAATCAAAATAGAATTTTGATATTATTAAATTGAAATTGTCGTGTAGTTTTTATCTTTAATTAGCTATATTAAATTTAATTTATTATCCATGATTAATCTATAGTCCATTTTTGATCGTATAATAGCATAGTCAGGAAAATAATCGTAACTGCGTTGTGTTCAGAAAGCTAGTTATTAAACCCAGGTAAACCTTACACTGACATAAATTTATCAGAAGATAATACCAGACCTGTAAAATCTGTCAGGACACATTGAGTGAGAAAACATATCCATGAAAGTAGGACAGAAACTGTAAGGTTGAACTAAATGCAATTTATTTATGGATAAAAAAATAAAATAAAACATATATACACTTGTGGCGATTGACATGTTCGTCTGCGCAATATGCTAGCACTCTTGAATAAAATACACTCTTTCTGGATCACAAACACTTAACATAAATTTCTGAAATGCAAAGTTTGGGGACCCCTAACAGGTGAAAGACATTTACACATATAAGGTATTGCAAGATCACAATCATTAATTTTGTCATAAGAGTATAATCAAAATTGTAGATTAACATCATGAAGTTTGCAGGCTGACATTACATTTCTAATGCTAAGATTTTACACCGCACACAAAAAAAATTCTGCATTACTTACCATTGTCCTTACTCAAAATATAAAAAAAGAATACAACTTCCAATGCATAGTAACTCTTTTAATACCTTATGATCATTAAGAATCCACAATTAAATCCCTACTTCTTTCAAAATTTTTCCAAATGACCTATTTGCAACATTACAATAAAAAAAATTGTTCAGACTGAGTATTACATTTGTGCTGCTAGGTGTTATTCGTAGTTCTATTCAAAATATTCAATTAAAACAATAAATAAAAGAAACTTAGCTGAATGCATTGATGAGGGCAGACTGGGCCGGGTGTCTGGATTTGGAGGCGCACTCAAGAGCTGGAAGGCGAAGGAGTCTCTTCCACATATTCTCGAGTCTTTTCATGGAACCTTGTAAAGGAAAATGTCCTCTCAATTTAGCCGATAATTTCACCACACCTATTCGGGTTACTTGGGCTTGTAGCTGACAAATCCTCACGGCAGGCGGATCGACTGGGTATGCCCGGCGACATCTTCAGGCTCTAGGACAATCTCACTGCGACATCAGCTTCTTTAACGGACGGGTGACCGGATAACATCAGCCTGTAATCTTGCTGGGCAATTTAGTACGCCAACAAGCACTGATTTTCCAGACGGACAGTCCTGGACGTTTCTATATCGCTCCCAGGAACGGGTCTAGGCATGGCCGCACTTGAAACACGCTTTTTTCCCAATCAATTTCCCCCATCGTTGAACAACCTTCTCTTAGCCAGTCCGCACAATGGTAGCTCACCGACGCTGGAAAAACGTGAACCCTCTACTGGGGTAGGTTGATTGCCAGACCTCTCTGCGCCCGATCAAATGTAGGAAAAATCAAAATCATCTTCTTCGCTTGTTCTGGCTTGAACTCAACTCTGTCTTTTTATCAGTCTCTCTTGTTTTAATTCTCCCGCTTTCTGATACCAAAAAAATACAGTGCCAAGTCGATCCTTTATTGCTCAATTCCTGAGCCAAAGTCCCAAGCACTTTCAATCAGCAAGGCATAGAATGAAAATTCTTAATTTGCGCCAAGACGCCAAACTGTCCTCAGAAGCTCGCCAAACCAACCAGCGACCCCTTGTGCACGCCCCAAAGACTTGCAGATAGCCAATTGGAAACCCTCAGACACTTCTGATTGGAGGTCGAGGATTCTCAGAAAAGGGTAGATATTTCCCTAACACCTCCAAAGGGTAATTAATCAAACTGGACAGGGTTCGAAAAAGGTTTTTGTGTAAAAACAGACAATTTGTCGCGTCAGGAAGTAAAATTTGGGTGGTCCGTTGCACGCTTATTGTCAAGGAGTCATGAAAGTCAGGAAGTGGAATTGACCTAAGTAGTAAAACGGGAGATTCGGATCCTTTTCTACAATGGAGCGGAGGACTCAAGAAACAATTTTTAATTTCAAACCTCAGCGGAGATTCGAGAGGGCAAGCTAAACAATTACGGCGATTCAAACATGCACGTGCGTTTCTCAAGGGAAAGGGGGAGTATACACAGTAAAAGTGGAAGGAAAAAGGCCGTAGTCCCCAAGGGTTACAGTTAAAAAGGAGGCTAGCTGTCCAGAGTTCAACAAGTGCATAAGAAAAAAAAACAATTTTGTGCAAGTTTAAACAAAGAATTAAAACAAAGAAATTTTTAAGTGTCTTAACAAAAATAAAGGAATTAATTTTCCGAAGAATAAACACTAATTAAATAATCGACACCGCATATCCTACCCGTATCCGAAAAAATTTATATGCAACGCATAAAAATTTTCTTGATGAAATAAAGTGATGTGCAAATAGGTCAGATGTAAAACATAAATATCAAATCACAATACAACATTAAATACAAATAAATCACTGAAAAAAAATTTCCGAATTATCATATATATGTACACACACATCAACAAGTATCAAACAAAAATTTCACACAACGTGTTATGAAATAGCGAAACAGCATTGCAATCACCAAGGATCAGAGCAAAATGTTATCCAATATTTTTCAACCCGACACAGTCTGAAGTGTCATTCAATAAAAATAAAACTCACCCGATAACACTGAAATCAAAAATTTTCAAGAAATTTTAACTCTAAATCTTGCCCGTTCGCAGTGCTAAAAAAATGTCAAAGTCTCACACCTAAAAATCATCATCTCAAATCCAGTTCATTTTGAATTGTAAACATGTAAATAAAAGTTAAAGTTTATCATCAAGTCATTACACTGGACATTCTGATCCCAAAAGTAAACAAATAAAAAATAACCTAGAACTAACTTAAAGTAATAAAAGGTGATACAAGAGAAAAAAAAACAATTACAATTACCATATAAGTTTCTAAAGTTCTAAACAAAAGTGTGTACGAATGTTGTGTGTGAAGTTGTACTGTGTATTCTATATTCACAGAAAGTTAAGCTTTCCGAAAAAACAAAGTTTCATAGATCAGCATCCTCTAGATCAAAAATACAAAACATCAGAAACACAAAAGTGCAAGGAGTCAACTTAACCCTACATAATACTCCAAAAACTCACATATACAAACGCCTGTATATTAAATCTGACTCGCAACTCCAAACATAAGGAGTTACCTTATACCAAAAGTGACCTAAAATACCCACACAAATACTCAGTAGTATTCATGCACAAAATTACAAATATAAACAACAAGTATCAACACGTGATTTACTAAGTGTCGCTACCAAATTTTCCTACCACACTCATCCAAGTAGAAAACAAACAGAAAAATAATCTCCAAAATTGTTCTAAACATTATTTTATCAGAACAAAGACCTCATAAATACTTATACAACATTTTAAATAAATCACAAACCACGCTGTAACTAGCTCAGAAATTGCTAAGTGCAAAAATGGAAGAATTAATAGGTGAAAAGAAAATTTACAAAATATTTTAACTTGAACAAAACTTTCAGAAAATGTATTACCAAGTAAGATTCTATAGAAAGTAAGAAAAGAATTTATGTCTATCAAATATTTCAAGTCAAGGAAATCATTAAGGAAAAGATTAAAGAATGGGATCCGAGAAGTACACCAAAGTGTTCAAACATACCGACCCGCAGCAAATTCAACAACTGCAATGCACAAACAAGATACCCAAATCATGAAAATATGTTAACAGAATGTAACAGGCGCCTTATCACAAACCACAAACATACAGTAAGAATTAAACAAAGGGTAGAAATAAAGAATTGTATAGTTCTGATAAAAAAAATTATCTATTTCACCCCATTAAATACATGCAAAGAATGTAAACAACACACAGCATGAAATACATTAAATACAATTATACAGAAACATGGAATAAGTAAATGGGCATTGTCACAAAAAGACCCACAACTCCATGTAAATCAATAAAAACAAAACAAAAACTGTAGTAATGGCACAATTCATCAATTGCAACATCCAGCGAGTTGATCAGTGACTTCCATAAGTGATCAATTCACTCGGAGAAGAAAATACAAGTAAACTATATGATAAGTAAATGTGATTAAATACGCAGCGCAAAAAAAAATCTACAAAATAAAAGAAAAGAAGAAATATGTAAATATAAGTACACAATGAAACTGTCAATTCCATTAAGCAACAGTGTGAAACCTGTTAGTAAACAAAGCAGCCATCAGAGTTTGTTTATCAACAAAACCATGTGATCCAGTTTGTTTGTAAACAACAGGAAAAAAAGGAAACCAAGCTATCACAACAAAATAATGCAATGTGAATTTTTCACAGATCTAAAAGTGGGCATGGAAAGAAAGCACTCTATCTTACATTATAAGGGAAAACAAAAATCATAATATTCAAAACAAAGAAAGGGAGTCACCATATAACATTGCACAATACAAACAAATCAAAAGGTAAACAAACATTGTGGTTAATGCTTGTTATATATAACCATACCATAATTGTCTCTGGGCCTCAAGTTATATGGATGAGTATTTTGTACTATAGACCCTTTGCTTTGTATTTGGGACACATTTGTATTTACATTTGACATTGAAACAGGTGTCGAAGGATTTGGATAGTCATAAACACTTGTATCAGGACTGCTAAAATTTGGAGAACCAGGAATATCATAAGAAACACTATCATCATCAATCTGTGCTTGAACTACAGAAGTATTACACATTACATTTCTTAACGAGAGATTAATATCATTCACTAAACTCCTGTAAGGCAAGAAAAAGGGTGGAAATTCTTTCGAAGCATTAGTATCACCCAGACTTTGATTCGTCTCATTTGTGACAACTGGAGAGTCTACAATCTCAGATTTTTCCTCAATAGTGGGAAAGATTTCTCTCTCCATGACCTTAACTAGTCTATTCAGATTTATTGTTTGTATGTCTAGTGGGTGGGCAATGTGTTGAATTTGGAAAATGACAAGAGAATTTTGTTTTATTACTCTGTAAGGACCCTGATTTAACTTTGATAACTTTTTAGAAGTATGCACCTTGATTTTTGGTGTATATACATACACAAGGTCACCAATAACTATCCTCTTTTTCTTTGGCAAGGTAACTTGAACTTTGGAATAACTCTCAGCCTGCTTATCCAAGTTCTGCTTCACCAATGCAAATACAGTCTGCAACTTAGTGACTAGTTGTTGTACATATGAAGGACTGTCAGAGTAAGATCTTACCTTCTCTGAGAAAATTAGATGATAAGGCATAACAGGATCACGACCGTAGACAAGAAAACTTGGGTTTTCGTCTAAAATTCTGTGTCGAGCATTTCTATAAGCCATTAATGCAAAGGGGAGGTGCTCGCACCAATCTACCCGTTGTACAGACACCAAATGACTTAAGGTGTCAATTAATGTTTTGTTTAATCTTTCCAGCATGCCATTTCCTCGTGGGTTATAGGCCAGAGTCTGTTGCTTAGAAATTCCCAGCTTTGTATAAACCTCTTGCATTGCATTTGAAAGAAAATTTGAACCTCTGTCTGAATACAAAGTCTGCATGACACCATGTCTCGAAATAAAATCAATTACCACTTTTGCAACATTATGACTCTGAATATTTGGAAGAGCATAAGCCTCAGGATAACGAGTAAAACAATCAGAAATCACAATAATCCATTTATTTCAATTCTTAGAAGTTACTAAAGGTCCAATGGCATCAAATGCCACCTTGTGAAAAGGGTAATCAGCAGTAGGGATACTCTGAACAGGAGCATTAAAATTTTTGGCAAAACCTCTCCTCTGTATACATGAATGGCAAGAAGCCACATAACGTCTAACCTGTGCATACAATCCCTTCCAAAAAAATTGTCTTTAATTCTTTTTAAAGTCCTGGCTAAACCAGGGTGAGCCACTGTATCATTGTCATGAGTTAAATTTAAAATATTTTGAACTAGTGTCTGAGGCACTACCAACTTTGCCTTTGAGCCATGTCTATCTTTAGAATTTGTATAACATAACAAGACATTATTTTTGATTAACTCTCTGAGCCCGGCTGGAGAGAGAATTTGGTTGCCTCAAAGCCCGGGGTAATTTTTCGTTCACAGAAACAGAATGGAACCGTCCTTTCCTTCACCGCATTGCCAGAAAGGGGGACGCCCGCTGAGCGGTCATTTATCAAAAATGAAAGGGCAGCCATTGATAGACATTTGCGGTTAGAACTATCGGTACTGGACAGAGTCTTGTGAGTGAAATGCTTTTCGGGCTACTGATAAGGCTACTTGCACACACGCCGATTTTTGCAGACCGGTTTGAAAATGATCTACTTTTGCAGACGATGCGTTCCTTGCACACACGCCGATTCGTGTCGACCGGTTTTGAAAATGCTCGGTTTTTTGCAGACGATGCGTTCCTTGCACACACGCCGATTCGTGTCGGTCGGTTTCATATCGGATGTGCATCAGGTCATTCTCGAATACAGTTTTTTTTCTGAAGTTAAAATGAATCCAAAACGTATTGCTGCTATGTGGTTGCTTTACCGACGTCTCAGGCGTCGTAGGATTAAGGAGTAATTACTGGGTTCATGCAATCAACCAGAAAAGGGAGCAAATAGGAATATTTCATACACTTTTGAAAGAACTTCAAAAGCATGAGAACAAGTTCTTCAATTTTTTTCGCATGACAATACCATCATTCAACAAACTGCATCAACGGCTTAAAACCAAAATTATTCGTAAGAATTCGAAAATGAGAAATAGTATTACATCAGAAGAGAGACTTGCTCTTACGTTAGGGTAAGTAATGTTTTTAAAGCAGCCATGAATATAAAATTATGAATATAAAATTATAAAATTATATATTAATATATATATAATTAAAAATTCAATTGAAATCATATTCCAGAACGAAAAAAATGTTTATTTTTGAGGCGGACACCTTAAAAATTGACTTGGCAATAAAATCAAATTATAATGTATTAATATTGTGGAAAGCAATCACTTCGACATTCGAAAAAAATTGAATTTCCATTTATTACGTTAATAAATCAAAACTAAAAGAGAAACTAACGTAAAAACAACAAATTTATATTTACTTCTAATGTTTCTCAGTGTTTGTTGAACGTCATATAAAACGACAGTTTACATTATACAAAATTCAGGCACATAGCCTCGAAAGCCTATATTGGGTCATAAATTAATTACAAAGTTCAAGTGTTATCTAGTTCTTAAAACTATACTAAATTTCAACTAAACAGAAATAAATACTAAGCGAATTATTAAGTGAATGCAATGAAAAACAAATACTTGTTTAGTTTTCCATTTTCATCTATTAAGTTTTACTAAAATGTTTCTAATTTCATTTCCGATTATCGTTTTTGTAAAATAAAAGAAGTTTTGGGATTAGATGTCATATAGTATGGTCAGTTATTTGACTCCATTACGTACATTATGTAAACAATGAACAAAATAGGCGCAAGGCCGCTAACAGAACATGGGTTACATAATCTACAGCAATCTGAAGTTTAAAATTACGTTGTTAAAGCATCCATGAATATAAAATTATACAAGATTCAATTGAAATCATATTCCCGTCGAACAAGCTGGTCGCCGAAGACGACTAATTCAAACTAAACTAACTCTAAATCGCAACTAAAAAGAAATAAATATTAAGTTAGGACACTGAAAAACGCTTCTTTGTTGCGCCCTTTTGTACATTCTTGTACAAAAATACTGTCGTCAAAACAAATGCTTGTTTAGTTTTCCCATTATCAGCTATTAAGTTTTACTAAAAGGATTCTAATTTCCTTTCCGATTATCGTTCTAGTAAAATAAAATAAGTTTTGGGATTACATTAAGAAATAAAAGTGAAGAGAAACGAAAAAAATTGATTTTTGATTTTCGGCAGAAAATTGGTTCGCAACGTAGGCGGACACCTTAAAAATTGACTTGGCAATACAACCAAATTATAATGTGTTAATATTAAAAAATCTTGTGATAATAATCTAACACTGCGGAAAGCAATCACTTCTACAGTCGAAAAAATTTGAATTTTCATTTATTGCGTTAATAAATTAAAACTAAGGGAGAAACCAAGGTGAAAACAGAAAATTTATATTTATTTCTAAGGCTGCCGGAGAGTAAGGTTGTTTTGAGAATTATTCTTATTTAAAAGCGAATTATGTTAAATAAAAATTCACTAGAAAATTATGTTTAATTAACTATCACTAACTTTAAAACATTGTAATTATTCAACAAAGATTTATTAAGCTAATTAAAAACA
>BGPR01000558.1:221185-244300 GCA_013235015.1 Araneus ventricosus | reverse complement strand
GTACCTTTCTGGAACAAAGCTAAATATAGTCTAATTTATCCTGCATGATCCTGGGCATGTTTATTTGCATCTAATATTTCTCCAAAGATAGTCTTTGAATAATCTGAAGTGATTTTACATCCATATACAAGGGAATCGTTTATATTGAATTTATGTAATACTTTAATTCGTGCTGCAGCATCTGACTCCCTCCACTTTTTTTTGACAGACACGAGGAAGGGATACTCTGTTCCGGAGATTTGAGCTGTCTGCACTTATAGGGACAGCAAGAATTTTTTAATGACAAATGAGAAACAAGTGTTTAGAGTCTATTCACCATTTGTCCCTACTATCGTCGCTCGATTGGATAATATAAAGACCAGGAAACAATGTACCATCCTTGACGTCAGTTACAAGTATACATTTGTTTATTTTGTCTACAGAAGGGATGATAGAAGACAGAACAATAGAGAGAAACTCCAGACTTATGGCCTCAAATCAAGGAACATATGGGTGGGAAACCCTAAATAATGTTCCTCCTTCCGTTCGCTCAGATTTTCAGCTTTCACCTAGTACTTTAAAATAGTCGTGTTTTAGCTGTGTTTCAATTCTGATTTAACCAATTTAATACTGATTGTTTTTATAAGTACTCTATACCCTACTAATAATAAAAAAATCTAACTTATGCTGTTATATAATACTTGGCTTACACTTGGCATACCAAACTGAGATACAAAAAAAAATATTTGTTATCGATGCAAAATCTATCATTACATTTACCTCTTTATCGTAATTAATAAATTACAAATATATGTTTTGATTTATAAGATAATATAAGTTTTAAAAAGAGAAGTCTTTTGTAAAGTATTTTATTATAAAAGTGTCTAAAAAATTGCCATTTTTTCAATTCCCTCTTAAGCTTCAAATATGGATTAATTTTTTTTTAATCTTTGAGTTTAGATACTATATAACTAGAACATTATAGCTTAAGATTTGTCATTTTCTTAATCACAACGCATCCAAATGTTAAACTAATATGTATCTGTAAAGACTACAAAAAAGAGTAGGACATGTAATTACACTTTTGAAGTGAACAACAACCCTTCCAACCTGGTATTTTGGTAGATTCGAATCTGTCAGGAAATCCTGACTTTCTGATTGATGCTAACTTATTTAGATGTCATAGAGTTTATTTTATTGTATGGATATTTTAGCAGGTGTTGTCTAATGGATCACTTCCAATTCTTCTTATTGAAAGGCAGTAACACTAATTAATGAAAGGAAGAAAGAGAACGAATGGATCCACTATCAAGCAAATAAAATTTATCAACAGCTGCTAACAAGCTGTTCCTGATCTATCATTCTTGGCAGGAAATTAAACAATGCTGTTTAGCTAGAGCACAGTAGTAGAGATTACCACTAGCAAAACCAAGGTAGATCTAGGTACACTGTCTTAACGGGAATACCTCCTCAGCCAGGAATATTTCCAAGTACATTTGAATTGTTGTCAACAGACGCACTGGTATTCTTCTATGCAATCTACATACAGTAAATCCTATAAAACCTTCCTTAAACATATCTAGAAAAATTATCACTTTGATATGGTTTCTGTAAGAAAACATATAGTTCGTCCTTACTTACCACATACATCCAATTCCAGCTATATTCATTTTACTGCTAAACCTCTACCATAAATTTCAGCTTAACATTTTATATGTATATGTACTACTTATTTTTCTACGGTTTTTTAACAATAGAACATATAGCTGGTATATTATAAATTATTGAACTGGTTTAATATCATTCAACTACTTGCAGCCCATTCATATATTTGAAAACCAGCTGTACTTTTGCAGAATAAATGTAAATGGAATTCAGATTCCACTGATTTGTTAACATGATTTGAACATGAAAGATGTACATAAGCAAAAAATATAAAATAAACCCATTTTTAGAATATTCATTAGAAACTTCAACAACCCCTAACTCTGTATCTGAATAAGATTTAAGATCAGCCTTCTGAAAAAAGTCCTGGTAATTCTGAGAATCTTTCGTATAGAAATACATAATGATAAAAAATATCGAGCTGAGGATATCACAGTGTCGCAAGTTATAACCATTTAAACATTGATCATTGGTTTGCTGCAAAGTACACCATCGATGGGGTTCTTCACACTATACATACAAGAAAGCTAGTATCCTCAATATAGATAAGAAATTTCTTCATGAGCATCATTTTGAGAAATACTGCTCTTAATTTAGAATGCAACATCCTGATTTAATTGGTAAATTGCATACTTGAAATTTTCCATCCCTAGGCTTGATGTTATCTATATAAGTTTCTTGATGGTAAAGTATAGATTGCAACATACTTTCTAAAATTCACACATAAAAAATTCTTTCAGATCACCAACAATTTAACATCAAATTTTATTTTAATAATTTAACAGTTCTTTAAAATTTCAATATTTCTTAGCAAAAACTCATCAAATCTATCCGCACATACTCACATTAAACATTTACCTTTAAATGAATAGACTCCATTAAGATCTAATTTAATTAAAAATATTGTTTAAATTGCATCTAACGTTCATTCCACTTACGCCTAACTTTTCCTTTAAACTCTGGAATTGTGAGAATTGCAGTGCCCTCAAAAGCTCTGAGTAAATCTTTGTTAAATTTGATATGGTTTTAACTACATTATGTTTTCTCTTCAAAATACTTACAATAAACAAATATTTGCATGAAATAAAAATACATGTGAAAATATTTATCTCTATAAACCCTTCTAATCCACAATATTTTAAATTCTCAAAATAAAAATGTTTTATGCATTTAAAGCACACATAAAAAATAGAAAAAATCAAATAGAATTTTGATATTATTAAATTGAAATTGTCGTGTAGTTTTATATTTAATTAGCCATATAATAAAGACTAATTATTATCCATGATTAATCATATAGTCCATCTTTGACGTGTAAATAGCATAATTGTCGGAAAAATAATCAACTGTGTTGTGTCTAGGAAAGCTAGATTATTAAACCCAGGTAAACCCAGCACACTGACATCAAATTTATCAGAAGATAATACAGACCTGTAAATCGTGGTGTGACACATTTGAGGAGAAAACATATCCATGAAAGTAGGGACAGAAAACTGTAAGTTTGATTGAACTAAATGCTAAATTTATTTTGTGGATAAAAAATAAAATAAAACATATATACACCATTGTAAGTGATTGAGTTCATGTTCGTCTGGCAAGTATGCTGGGCACTCTTATAAAATACACCTTTCTGATCACAAAAACACTTAACATAAATTCTGAAATGCAAAAGTTTGGACCCCATAAAGTGAAAGAGCATTTACAATATATAGGTATGCAAGATTCAATCATTAATTTTTATAAGAGTATAATCAAAATGTAGATTAACATCAATAGTTTGTATTGATATTACATTCTACTAAGATTTTACAACGCTACCACAAAAAAAATTCTGCATTATACTTACCATGTCCACTCAAATATAAAAAAAGATAACTCCAATGTATAGTAACTCTTTAATACCTTAAGGATCATTGAAGAATCATTAAACTCCTACTTCCAAAATTTTCCAATGACCCATTTGCAACATTAAATAAAAAAAATTGCTTCAGATCTGAGTGGCATTTGTGCTGCTAGTAAGTCATTTAGCTTCACATATAAATATTCAATTAAACAATAAATAAAAAGAAACTTGAGCGAAATGATTGATGAGGCAGACTGGCGGGGTGCGTCTGAGAGGCACCCAAGAGCTGGAAGAAGAGTCTCTTCCCACATACTCGAGTTCTTTCATGGAACCTTGTAAAGGAAAATGGTCCTCTCTTAGCTGATAATTCTCACCACACCTATTCGGGTTCACTTCTAGCTGACAAATCCTCAGCGGCGTGGATCGACCGTGGGGCCCATGGCACATCTTCTGGTAGGCTCTAGGGAAATCTCACATGCGACATCAGCTCTCTTTAACGGACGGCGACCGACATCACCTCAATCTGCTGGGCAATTTAGACTGCCAACACAACTTGATTTTCCAGACTGACAGTCTCCTGACGTTTCTATATCGCTCCTCAGGAACGGGTCTAGGCACTGGCGCACTTGCACGCTTTTTCCTCAACATTCACTCCTATCGTTGAACAATTCCTTCTACTGCATCCAATGTAGCTCACCGACGCTGGAAAACGTGAACCCCACTGGTAGTTACTGCTAGACCTCTCTGGCCTGATCAAATGTAGGAAAACAAATCATCCTTTCTCTTTGTTCTGCTGAACCCAACTCCTGTCTCTTTATCAGTCTCTCTTGTTTTAACTCTCTCGCTTTTCTGATACCAAAAAATACAGCGCTAAGTCGATCCTTATTGCTCCACCTCTGAGCCAAAGTCCTAAGCACTTTCAATGAGTGCGTCATCTATATTATATAAATGCTTGGCGTGGCGCAAAAATGACCTTTATTTTTTTCTCCCCGTTGGCAACGATCAGTTTTTTTTTACCAATCTCAACCCGGACGCCAAGAATTTCAAGCAACTGAGCTAATTCGCTTACAGGATTACAGAGAAGTCGTTAATCTTTTCATCTATTTATTTAAAATTGTCCTTTGGCGAAGATTGAATAAAATTTGTGTAGAAGAGAGCAGCGCAAGGAATCCCTGGATGAAAATTTGCAAGATCAATAAAGTCGCCGATAGGCTTAGGGGAGCCAGAGAGTCTTTCAGATACTAATTGTACTCATTTAATATGTAAAAAATAAAATTACAGAATAAAGAGAACTAATTTATACATCAGAAAAGTTCTCTGTAATAATCTGTTCTCGCTGGAGAATGATTTTAAAAGTTTTATACTGTTTGCAACGTATATATAGAGATTAGATTTTTTGCCACTGTGTTTTATAATGGACTGTTTTAGTACATATATTAATTGGAAGAGAGAATAATACATGCTGCTAATGGTGAATGATAATGTTACAATTCTTTTGCTTCTTTCTGTGTAATATTTTATAAAAAAAAGAGGCATATTTAAAAATTTTGCTTAAAAAGCAAGGATTTTGAAATTTCTTTTGAGAAAAAAGCTGTTCATCAATTATAAAAGGTTAAAAGTAAATAATTATTATGGTTTTAAATTTTGAATAGTTAATATGTTTCAAGTTTCACTATTTTCTTTTTTTAAACTCAACCTTTTATTAGCATGTCTCAAGATACATATCTCTTCTGCCACCAAGAGGTTAATCAAGAATCTTCCGAGATTTAAAACAATAAATGATCAAAATTGAGAAGACATCTATATTTCTGACTAAATAATTGTTGAAATAAGCATACATGTGGGAAAGCTTTCTGAATTACACCCATTGCGGTATATTATTTGAAATTTTGTGAAAAGCAATTTTTAAAAATTTATTTGAAAAGATTTGGCAAGGCTATCTATCAGTTTTAAATTTAAAATTTAGAGGGAAACGTTATATGAAATAAACTTTTTGAATAAATACACAAAAGTGTATGCCAAGAAGTTTTAAATTTCTGATTGATGAAAATAATTTTGATTTTAATCATCTTGATTATATAAATATTACCTTTCAAATTTCTTCTAACATTTGTTATATCTGTGCTACCAGAAGATATTAATTAGAAACTGACAAAAATTAATTTTAGGAGTTCGTGCACTTAAAATAATCTAAATTTATTCTTTATTAATTAATGTACTTATACCTAATACTAGCAGAATGGATAACCACGGCAAGCGTGGGAAGAGCCACTAAGAAGTGACTTGGAAAGAAACACGTGATTCTTTATGTCGTGATGTGAGCGAGCAGTAAGTGAGGTATATATATATATATATATATATATATATATATAAAGATTTTACAACAACTGCTAGGGACACCCAGTATCTCTTCAAGGTAGCGAGCGAAGCGAGCAGGGTTTGCGTAGAGGGCAACTGGAGTGGGTTGCAGCAACCCTGGGGCTGGCGAGAAGTGCTTATGTGGGGTATTCTCTAGTATACTTGAAATTTAATTTGCTAAGACGCCAAACTGTCTTCAGAAGCTCGCCAAACTAAACCAGAAACCCTTGTGCACTCCCCAAAGACTGCAGATAGCTAATTGGAAACCTCAGACACTTGATTTGAGGTCGAGGTGATCTTCCTTATGAAAGGGTAGATATTTCCTAACACCTCCAAAGGTAATTAATCAAACTGACAGGGCCTGAAAAAGGTTTTTTATGAAAACAGACAATTGTCGCGTCAGACGAAATTGGTCCGTTGCACGCTTGTGAATGGTCTAAAGTTAGAAGTGGTTGACCTAAGTAGTAAAATGGTGAGATCTAGACCTTTCTATCGGGTGAGGAGGACCCTCAAGAAACAATGGATCAAACCCCAGCAGATTCAGAGAGGGTAAGCTAAACATATTGCGAGTTCAAACATCGCATCTAGTTCTCGAGAGGAGTATCACAGTAAAGGAGTGGAAGGAAAAAGGCCGAGATACCCTGGTTACATGTTAAAAAAGGAGCCTGTCTCCAGGAGTTCAACAAAGTTCATAAGAAAAACCATTTTGTGAAGTTTAAACAAAGAATTAAACAAAGAATTTTAAGTGTCTTAACAAAAATAAAGGAATTAATTTTCCGAAGAAAATAATACTAATACTAAATAATAGAGACCACAAAAATTAACATATCAAATCACTAGCTTCTGCTTTATTAAACAATTAGAAAGTACTTTATACTATTGAATAATTGCTAAAAAAACCCGCAGAAATATTGATTAAACAATTAAAAGATTCAAGAGAATTGCAAAAAACTTCTCAATTATTCTTCAATAGTTGTAATTAGGGAATTATGTATCAGGAATAACTTCCCGACTAAAGTACAGACTTATCAATAGGACATAAAGCTGTCCATGAAAAATGGAAGAATGGTTATTTACCTGGTCTCTTATGATGATTTTAATCTGATGCCAGCGTGTGGACAACATTTGTATCTATATTATTAACATGAAAATAAATTATGTATTAATGACACAGTGCGTACTGAAATTTTGTTATTGGAATTTTTTATAACATCAAACAGTTTGTTAACTTAATTATCTCGAGTTATTATTACTCATTGGAACATTAAAACAACCACCATGCCAGAGGAAGAGGTGGAGAACCTGCCCCTCCATACCACACGGACTGCAGGGACGAACAACGGGACCTCAAATGATGGTGAAGAGTCCACCAACCTAACCCTAAGAGAGGTAAATCTCTCAAGTCGCAGTTTTGTACTGGTTCACAGATTGTGGTTCTACATTGTTCCAAGGTTGAAAACTATTCTCTAGAGATATTCTGCTGCTGTTCTGAAATCTTAACTTTTTTTTGCCGTGGAAAGTGCATTTCATTACTACTGGCTATATTATTAAAAAAACATTTTAAGGTTTTCAGAAGAATAGTGGGAGACTAAATTTTCAGGAACGAAATGAAATATATCTCACCTAGCAGTAAGCTCTCATTGCTGGGTAATTTTATATGCAAAAATTACAATAATATTAATAACGCTTCATAGGAAAATATAGAACACATTTTGATCTTAAATCTTGCTGAAAAATCATTTAATTGTGGTATTGATTATTTACCATATATATATATATATATTAACGAAAGGTAGTTGGTATTAAGTAAAGAAAAGAAGTTAAATTATTACAAAAATATTTGCAAGAGATTAATAAAAAATTAAAAAAGAATAAAATTATTAATAATGGAACAAATTATTAATAATAAAGATATTGATGTCACTCATGTTATACTTTGATTTTCAATAGTATAGATATCAAAGATTTGATGTGATGATTTATTAAAGATTTATAAAGATTTTGTGCTTTTAAATAAAATGGGATTGATTTAAAAAAATAAAAACACTGTGAAAGTTTAGTTTAAAAAGAAAATTGCAATATTTTGACACAAAAGTATACCATCAAATAAAGTTCTAATAAGTGGGGGGGATTAAAAGTAAGTAATGCTTTCCTTGCTAACTTATACCCATTACTTTGAAAAGAAATTAATTGTAATTCTTGCATAATATACAAGCATATTGATGATTTAGACTATTTGAAGAAGGATACATACCACTTATTGATTCCTATCATCCAGAGATGTAACTCAATTTGTTTTCAATGAAGGTAATACTGGGTAGATTTTCAGATCTGAGATAAAAAAGTTAATAATAAATTAAATACGGAAATTTTATAAAAGAAACCCTTTTATGTTTAATATAACAGGCTACGATTTTGGAAATAGTAATGTAAGTATCTTTCAAATATTCTGAAAACATCACCCCTGAACCTTTCACATAGAAGCAAATATTTTAGTCACAGATTGTAAAAAAAGAGATTACAAAGTAAATACATTTACTGAAAATGTTCTTATATATGGATTTCCTACACTCTATGCTTACTTATAATAATAACAAAAAAACTTGTTAATGGCCCTCTTTAATAATAGTATATTAGAATTGATTAATTTGAACATTCATATCCCTTTGAATTCAGTTAGATTTATGTATCCTTTAACATTGGTGATGGCGCTAATTGTTATAAGAAATAGTTTGCAAAATGATAATATGTGGAATTACATCATTATTTATGTTAATATCAAAATAAATAGGTTAATATAACGTTTTAAAAAATATAAATTTATAGTTTAATTTATTAATGATGATTTAATATATATATATAAATATATTTTAGTTAAAATATTTTCTACAATAAATGCGTGAAACCAGTGTAATTCTGTATTTAGTTTCTTTGGTATTTTCTGCTATGACTTTGAATCAGTAAAGCATTTGAAGTTAATTTTCTCCTTCTTTCTTTTTTAATATTTTGAGATTT
Organism: Araneus ventricosus; assembly: GCA_013235015.1. NCBI lineage: Eukaryota > Metazoa > Arthropoda > Arachnida > Araneae > Araneidae > Araneus > Araneus ventricosus. Next base: position 235,440 of record BGPR01000558.1, on the reverse strand, counting down.
TAATTCTATATTTGTTGGTTCTTTTCCAAACAATTGCCCCTGAAATAAAAGTCATAATCGATTCCTAAGGGTCGATTATATCTTGGGATTGCTGGAAATTCAACATCTCGATTGGTTTCTTTCATAGCAATAGTTTTCTTACATCATTAGCTTTTGCATTCTTACTGTGAATACTATTAGAAGGTATATTGTTTATTATATATTATTTTAATTGAGGGTTTATTAGGTGCATGATAAAATGTTATTTAAGTTTTTACTGAGCCTAAAAATATAACTATATATATATATACAATATAATTCAAATATATAACTTGTTTATATGATCTCTACGAAATAAAGTAAACAAACTCCTATATATTATATATATATATATGATATATATATATATATATATATATATATATATATATGTTTCATTTTGTCTTGACAGTTTTGAGTTTTTGTTTTGTGTTTCTAAGTTTGTTTTGATATATATATTCTATTATTTTTTATTGTATGTGACGAATGCTTACATTTTATAGACAGATTCACTCGCATTATACGTCTGTCTACTTTAATCGAAGCTCAGTAGCTTCTTTCTAAACCGTTAGAGATCGTCATATAAGTACTTTCGATTGGAAAAGTGATTTAAATGGCGTAAAGGAGTGTTGTTGTTTGAGCGACTAAATACAGAACTGAAAAATTATATATTTAAAAAATTTGTCTAAAATTTGGAATGGCAAAACATTTGGAATTACCAAATTTTTATTCACTCTACCGGTCCTATTAGTCAAATTTAAAAAGCTTTTTTCAAATACTAACGTTTGAAACAAAAATGGTCCACTCTTCTGCGAATAAAACTGATCGATTTAAGGAGATTTGAATATAGGTGGCTCAGACCACTTCAGGCCGTTTCAAATACATCCTCCAAGAAAATCCTCCAAACAAAGCACAGAACTTCCACGACGATTCAGCTGATTCGTTTAAAATACTACAATATAAAGATCCATAACTTGGTCAGTTTCAATCGCAGAAAAATGTAACAGTTTCTGTTTAATATGTTAGTCTGAAGAGCATTTTACTAAATATGACTAATAGGACAGGTACTGGTATAAAATTTAGACTCAATTAGTTTTTTGGTTTTTTTATTTATTATCTCAGACAACATAAAATATAAATCTTTATAACATTTAAGCTTTTTTCCAAATTGCAGGTAACTTCTTGTAATTATCCGGTTTAGGAATAAGCTATTGGTCTACGTTTCGAATCCGAAAAATTTAATTTTGTAATCCCACCTGTCTTTACACAGTTCCGTGTGATTGTGAACGAGACAGCTGAAAAAAGAAATGAATTCAAATTCTATTCAGTAACGTCATATATTTAGACTCTTGAACGTTTCTGAAATCATTTGATGAAACACAGTTCATCTATAATATCAAACAAAAAATACATATGTTTGTTTTTCACAAGAATTCCTCCTAAACGGTGAACGGTAGCTACATGGATTTCCTCACGACATTCTGAGGTATATTTCTAGGTCAAGTGAGTTATTTGCAACTTTCAGAATTAATTAGCATTTAAGATATTTAATTAAATAACGAAAATTTAACCGTCTTGAGCCTAATTATTAAACGTTTTCCGCGAATAACTTCTGAAATATTTATAGCACGAAAATTAATTTTACAGAACCTTAAAGAGCAAACGATTATCGTTTAAATGATAGTTATTACATTATGATAGAATGTTTTCTCTAATTGTAATTTCAGTTTCAAAATGTAATTCTAACGTAATTTTAAACAATACTTTCTATTCTTATAAATTTAAATTCAAGCTAAATTACTATTTATCAAATCATTCGTTCACGTGCATTTTAAACTGTTATAGTTAATATAAGAAAATATTGTTTTCTTTGGACATTTTTATTTCCAAAGCAGACTTTTCATTTCCGATATGATGTCGAAGCACATACCTCTTTTAATATGGTTGCTCATTAATCCAATTAATGGGCAATGGGATTAATTACTCTTTCTATGAGATGTTTGTTTAGTTTTCCAAATATTTAAATGATCTTTATGAGTGTGTTAAATCTTTCGAGGTAACTTAGTCCGATTCCTATCGAAGGGAGCGGAACTGGGAAGCAAAAAAAGTGTTTTGCTGGTGTATCTCTCACAAGAAGTCTTCCTAAACGATGAATAGTATCGAAATTAAATTTTCGCATGCAATTCTGGGATCCATTTCTAGATCCATTGTGCATTTTTGAAAAATTATTACTTCTAATTCTCTCTTATTTACTCTCTAAAGAGAGCTTCATTTAATTTTTGTAAATTTTTTAATGATCCCAATGAGTGTTTAAAATCATTCAAGATTAAGTCCGGTTTCTACTGGAAGGAGAGGACCTAAAGAGATAAATAAAGATCACTATGCGGTGTGTTTCCGGTCAGTGACACAAACACTTATAAGAAGAGAATTGTTGTCCTATTAATGGCAATAGAAACCAAGAATATGAAAGAGCTTCTGTTGTCGCCATAGCAATGATGGGGAGGGATAATGGACTGCCATTAACTGCTAGTTTTGTACCAGGTGGTTCAAATTATGGAGAGACAAAGAGGAGAACAGTGGCAGCTCGTGCTATGCAATCTGGGGGTGCTGTAACTTTTAATCCTTGATTAATCCATCATCCTGTAACTCATAATCATTTATATTTGTGCAATTTACATTTTTTGGCTTTTTTCATTAGCTTTGAGTAGTTTTATTATTAACTAGCCGAGTACAACGGCTAGTTAAAAGCTGCAGCACCCCCAAGATTGCATAGCATGAGCCGCATCTGGGAGACTGGTTTAAGTGCTGTATAAGGGGTTTACACAACACCGGGGGACAACCGAAAATCAAACAAAGACGCTTCTGCGAAAAACAATTTTTATTAATTTTAAAGTCTTATATGTACTTAGACTTAAAATTTTCTTTATCCGAACAACACCAGGTATATCAGCTAGCTAATTTATAAAAATACGAGTTAACAGACTGCTTTTCCGGAATCCTCCTCAGATGTGCCTGGCCTTGTGCAGATCGGAATATAAGAAAGCAGTCAGCGGCTGTGACTCGGGAATGACAATGATTCCGTCAGTACGTGATCAGTGTTTCGGAGGTAAGTACATTGCCACTTTAAACTTAAAGCTGCAAATTATTTATACGTTCAAACTGAATGTTCCACTTTAATTTCTTAAAACGACTGAAAATAATGTGTGTGATTGAGAAAGGTTTAACTCGATGTAAATAGATTTTTCAAAATACTGATAAAAGCCTAGAAAGTATTTCAAGTCTTATTAATATATTGTAAAACATTGCTTTATGCTGAAAGTGTTGTGGTTTTTCTGAATTTCTAAAATTCATGGATGAAGTAAGTTAGGACAGCGTCATTGGTTAGCGGGGCAACTTGGCACCGAATTTGTATTTTTTTAATACGGAAAAGGTTATTTTCCGAACCACCTTCCCCCCAAAACAACTGTCAAAACACCTGTTACACTAGCGCAAGATAGAAAAAAGTTTATTCGTGAGTGGAAGAAATATTACTGCGTACAGCTTGGGACGTTACTAGGTTCAAACTTTTCTGGTCAGTGAAATTTCATTATCAAGATAGAAATAGATACCTCACATTTAAAATTACATTAAGGAGATTTAGTTTATTTGTAATTTCCTTGTTTCTTTTGGCATTCAAAAAGCTATAAAAGTACTCCCATTTGCTTACTGCCCTAAATTTATTTGCTGAACTGGTTACATGTAGGGCACATTTGCCTCATATAATAACCAGTAACCCCAAGGTATTACGTCAATGCATTTTGTATAACTCTGGCATCAGAACATCGCTGTTTTTCCAAGCTTGCATTACAAATTCATACAGAATTTGTCCATCTGATATTACCGGAATGATCGGCGTTGAGAACAAAGGAACGAGGTGCTCCCTTGCAAATAGGTTTCTAGCTTTCTTTATTATTTTATGCTCTTTTGATTTCACGGCTTAATAAAACAATTCAAATTTAAAAATATCTGAAGTTATTTTATAAAATATTTTTAGTTGCTGCGTTTATACGCAAGCACGTTGCGACGGTATTTCCACTGTGATATAAATACGAATAACTTTTAGAACATAATGAAAAGACAGTTTCGTGGAGTATATGACTTTACTAAATTTGTATAATTTTTGTTTTTGAATTCTTAAAAGATTATACATGTTTTTTTTTATTAATTGGAATTTAAAATTTCATCTAAACTGTGATAACAGGTTTTTTCAAATTTTTAAATAATTGCAATGAATCATTACAGATTTTGAGAAACCTAATATTTCTTCCGAGCAACGATTTGAACTGCAGGATAAGCGACTCGTCTGCTTTCAAAACTGCAAGCAAGGATGCCTGTAAGTTGATTCATTATACACAATTGCTCAAAACAGTATATTAAATAACATTTTATTGCGCTTTCCGTCAGATTCGGCGTCATTTATGAACTAAAGATATCTATCATTGCTTTGTTGCTATATGAAATTTAAAATTCGATGGAGCCTATTCCAGTAACATCATAATCTCATGACAATGTCTTTTATCATTCAGCTGTATGTTGCTTTAAGCTGTGATACGACATTGTTCATTTTCGCATGGGTTATGAAATTTAAAATTCGCAGGAGGCTGTATGGGCATCAACTGACTTACTGAATGCTCCTTCAGTACAAGGTATTTATTTTTACACTCTTTCTGTACTTTTGCTCTGCTTTGGGGGTTTCTAAACATAATCTCACGTAAAATCGCACTGCAAAAATTATTTAGGACGAAATGAAAGAAACAAGAACTTCGTTGCCTTCATAAGGTTTCGAATTACATAATATCAATGACGAACAACTAAGATAAAATTTAATACCCATGAAAGTCTTAAGCGTTATTGTGTTACGATTTGTTTTGTCCATGGAAGGTGAAAGTGTGGATCATGAATAGGTGCAGCAGGCGTTGGTATTGGAATCCAGACATTTAGCGTGCTATGAAATCTAGAAATATTTCAAAAGACTGTCTTAATGTATTGTCGAAGCAGAAGGGGAGACCTTTTCATCTGGGAGCAAAATTTATGTTTGAATTTTTATAATAGAATAAATATTATTTTTAAATACATACTGTGTGATCGTTCTTTTACACTTTACGAAATATTTTATTTTATACCTAAGATTTTTATATATTTCAGGGAATAGATGTTTGTGTTTAACACACAGTATACCCTGTATGGTGCACTTATAAACAACTTATAATTATGCAATTTTCATATTAGAAACATGGGTTTACGGTTAACCATTTTATGAATTTCGAAATAAACATTTTCACATTGATTTTCTTCTTAAAGATTACAAAAGAAAATTATAAAACAAATTTTGCTTCGTATATTATAAGCTAAAACACATTTGAAGAATTTCAAAAAATTTGAATTGTTTTATAAATTAAACTCTAATACAATATAGCGTCACTTAACAAGCAACATCGCCTATCTGAATTTTTTTAAATTTAAAAGAGGAAGAAACAACTCAATTTTATGCAACCAATAACGAATAACCATGTCTGATGTTCCTGCCAGATGTGTAAAAAAATAAGAAATACTCTTTACTCGTTGCGAAAAATTCAGTTGTTTCTTCCTCTTTTAATCTTAAATAAATTGAGATAGGCGGTTTCGTGTGTTAAGCGACGATATGTTAGATATATCGTCGTATTATATATAAAGTTTAATTTTAAAAAAATATTAAGATTTTTCAAAATTCTTTCAAATGGGTTTTACCTTATAATATATCAAGCAAAATTTGTTTTATAATTTTCTTTTATAATCTTTAAGATAATGAATGCGAAAATGTTTAATTCGAAATGATAAACTGGTTATGTTACAAAATGTTTCTAACATCAAAATGTTGAATGCTAAATGACATTGTCTTCCATGACAAGCATTGTACTTTATTATCTTTCTTTAAGGGTGAGAGATGTTGTAGCTAATCCGACTGTCTTTAAACAGCAATAAATTAAATCTTTGATTTTAAATTATTAGATTATATAATTAGGATTTTAATTAACAAAACTAATCCTACATTAACGTAAAGAAATGAAGCTTCAAAATTCTTGTAGAAACTATTATTTTTGCATTAATATTATTTTAAACGAAATTAAAATCTGCGAAGTCTACAGGAGAGCAATAAAGAAATAAAAAAATACTTCAGACCCTGTAGAACCAACATTATTTAATGGTTTTAATAAAAAAATGTCATCAGCACCATGCTCACATCCTTCTCTAATGCATGATTCCCCGTATGGAGGAACGCATTCGCGTTAGTTTCCTCATGTCTTCGGCATCTAAGACGCGATCTGGCTTTTGCAAGTCAATGGCAACAAATGCACTACTTTGAATTATTTGACTCTGAAATCAAAATAATTATAATCATAGCATTAATAATGAATTGCGAGTAATGTGATTTCACGTAAAGATCTTAATAAATAGTAAAAGGCTCAAGTGTTCATGATTTTTTTTATATATTGTGTCCTCCGACAGATTCTAGTCCTTTGTACCCGTAACTGCAAAAATGTATGCATCAATGCCGTATTTGAAGTTTGTAACTGTTTTCTAACTACTCACCACCATAGAATAACCTATAATCTTAACTCCATTCATGGATTTTCAGATAACGCTTTCCGATCACAGTTAATCGATTTTTCAATATTTTTCAGCATCGCTTGTTCTGTAAATACTCAAATTTCGTATTGATTGGTTTGTTTTCTAACGAATGAGTGCTGATTTACTTTTTTTAATGAATGGAATTTAGTGCAGAAGGGGGATATGCTAATAAACAATTCGTAAGTCTAGAAAAGGTAAACAAACACATTTTAAAAATATTGTATGCTCGCAAAGCCAACATGTGATCAAAACGCAACGCTGGTATGAAAAACTGTCACATCGAAAGACAATTCGGCACATTTGGTGGGATGCGAAAGGTTTGTACGGAGCAGCGGCAAACACGCCAGGCGAAACCTGAGAACGAAAGTCAAGAATACAAAATCCAGATAATATCTAAAGACAGACGATAACGCCTGCTCGTTCTGCTGAAAATATCGCTCACTCTGCATTAGATTCAACTCCTTTAACGGAGCTGTAACCAACTGTGCTTCAGAAGACATCTCTTGGTTCTAAGACAAGAAAGGGATTCAAGATTTAAACTGAAGTTCATAAACACAAAATAGTACCAAGACTTAAATCTAATATTACAGCATATTTTAGGTAGTAAATGCTGAAGCAAAGTTAGAAATCTCATCGCCTATTCAATGCTCAGAAGTTAAGAGAGCGGACAGATTCTTGCTTTTTTTTATTCTATTGTAGGACATCAGGGTTGCCGTGAAGTTGATGTTATCTTGTCGACAGGTATGGATGTTTTCCGAATTGATAAATGTGAATCTGCACATAAAAGTGGAAGAAAAACGTTTTCTTTCTTTAGAACTTTTAATAGCGCGGAAAAGTTGCTTTTGATGCAAAGACAAAAATAAAATTTGATGGCAATAGGAACATGTCTTGAGGTGCCGCAAGTACGATAAATCCCCATAAGCTCGAAAACTTTTCCTCTATTTCAAACTTTTTCTCTAATTTCTTATTCACAGTGTAAAAGCCCAAATTAAATATTTTGTACTTATTTAATAATAGACCAAACGATTTTAGAGTATTTAACACCTATGGTGAGGTTATGAAAGATTAATTATTAGCGAAATATATTAAAGAAATCGACTCTGAAAAAAAGAAAACATGCTGTTTTCTAATCTGGGTATTATTTTTCTGTTATACGTTCAAATGACGAATAAAGCTTACAATTGCGTTACGTATCCTTGATATCACAATAAGTAGATGCGAGTGGGAGTTATAAGTGGGACGGGGCAAAACATTTATAGACAGCTAAGAGTATCTGGAAGTATTGAAGATAGAAATCAAAATTTAAAATTTAGTTACAAAATTAGATGGCTTCGTCGGATTCGTTTCCTTTTTCATAACTTCGTTTACTCTTTTCTGAACATTTTATTAAAAAGAGATGATAGCATAATAAGGAATAAGTGTGAAAGCAGGAATTTTATTAATCAGAAAACCCACACAAAATTTATGTCCTATTGTTAAAGCATATACAAAAAGCCAGTAAGAAATTAATAACTGAGACTCTAAGGAAAATCGATGTTAAACAGTGACCATTATTTTTACACGGATTTTGTTCCCCAACATTTTCAACCACTCAGATAAGCTCTACTGGGTTGGGTACAGTTTCGCATTCAAACAATTCCAGCCTTTGCTATCCCGTCTTCGCCGCATGTGGACGAGCGTTGTGATGATGGAGGAACACCTTTCGTCTTGAAACCGAGGATGGTCGTTCATCTTCTAGAGATAATTTGAGCCTTTCACGCTATTCGCAATAGATCTCCTTCGTCATCGTTTAGTTTTTGTTTAATAGTTGAAATTGGGCTAAACCCTTCACATCCGAACAAAAAGATAAAAACACTTTACGTTGGTGTAGAACTTCTTTAGAGGCTATCTCGTTCCCCTGTCTTTGGCGCTTGACTGTTGTAGAGAACTATTTTTCTTCATCTGCAACTATTCCGTCCGAAAAAAGCTACCTAAAACATGACAGCAAAGAAGAAAACGCCTTAACTCTCGGTGCACAAACAGTCATGGAAAGTTTGTGACGAACCATTTGACCCAGTTTGCTGATTTTTCTCTATTGTGTGCATGTTTCGATGAATGAATCAATGACTAAATCTAAAATCTTCTATGCTAGCTCCTGAAGAGTTACGAATTTATTTATTCTACGGGGTTCACAGAACGTTCTCACCGAACTCTGCAGATCTTCCAGGACAAGGCTCGTCTTCTAGACTGCAGTTTCCAACTCTGTATTTATGGAATCAGTGTTGTCACTGGCGTATGTTTATTTTCCGATCCCCGAATACTGCGTTTATATTACTCGCACTTTCCGTTGTGTTGCTACATTTATTGAACTCATATAGCAAAATATATCGAATATTCTTCTTCGTCACTTCTACTGTAATTTTGGAAAAAAATTCTTAAAAACCAACTTCCCCTGAAAATTTTTCAATTTAAATAAGAACCAGGTAAATTTACGATCTGCTTTTATAATATGCAGTTTTATTCTATCACCTCCGACTTTCAATTTGCCCAATGGAAAAAATCGCATCATTTATGAGTTGAAACGATACGGATTACAACAAAAACAAAATACTCTGCCTACTTAACATTTTGCTGCTCGCACAAATGCTTTCAATATTTTTTAATTTCTGGTAAAACCCTTGTAATAACGAAAAAAATTAAATTTTATTTTTTCCTTCTTTAAATTTCCATTATCAGTTACTCGAATAAAAGGAAAACCGAAAAATATTTTTTATGCAGAAATTTGCACGAAATTTGTCAGTTTTCATAGATTTCAGTAGAAAATCTATTTAAATTCGTTTGTAATGTGTTTTTATCTGTATGATATATTTTTGAGAGTTTATTTATAAATGACTGTTGACATCAATTCTGACTACAGTAAACCTATAATATTAGAAAGTCTTTTTTTTAAATTATAAGCATTTTCGTTTCTAATAATTTAATGCTTAAGACTTTTATTTCTCTTTGCAGGAAGCTTCAATATGATTACAAAATAAAGTTTAGGGAAGTAGTTTTGGTAAGAAAAATGACTTTTAATGATGTCTTTGCTTATCATGTATTTGATTGTTGGATCTGTTGTACAAATTTTTAGATCATATTAGTACATAGGAACTATACAGTGTACCACTTAAATGTTCTTTACTCCCTTCTTAACTTCAGAATGTCTGAAGTTATTGTCGTATCAGTGGGTGAATAGGAATAGTTAAGTTTCTATGCACTACGAGATGGTAGCGATTGCAACGCCACCTGGCTGCGAAATATGGAATTAGCGTCCCCATCTCGAAATGAGCATATCATAAGTAAAAAAGTCTATTGAAAAGATACAAAGCATCACCGAATTTGTACAAAATAATTTTTGTCGATATTTATGCTGAAAATAGAACGCTTAAAACAGATATTTCTTTGTTCTCTTTTTACATTACTGTTAGGTGATGAAACGGAAAAAAATCTAATTTTCAGAAAATACCTTTATTTTCGGTGTTGAAACTCCTTTCCGTCAATTTCTACATACTTTTTGACCAGTCTTTCAATTTCACTTTGCAGACATATTAGCAAATCAATTGAGACGCTGGCAATAGCTTTAGTAATACTTTGTCGAAGATCCTGCTCTTTGTGGTAAAACCAAATGGAAAACACCATTCCGATCTTTTCTATCAGAAAGATAACAATTTATCCCTTAGTCTACGTTTCGTGACTTCACATTTTCTGAAATACCGAACAAACAATTATGTGTTTTGTTCCATTATTAGTATTATTGTCTATAAGGTGTTTTTTTGTACTAAATCACTGATGCTCTATAACTTATTAATTGCCTTTTTCACTATAACGTTCCGTTTTTGTGATATTATCTTTATTTCCGAAGTTTGTCACCAGATTGCGCTGTAAGCGGTCTCAGGGAGTTGCACGCAAACACACTTTACTATGCCTAGACTGCACTTTTAGGACTATAGCTGCATTCGTCCTGAAGTTAAGAGGGAAGGGGGTGTAGGACTTTAGTGGGCAGACTGTATAATATTCAAGTTATTTCGTCGTCAGTTGTTTTAAATTTAAATTTCTGTATTGTTTTTTTTTGTTTTAACTTAAATTTGTGTTGTCCTTGAAACATTATGGATTAACTAAGGATAAAAGTATGCGATGGCGCAACTGCTCTGGCTGCAGCTAGTTGTCCTTAATGATAGATCAAATTATTATTTAACGTTATATTTTCAATTTTACTAGGTTTTCTTTCTGTTCATTTATTATTTTCTCACTTTAAAAGAAATAAAAAAATATTGTAAACGTTTTATTCAAAAATAGAATTAAACAACATAAAACTAAATAAGATGAACGAAATTTTGAACATTCACGAGATTTCTTAATTCTGCGAATAAGAAAATTAGAAAGGCAGACGTCTGTGAACACATCTATAAAATCCTTTCACCCAACTAGTCTTACATTTTGATGTGCCTCATATCAAAAGAAATCCGGCAACAGGTTGCGAGTCTCTCAATCTTTCTATTTGTGGGTATTTAAAATCGATAAATCCTAAATGCAATGAATCTAAGTACATGAAATTTGATATATAATTTTGTCGCAAAATTGACAATATTTTACTTTTTCATTTTGAACTAAAACCGTCAAAGGAGAGAGATTCAAAATGCATTTCCGTATTTCTAACATTTCCGTAACTAGCAATGAAATTCTAATTAGAAAGAACAACTTTACTTTAGATTTTTTTCCCTTTTGACACCTTCGTCAAGTCAATGATCTTCGAATGCTCACAACTAAATAAAACTAATATGCCGTACTTAAGTTGACATTTTTCACTACATTTCAGAAAGACGTCAATAATTATCAAATTGTCTGCGTCAATAATATATACATCGAGATATTCAATTGGCAGAGAAATAATTGACCATAGTTATCAAGATTCGATTAAAGGAAAAATGCTTTGAATAAAAACAAACACTAAACTGGAAATTATGATCTCCAGTAAGGCGACGTGCGAAAGCTTCAATAGCAGTTTAGCAGCTGCAAAAACTGGACATTCGTTTCAATTCCTCTTACAGGAAGATCTATGAACTCGGCCATAAAATCTCTTCCTTTATCATTTGACCTCACTTCAGACTCGATTTATTATGAGTATGTACAGCATTTCGCTCTGAAGTTCCTCCAAATAATACATGCAACTAATCTTCCCTTCCTGATTCTAGGCGATTATGCAAGTTGTTTTAAATATCTCTTCGCTTTGTGTTATATAAAGATTATTGGTAAATATTTCTGCAGTTGAGCTCAGTAACTCATGAAGTGAAAACCTTTTCTCTCTTTTAAATGTGCATTCTTGTTTATATTGATTTTCATTTCTGTTTCTCTATGTTACAGCTAAGGAAAAATTCAGTGTAAGTATTTATTTTTCTGTTTTTTTGGTATAATTTTGCTGACTTTTCTTGCAATCACCTTTTAGGTTTTGGTATTTTTTTTACTTACACATTTCAGTCTGAAAAGTGAAATTCCATTGGTATTAATAAATTTTACTTACATTCATGTTACGAAATATTGAAATTTTTTAAAAAACATTTTTGTTTAAATGTTGGATGTTTAACATAGAGAATGTTAATGAATAGTTGGGATAATAGAACAGTTGGATGTTTAACAAGTGATTGCTTTTCGACTGTTTTGATTTTCAACTAATTTTAGCTCACTATTTTAAAACCAAATGTCAGAATTATCTACTAAAATTATCATCATGTCTTATCTCAGAGAAATACATTCGATTCTATGCGTGTTTCCAACACGAATTGCATCCTGGCACATGAAAGTCTCTGAGAAACCTCTTTCAAAAATGGCAGAAAAGGTCCCCTCTTAACTCTTTGCCGACGCAGAAGAAACAGAAAATTTCATCTGTCAGCTCTTCCTGTAGACAGACGACCTAACAATTTTCGAACTCCTCAACAACAAATCATATAAAAACATCATTCAATCTGAAAGCCCAATTTATATATATATATAGTTAAATATTTTTCAAACAATCAGAACTCAAGTAACATTTTCAATTTATGCACTTATTAAACTAATAATTAAAATTAAAAATAAAATATTGTTACCTTATCAATAATCACACATGAAATACAAAAAGATTGTTAGAATAGTCGCATTAATTCGAATTTGTGGAACCAACACTCTTGTAAAGCATATATATATATATATATCATGAAAGTCAAATAATATTAAAATAAAATGGAGAGACTGTAGTAAATCGGTAAAAGCGTATAGATGCTCATCAGGGTAAGTAAAATCTATACGAACCGTTAAAATTAGTGAAATCATAATGTTTTCTGCGAACAGTGTTGGCATATAGCTAAAAAACACTGTCCTTTACCCCGAACATTATGACAAACCAAGAATTTGAATGAAATACAAATAAAAGAAATGAAATTACTAACCTAAAACTGAGAGATGCTACCAACGGGAGACGCGACAAAGGGAATAAGTGAACGCGTCATGTAGTGACCGGATGTTTACGAAGATATCAAGTTACTTCTGAGGTTGGGGGAGTTTCGATGAAGATTAGGAAATCGATGGAAAAAAAAGGATGAAGGCGAACTACTTTGAGGAAACGATGAAGATTAAAGAAATGACGAAAAAAAGAAAGGAGTGTATTTAAAAATTAATGTGTAATATAAGGTGTCTATAAAAATTAAGGGATGATGATAAAAAGGAAAGGAGTGTGTTTAAAAATTAAGGTGTAAATAAAAATTAAGGTGTAAATAAAAAGGAAAGGAGTGTATTTAAAAATTAAGGTGCAAATAGAATTAATGAAAGATGATAAGAAAGGAAATGAGTGTATTTAAAAATAGTGTAACTAGTGTAGTTAAAAATTAAGGTGGAAACGGTAAGTGTTAAATAATCTTTGAATTTGAAATCCGTTAATAAACGACTTAAAGATGCGTTTTCGAGGTAATCACATACTAGACCTGTCTGGCTTGAGAGACCCTACCACAGTATTAGAACTGCGCCAGCATAGCTCTAATATGCAATCCTGTACTTACATCTTAAAGCCATTAATTAAAGGTTCGTAGAAGGAGGTAGGAATTTCATTACTATTCAGGTTATTTATAAGGTGTTGAATTTGTTTCTTGATTGAATTTTTATCGCTGCAGGTTTTGTTAATTCTTATGAGTTGATTAATGATAGTGTTTTTGTAGATTTTAGAAGATATATTAGAGTTCCAAAAAAATATATCTATTGACATTGAATTTAAACTCGTTTCTTTTGTCTTAAATATCAATTTTTAAAGTATTTTGATTATCAATAATTAAGTCCAGAAAAATAACTGGATCTTGATAGCTATTGGTTTGTATAAATTTAAGTTCATTTGGATATAGAGTATTTTTAGTTGTATTGAAATCTTTATGGTTAAAAATAATGAGGTCATCAATGAATCTAAAGACTGAATTCGAATTAATAGCGATATTCCGTTCAAAAAAGTGTAGAAATAAATTGGCAAGAAGAGAAGAATAGTTGGTCCCTTGTGGGATGCCTTTAATTTGCTGAAAGATATTTTCCCCGTTGAAAATAAAGTTATTGTAAAT
>BGPR01000558.1:0-221175 GCA_013235015.1 Araneus ventricosus | reverse complement strand
ATTTACAATAACTTTATTTTCAACGGGGAAAATATCTTTCAGCAAATTAAAGGCATCCCACAAGGGACCAACTATTCTTCTCTTCTTGCCAATTTATTTCTACACTTTTTTGAACGGAATATCGCTATTAATTCGAATTCAGTCTTTAGATTCATTGATGACCTCATTATTTTTAACCATAAAGATTTCAATACAACTAAAAATACTCTATATCCAAATGAACTTAAATTTATACAAACCAATAGCTATCAAGATCCAGTTATTTTTCTGGACTTAATTATTGATAATCAAATACTTTAAAAATTGATATTTATGACAAAAGAAACGAGTTTAAATTCAATGTCAATAGATATATTTTTTTGGAACTCTAATATATCTTCTAAAATCTACAAAAACACTATCATTAATCAACTCATAAGAATTAACAAAACCTGCAGCGATAAAAATTCAATCAAGAAACAAATTCAACACCTTATAAATAACCTGAATAGTAATGAAATTCCTACCTCCTTCTACGAACCTTTAATTAATGGCTTTAAGATGTAAGTACAGGATTGCATATTAGAGCTATGCTGGCGCAGTTCTAATACTGTGGTAGGGTCTCTCAAGCCAGACAGGTCTAGTATGTGATTACCTCGAAAACGCATCTTTAAGTCGTTTATTAACGGATTTCAAATTCAAAGATTATTTAACACTTACCGTTTCCACCTTAATTTTTAACTACACTAGTTACACTATTTTTAAATACACTCATTTCCTTTCTTATCATCTTTCATTAATTCTATTTGCACCTTAATTTTTAAATACACTCCTTTCCTTTTTATTTACACCTTAATTTTTATTTACACCTTAATTTTTAAACACACTCCTTTCCTTTTTATCATCATCCCTTAATTTTTATAGACACCTTATATTACACATTAATTTTTAAATACACTCCTTTCTTTTTTTCGTCATTTCTTTAATCTTCATCGTTTCCTCAAAGTAGTTCGCCTTCATCCTTTTTTTTCCATCGATTTCCTAATCTTCATCGAAACTCCCCCAACCTCAGAAGTAACTTGATATCTTCGTAAACATCCGGTCACTACATGACGCGTTCACTTATTCCCTTTGTCGCGTCTCCCGTTGGTAGCATCTCTCAGTTTTAGGTTAGTAATTTCATTTCTTTTATTTGTATTTCATTCAAATTCTTGGTTTGTCATAATGTTCGGGGTAAAGGACAGTGTTTTTTAGCTATATGCCAACACTGTTCGCAGAAAACATTATGATTTCACTAATTTTAACGGTTCGTATAGATTTTACTTACCCTGATGAGCATCTATACGCTTTTACCGATTTACTACAGTCTCTCCATTTTATTTTAATATTATTTGACTTTCATGATATTGATATATTCTCCACAAATCTTCTTGAATTGCAGCATTTTTGCGCATTCGTTGCGTTTGTGTTATATTTTTCTACTTTATTTTATCTTCCCCTTTTATATATATATTCCACTTTCGGCTTTTTCTTACCGCAGATTGTTTTCTTGACATTTTGTTTTTTGAATGTTTATTTTGTACATGTTGCTTTTACATTTCTGCTATGTTTGTTTCGTATTTGTTATATATATATATATATATATATATATATATATTGTAGTGTATTGCAGGATGAATTACCAGACTTTTTTATAAAAAGCACTTTTATTTTAACATAATTTTCTCCAAAATACCGTTCATTCGTTGGACTATCAACATCAGTCGTTACATTTTGGTCTCTCTCTCTAACTAATTTTTTAAATCTTATACAACTAACATCTTTTTCGTGCGTTGCTAGGCAACGTTCGTAAGACAAATATTGTATTGCCACACTATATTTTAGAGAGAAAACTTTAAAAATAACAAAATATTTTTGTAACGAATATCATAATATATATAAGATCATGCTTTAATGAAGGTGAAGAGTAGTCCATTTTGGTCATGGAAGAGACAATATTCGGCTTAATCTTCTTTTATTCAGGCATTGAGGATATTAGGTTATTTCTTCATGGGTAAAAGATTCAGTTTTTACGTAGCTCCATGACCAGTATTCCAAAGGTTACGCCTAAGCGGCGCGTTTTTGTTGTAAGCTTACATGCTCGATTAAAAAAAAAGGCAGATATGAATGTGCAGAACGCTTAAGTGCCCAGAGAAGGGAATTTTCCCGGAACGACTCGTGACTTGAGAAGAAAGTTGTAGTGCGCTTATGACGATAAAAGTAGAAGTACTTATAAAGAGGTATCTTTAAATGATTAATTAAGAAAGTTCAAAAATTAAAATATCACAATTTCCCCCCTCCACAAGAGTCGTACGACAGCAGGGCCCTTGCTATTGCAAAACCTGCGAAGTTGGACAAGTTACTTTTAAAGTGCTATTAAAATTTTCATATATTGTTTAATTGCTGGTCATGGGCTTGAATTTAATAATATCAACAATAAATGTACAGTAAGATATACACATTTTCCAAATGCACTTCTGAGAGTACAAGCAAAATATAAATGCAAGGATATTTATAAAAATATAGAAAATACTCATTTAAATATAAAAATTATTTCAATAATATGTACACAAAAATTTCATATTATATATCATGTTCCCTGGAGTACTCCAATAAACACTAGCTAGTTGACTGTAAAAAAGTTCCATCTGCGTGATGAAAAGTTCTTCAAATAAAAGTTCTTTCAATAGCAAATTGAACTACTGATTTCTTTAAATGAAAAATAATTTAAATGTAAATATCCAAGTGTACGTGCATATAAGATAGTATGAAAAAAAATGTTTATAAACAAAGATACATAAATGTTTCAAACAGAAAAATATGAATATACTCATGTTTGATATCAGTGACATTTTATTGAGTTTAACATCAGTGACAAAAGTATTTTTAATCTTGATGATGTTGCCTAAGCAACTGGGAGTATCACCAAGTCTGGGCAAAAAAGGGACTAGGTCTTTGTGATCTGTTTCATTCCTTCTCCCAGAGAAAGAGAGACAATGCACGAAACAAACACAATATTGTTAAACGCTGTTTCAAACAGCAAGACTTGTTTCATTTATTATCATCGTTTTCTTCTTTGGGAAAAAACACCAAAGACGAAAAATATGCAAGACTCAGCCCTCCATGGTGAAATGATTTTTGAACGGACTGATTCTTACTAAAAGGGACAGAATTATAAAGGCAAGACAAGCTTTTTTCTCATGCAATTAATTTATTATTCATGACTTAATTTAAGTTTATGTGGTGAATAAAAACATATTAATTTAGAAATATGCACAATTTGTGTGGGTTGTTTTGTTAAAGGATTTGGTTTATTAATTTCATAAGTTACTTCAGAACATTGTTTAATAACTTCATATAAGCCAGAAAAAGGGGGGCTTAATTTTCTAGTATTGGGATAATGGAATTTTTCATATACGACAAGATCACCTGGGTTAAATTTCATGTCAACAAAACGTGCATCATATTTTATTTTATTTTTGTTATGATAGTCTATTGTTCTTTGTAAAGCCAAATTACGAGCTTCGTTAACAGGTTCATAATAACTATTTTGACCAATAGGGGAATCATAAGGTAATGTACTAAGCAACAAGTAGGCAGGTGGATATTTGGTTACTGAATGAGGAGTTAAGTTATATTCATTAGTAACACTTTTTAATAATTTGATCCAAGGAACTTTGGTGGAAGAGGAATTAACTTTACATTTAAGCCTAATTACTAATGATTGAATAACGCGTTCAACTTTGCCATTCGTTTGTGTGTGTTGGGCCGTGGTTAAAAGATGTTTAACATTATAATTTCTTAGGAATTTTTTAAGTCGAGAAGAAGTAAATTCACCATTTCTATCAGTTAATAATTTTACGGGGACTGGAATTTGGAAAATTTGTTTTAGAATATTAATGTAAGTTTCAGAGTTTTCATTTTTTGAAGGAAAAGCCCAAACATGTCTTGTTACATCGTCAATCACAATATGAGGAATTTTTTTTGTTGAGTTGTAATAATTGAAACTTCTAACAGTGTCGACAGAAATACATTAAAAAGGTGAGCTAGTAGGAGGTACTTGTTGGAGCAGGCCAAATCATTTTTGTTTTCGCTTTTTGTTAAGTTGACAAACACAGCAATGTTTAACAAATTCAGTTATATCAGAGGTAATATTAGGCCAATAATATTGGGGGTAATTAAATGTAACATTTTTTGGACACAAGGATGACCAAATTGTTCATGAGCTTGATTTAATAATTTAAGTCTTAATGAAAATGGGACAACTATTTTGTACAAATTTTTCTTCTTAATTACTATTACATCTTTAACTTCGTAGTATTTAGGTCCACAGAGATTATCATTTTTTGTTGAGTTTTTATTTCATTTATGTCTAACAAATGTATTGAATGTTGAAGATGATGAAAAACTGGATGCCTAGATAACATATCTGCTTCAATATTAGTGGAACCGTTTTGATATTTAATTTCATAGTCAAACATACTTAACTTTAATGACCAGCGGAATAACCTACCCTTAAGTTTTTAACATTTTTGAGACAAAAAAGAGCCGAATGATCAGTATGAATGACAATGTTTGGCCGTGGAGGTAATAGTAAAATTTATCTAAAGTATAAACTATTGTAAGACATTCTAACTCAGTTATAATATAATTTTTTTATAGTCTCTTAAAGTTCTAGAATGATAAGGTATTGGATGTAAGACATTAGAGGCATCAGGTTGTTTCAAAACAGCTCCAACACTTTTCTGTCATACATCTACAAGAGCATGACAAGTTACATCAGGATTATATAAATGTAAAACCGGTTTAGTTGTTAGGGTTTCTTTGTCAAATGTATCCTGACATTCATTTGTCCAGTTAAATTTTACATCTTTTTTCAAAAGTTGATTTAAAGGAAATCTAAGTTTAGCATATTGAGGAATAAATTTATTGTAAACATTTACAGAACCTAAGAACCTTTGACCATCCATGAGAGGCAAGGGTTCAAAGTCTGATTTGCATTGATCACTTAATTTTTTGAAATCAATGCATAATCGAGTCTTTTTACCCTCATCACGTTTAAAAGCTACGGTTACAGGAGATGAATAGAGACTATTACTTTCTTTAATTAAACCAGCTTGAAACAATTTCTCAACCTGACTCTTTATTTCTTGTTCCTCAACAGGAGAAGTACGATAAGGTCTCAGACTAACTGGCAAGTCAGAATTGGGCACAATTCTCTGTGGTTCAATTCTGAGTGCACCAACATCATACTTGTCCTTTGAGAAAACTGAATCAAAATTTTTAATTATTTCTTTTACTTCTCTTCTTAACTCACATTTATTCTCGGTGACAGACTGAGGAAGGTTAACCTGATCTTCAGTGGTCTGAGAACAATGGGAGTTTATTTGTTTACATCCAGAAATGTATAAAGAAATGTTTTGTTTGTTTTCATTCATTTGAATAATTTTTATCATTTTGACTTTTATTTAGGTTTTTACCATTTTGAGCTATTTTGTGTTTACTGCAGTCTATAGTTATGTCATATTTTGCCAATTATGGCATTCCTAGGATTACATAAGGTTAAGTATGATCTAGAACATATATAACCTAGGGGCGGAGTTTGGTAAATGTTATTTTGTCTGAAATTTTGCCTGGGAGGAGAATTTGGTTTAAAGTTATTTGGCCTAAAAGTTTGTCTGGGTGTAAAGTTATGGGGCCTAAAATTTTTTGGCTGCAATTCCGAACTCGAGATTTTGACGAATCTCCACGTTTTAGACCTCCCTGAGTCCGAAAAACTCAGTTTTGGTATCATGTCTGTCTGTCTGTCTGTGAACACGATAACTCAAAAACTATTAGAGATACGGGGATGAAATTTGGTGTGTGGTTTTTAAACATAATTTGTAGGTTTCTATAAAAGTTTGGACAAAATCCGTCAACGGGAAGTCTGTGTATCTATATGTCCGCGGTCATGAGAACACTATAACTCAAAAACTTGAATAGCTACATGGATAAAATTTGGTACACAGTTTTATTGTCATGAATGTAGGTCCGTATAAAAGTTTGGGCCAAATCCGACAAAAAGGGGCGTTCAAATTTCATATTCAATTTCTTTTAATCCGATTCTCATGCGCAAAGTACTGGTAGCAATCTTTTAATGTTGTAAATTTTATTTACAACAATTAATAATGTTTTCAAACATGAATTGGAACAATTTTTTATTGTTGTAAATAAAATTCAAACCGATCTCATTATTTCAGCAAATCTTTTATCTACGCGCTTTGGCAATTTTTACGGTTGTGGTAGTATAAATTGTTGTCTTGAGAATTCAATTCCAAAGCAGAATTTACGCTTTAGTATTCATTGCATTGCCTATTTTATCGCACCTGCTTCAAAGTAATATTTTTTGAGACGTGGCAATAGATATTTGATTTCAGGTTTGTTTGTTTGTTTCACTTTCTCGTATACGAAGTATACAAAGAGAAAGTATTGTTATCGTCAAAAAAATTCGAACTCGAGATTTTGACGAATCTCCACTTAGAAAGTATACGAGAAAGTTTAGGGGAGACCACTCCCGCTGGTTTAAGAATGCTGTTATATTGTTTAATTTCCATTTATCATCTAAGTTATACTCCTGACATTTATCATTAAAGTATTTAAGCCAAGCATTTACATTCATAGAGTTGTTCGGATCAAAAGGAATGATATTGATAGAGTTAGAGTAGATAGTAGAGATAGCCTGCATTACAGTAACAGGTTCATCTGGTTTATCTTCTGTTTTTTCATTCATTTTAACTATTTTACCAGATCTTAAATTCATGCAGGAAAAATTTAACACATGTTAGGGGAAACAATTTTAAATTTAAGGGACTTTTAAAATAAGTATGTTCAACTATTTACCTTAACATTGCAACAAATTAGGTATAAAGCATAAACAACACACTCAAAAAATATATATAATGTTACTAAATAAATTCAAATTAATAGTTCAATAGAATATATTTCATAATTTACCAAAAATATACTGATCAGTATTATATTTAATATAACAACCAATACAAAACTAACAATTCATATACTTTTTAAGAATTATTATGTCAAAGCAATTTCACTTTTCAAAATAAAAATATAGGAATACAAAAATAAATTTAGGAGAAGATCATGATCTTTGGTATTATTTTCCCCCGCCAGCTGGTATTTTTTTTCGTAGTGCGCGTATATCATACATTGATACATACTTAGAAAATGATACTACCGATTACGAAAAACACATGTTGAATTCTTACACATTTTGAATATTGGAGAAGACATAAAGATGAACACCATGATTGAAAAGAAGGCGGCACTATGGAACTTTACTAGTGAAGCTTGAAACTGTATATTGATTAATCGAAAAACACTAAAATTTATCACTATTGTAGCGACGAGTATAGACTAGAAGGGCATTTCTTGTGAATAGATTTTTGAAGACGAAATATATGCTTCAAAAATGCTTGAATGAAGAAAGCATTAACGATAAAATTTGAAGAAACATGAAGATGGATAAGTAGACATTTTGAATGACGGCACTTTTTTGTGGGCATTCCTTTGTACGTAATGTCGCCAGTCGGGCGTGAACGATGACTTCGCTATTGTTGAGCTGAAGCAGGTGGGGCTGATGGCGACTCCGAAACCCATGTACGGGATTCTCCTTACAAATTCACATCCTGTCGACTCTTTATAATATCATGCTTTCATGAAGGTGAAGTGTATCCATTTTGGTCATGGAAGAGGCAATATTTGGCTTAATCTTCTTTTATTCAGGCATTGAGGATATTAGGTTATTTCTTCATGGCTAAAGAATTCAGTTTTTACGTAGCTCCATGACCAGTATTCCAAAGGTTACACCTGAGTGGCGCGTTGTTGTTGTAAGCTTACATGCTCGATTAAAAAAAATGGCTGATATGCATGCGCAGAACGCTTAAGTACCCAGAGAAGGGAATTTTCCCGGAACGACTCGTGACTTGAAAAGAAAGTTGTAGTGCGCTTATTGCAATGAAAGTAGAAGTACTTAAAATGAGGTAAAATGATGCACACACACACACACACACATATATATATATTTAAACCATTAAAACTTAAACAACATTTTCATCATAAACATCTATCAAATCATCTTTATTAATTAAATATAATAAACTATTTAACCTAACATTATTCACACAATGATATACAGAAAGCTAATGAAATTAAAAACTATTACTATGAAAAAGCCAATCCTAATATGGAATTCCAACAATCAAATGCCAATCGACCTGAGGAATCGATTATGTCATATTATTTCGAAATTTATATACGCCAACCTTCTGTGAGGGCCAATTCTTGGAAAAAGACAACAAATATAGGAGTAAATCTCGAAAATATATTAAGAAAAGAACGAAAAAATTAACTAAATGCTTACTGCTTGAAAGTGATAGCAAAAATTCCAAAAGCTAAATACGAATTACAGTTCAGCATTTATTGTGATAATATTTTAACTAATATATGTTATATATGCTATATTAAATCATCATTAATAATTAAACTACATATTTATTTATTTTTTAAGGACATTATATTAACCTATTTTAATTTGATATCAACATTTAAGTAATGATGTAATAAATCATATTATCTATTGCAAAATATTTCTGATAATAGTGGCGCCATCTACTAATGTTAAGATGTATAAAACTGACTGAAATCAAAGGATATGAATATTCAAATGAATCAATTATATATATATATATATATATATATATATATATATTATTCAGTCGAAACAAGTGTCGCTTTGTCAAAATTTGAATTCAATACTGAAAGATATTTTATTTTTGTAAAATTTCTGATTTCTCTCTTTTTCTTTGCTGTTTTATTCTTCGAGTGTCTATATTTTATTTTTTTAGGTTCTCTATAAATATACTGTGAACTATTATTTTTCATTTTGTTCATTACATTTTTGTTGAAGTAAATAATATTAAGTCCATATGGATAAATGATATTATAATATGCCCAATCCCTATTTTGTTTAAATTATTATTTCTATTAAATCACTTTGTATCAGATCTATGTTGATTAATTCTAATATTAATTGTATTATATGTCTTACCAATATAACCAAAGTTACATACACATTACATGTTAATTTGTAGATACAATTATATGTCTTAGAAAAAAATGGCTAGAATCTTCATTAATTTGTTTTTCATTTATCATTATACAAGTTTTGCATTTTTGTTTTTACATTTTTGGAACTTTAATATATCTAAACAGCCATTTAGATTTTGTTTGGGAAATATACTGGAGCTATAGCTGATATATATATACAAATACAGAAACAAATGTAATAACAAATCATAAAATTAATACTTTAATCAAAGAAATACTATTTCAAATGAAGTAAACGTTAGGAAATGGATACTATATGGTTAACATAAATTCTATAAAAAGATTACGAAATGGATACTATATGATTAACATAGACTCTTAAAAAAGATTATTAAATTAAAAATATTAAAAGATTATTTTATTTACTGAAACTCTAAAAAAGCTCTTAAGACTCTTCACGGACAGTAAAATGTTTCTAAGACATTTCACTTTTTCAGTCCTAGTAAAATATTGACCAAAACTCGTGACGTTAACTGTTAACCATAATAACCGAGTTCACGTCAGCACTTTTGAACGCTCCGATGAGTTCGTGCCGCGTTCTTTTGCATCTGATTCCAGCTACTGAATTGTTTGTCCATTTGGGGATTCTTCAGTGAGTTTTGACATCTTTTTCATCATTTTTGTTTCACATTATAGGTTTTGAAATTGGGTTTCATGTATTTTATTTTAATTAGACATGAACTTTTACATCTTTGGTTTGAAATTTGGTCTCATTTATTTTTTTCAATTAGACATGAACTTTTAACTTGATATTTCTTTGTTTTAAACTATTGTTTTCTATTCGGTGTTCCGGGGAAACAAAAACTTTTTAGCATTATTGCTAGAGTTTGTGTTTAGAAAACACCGAAAATATGTATTTGCTCGTTCGGGGTTTCCTTTGCTGATGACGCATCCCGGACGTTACCGTTATATTCCGCTTTGTTGTTTTGGTTTTCCTTATATGACATGGTTTTGATATTTTATTTTATTAGTATATATATATATATATATTCGAGCGGGCAGAAAAAGTCGAAGTATCTTAGATCTTTTTGCTGTTGTGCGGTAAAGTTGCGAAACTCCCATCATTAAAAAGTGTGCAATATCTTATAACGCTGAATTGGTATCTTCTGTCGCCTCAATGGGCAGAAAGTTGTGAAAATTGAACTAAAAATAGTCAAAATTCAAAAATTAATAAAAAATAACTGATTTCGTTGATCGGTTTGCGGTAGTGCTTAAAAGTTATTATTTATTAACAACAACACATTTACGAAATTTTAGAATTATAGGTTAATATCTCCTGCCGCCTCAACAGCGCTGAATTTTGTAAATTTAAGGCGAATTTTTAAATAAATACACGTTTTTCTTATATCATTATAATGCGAATAAATTTTGTTTGATTTAACCTTTGAAACATACAAAATTAAAAAAGCACTATTTTTTGTAATCTTTATTGGACTCAAATTCTGACATTTGCTTTCTGGATTATATTGTAGCTCTGATAAATCCATCCCTGTTCTGCGGTCCAACTCTTTTTCTGGAGGCTTCAGTGACGAGTTTCACAATTCTCTCAACTGCTTGCGAGTGTGAAGGAAGTTAAATCAAGTCCCAGCCCTCCCTTTGCACATCGTCCTGTGTCATCTTCAGAAGTTCATGAGAATTGATCTGTTTGAGAACTGGAGGCGGTGTGACATAAAACGCTTGCCAGTCAATGTGATCTACGTAGTCTGTAGCCCCAAAGATAACAGCAGGAATAACGAATATACGAACTCAGTTTCCTTCTGGGCCAATTTCAGCATTTATGAATATGTAACTAATACACTATTGGATAATTTTAACAACCCTATTTTTCTGGGATGTGACGGCACATTCGTGAACACTGGAGTGTTTAATGGTGTAATTAACAGGCATGAATTGAAACTTCTTCGACCAATCCAACGGATTATCTGCTCACTCCATTGCCACGAGTTTCCATTACGACACCTATTTGAGAGCAATTCTTCTGATCCCTTGTCTTATACCAGAGACATTGGACGAAACCTGAAAGGATACGAGACGCTGTCACATGTTGCTTTTAATTTTATTGAAAGTGAATTGCGAGGCATTGATCCCCACAGCCGAAGTTGTGATCAGAAATACTTATTAGACATTTGCGCAGCTATTAGTTCTAGCGTTGGTTCTTCAGATCTAGCGAAGCGTCAACCGGGCACGTTGAATTTGGCCCGCTGGCTAACAACTGCAAATCGAATATTGAAGCTTTATTTATCAACATCAAACCCATCAAATGAGTTTATAACTTTGGTTGTATTCGTTCTAAGCTTTTATGCACTCTCAAGGTTCCGAATTAATGTTCATCATTCCATAAAGCATGGTGCTCGACACTTGTGGCATTTCATCAGCTCATCTCGATACTTGCCTAAGAAGTATCGTGATATAATTGAACCAGTTATTTCTAGCAACGCTTACTTTGCGACTCCAGGAAACATGCTATTGGTTATGTTAACTGATCAGAGATGCCTTATTAGAACCCTTGCAGCTGGACGAATTATTAAGGCAAGGGAAATTGGCCCAGATGGTAATTGTGTTCGTAGATTCGTTATTCCTGCTGTTAACTTTCGAGCTACAGACTACGTAGATCACAATGACTGGGAAGCTTGTAATGTCACACCGCCTACAGCTCTCAGACATATCAGTTGTCATGAGCTTCTGAAGATGATACAGGACGATGTGCCAATGGACAGCTGGGAATTTATTAAATTTCCTTCACACACGCAAGCAGTTCAGAGAATTGTGAAACTCGTCACTGAAGCCTCCAGAAAAAGAGTTGGACCGCTTTTTTGAGTCCAAAAAAGATTTAAAAAATAGTGCTTCTGTAAATTTGTATGTTTCAATGGTTGAATCAAGTTTTTATTCGCATTATATTGATAAAAGTAAAACGTGTATTTATTTAAAAATTGGTCTTTAATTTCCAAAATTCAGCGTCGTTGCGGCAACAGAAGATATTAACCTATAATTTTAAAATTTTGTAAATGTGTTGTTGTTAATAAATATTAACATATAAGCACTTCCGCAAAACCAATCAACAAAATCTGAGATTTTTATTAATTTTTGAATTTTGAGCACTTTTAGTCCAATTTTCAAAACTTTCTGTCCATTGAGGCGACAGAAGATATCAATTCAGAGTTATAAGATTTTGCACAGTTTTTAATGATGGGAGTCCTCAGGTTTTACGCACTACCGCAAAAGATCTAAGAATCTTCGACATTTTCGGCCCGCCCTATTATATATATATATATATATATATATATATGAAATGAATGAATTCTATGAAATGAATGAATTGAAAGAGATGAATTCTGGTAAGTATAAGAGGAGACACTGATTGGTTAATTTTTAATGAAAAGTATGGGTATTTTATTGTATTATATATTTATTGTCTTTAGTGCAATATCAAAGTGCAATATAATGTTATATTACATATTTTTATCCTGAATTTTAGTCGTTTATATGCAGTTATGTTTTATTGTTAGGGTTAGTATAATACTTTTCTTTCTAAATTCTTTCATTTTAGGGTAAATTACCCTGTTTGTTTTTTCAACAACAATAGTAACAGGGATGGTTTGTACAGCAAAATTAATTTAACCTGGCTAAAGCTTGTCCACAGCCAAGCTGCTATATTAACTCTTGAAAACTCCATTTACTTAGATTGCCTATTTCAATACTTTTAATAACAAAAGAGTTTTTTCACTTGTTGACATATAAATGCTTAAACTTGATTTTTCTTCATGGTATCTTTAGTATTTTCAATTTTTTAGATTTTATTTAAAATTGATGTATTGCTCAAATAATGACTTTTTAGTATAGGATTTGATTCTTGATATGTTTTGTTTACTTTTTTTCTGTATGATTATAAACAAGTTATATTTGGATTTATATTTTATAGATATATACATAAATCGTATATCGAGTTGAAATCGTAAAGCACAATAACGTTTCTTCAGGGGATGAAATTATTGTGAAATGCTAAAGTATAAAAAGTATGACATTTTCTTGCATTTAGTTATGCCGTAAATCCTAAAACACTGATTTTCATCCCTAATGTCAAACCAAAAACAGAGAAATGAGTTTTGAAAATTTAAAACGAAAAGTAAAATGTCATATAACATTAGAACAAAGTAAGAATAAATTCTACGTAACCGAAGGACAGATGTTGAAGTGGCAGTGTTTGAGGAGGACCACCCTGAAGACAAGCGTTGGAGGGGTGTAAACAGGGTATCGAGTTACAAATTTCGCGCTTAACATTGGCTGATACCAGGGGAGTGAAGTATGTTGGGAACAATGAAGTTAAAATAGAAAAGCGATATCGATAGAAAACGTAGAGAAATAATGAGAGAAATTAGTAATATATGAAAACCAGTGAAAAACGTGTAAATGATGCGTTTTCGAGGTAAATTATCAGACCTTATCGCTAAGAGTGACCCTCCTGCGAAAATTATACTGCTTGTCGACATCGCTCTGATAAGCAATACTTTACTTACATCTTAAATCCCTTAATCGGAGGTACTTATTGAGAGGAGGGAATTTTATTAATTTTGAGGCTATTCCTTAAGTGCATGATTTGCTTATTGCAAGAATTAGTGTTATTTCAAATTTTAATGATTCCTATAAAATGATTGATAATTGTGTTTTTCTGGATTTTCTATGAGATATTATAGTTCCAAAAAATAGGTTTATTGACGTTAAATTCGAATTCCTTTCTCTTGTCGTGAATGTCAATCTTTAAGTCGCTTTTGTAGTCTAAGCATAAATCAAGAAAAATCACTAGAGATTGATTGTTGCTGGTTTTAATTAGTTAGAATTCTTCTG
The DNA here is from genome assembly GCA_013235015.1 of Araneus ventricosus. Taxonomy (NCBI): domain Eukaryota; kingdom Metazoa; phylum Arthropoda; class Arachnida; order Araneae; family Araneidae; genus Araneus; species Araneus ventricosus. The sequence continues at coordinate 207,150 of BGPR01000558.1, read as the reverse complement.
GGTAGATGGTATTGCTAATAGAGCTGAAGTCTTGAAAATTAAAAATTATTATATCGTCAATAAAACGGAAGGCAGAGTGGAGATTTAAAACGAAAGTCCTTTCGAAGAAATGAAGAAAGAGGTTAGCTAGTAAATATGAGAAATTTGTACCTTGTGGGATGCCTTTTATTTTTTGGAGAATATTTTCTCCGTTAAAGATAAAGTTATTGAATATGCAGTAGTTGAGGAGGTCTTCCCAGAAAGTTTCTGGGATTTTAAAAAGATTTTTAATATCATAGAAATAGTTCATTAATACCTCTTGAAATTTACTTACTGGATTACTTGTTTAAAGATCTCCAAAGTCGTAGATTTCTATTGTATCAATTTTGTTATTATAAAGGAATTCAATAACTTTCCAATTGTTTTTGATAATCCATGTAAAAGTTTCTTGCTCAATATGATTAAGGAAAATATTAAGATGTTTTGAAAAAATGATTCCAGGTTTGTTCATGTAGGTGTTAGTACCGTAGGTGATGTATATGAATATAATTGGCTGTTTATGAAATTAAGGATCAGTAATAATATATGGTAGATTATTATTTGCAATATATCATTTAATTTTTTTATTTACAGCTGATTCTTTTTTCTTAATTGTGATAGTATTTGATTTGTTGAGATTATAAATCTCTGAAGATATTAATTCCTTGTCAAAAATTTCGAGGTAGAATTTTTTGCAGATAATTGCAAAGTTATCAATAGGGTTATGACGGTTTATCAATAGGGGTAATGGCGAAATCTTCTTGCAGAGCTTTGATATTTTCCTTAATATTTCGTTAGTCATATTTTTCGTAATTAAGATTGTCTATTCTGTAATTATTTTTTATGAACAGTTTAAAGTTGAAGTATATTGACCATTTCCATTCGGTGAAGAATTAAACTGGTATATCGAATTTGGCGGCAAGTTTTAGGCAAAAGTTATCCAAACCATTAAGGAGACTTTTGAAAATGATATTAATGGAGATCTTGAAAATATGACGGAAGTTTGTACCTTTGATGATTAGTTCCCTTAGATTTTTATTGTCAATAATGTCTAGGTTACCGGTTAAAATGTGTTTATGGATGGAATCTATGTACAGTGAAACCTCCTCTTACGGCCACCCTCTTAACGGCCAAGAATGGAGGTATATTTTATTTTTTAAGAAAGGACAAAAGCAAGTAACAGATACAAAAACAAATAAAAAAAGAAAAGGTATACACTTTAAAGGAACAACATAAAAAAATACATAATAGATAAAAAATTACGTAGAAGGAAAAATATCATAAGTAGCCGGAAGGGTGTCTCAGTCTGGGTGGATGAGTGGAGTGGACAATTATTATCCTCTTCAATGAGATTGTTCTCATCACATATGAAAAGCATTTGGAGTCGAAGGGTTCTTGATAAGTTGTTCGTGAGAATGTTTTTCAATCACTGTAATTTAAGTGACACTGTTGGAGTTTGGAAATGCCAGGACAGTGTAAGCCGACATTTTGTGGCATAGTGCATTGGATCTCCTTTTTCTTATTTGACATTGCAACAAGACATGTTTGGGTTTTTGCTTCCGAAAACGAAAGCCCTGAAACTTACATTTATGTTCCTTAACTAGTTTTTCGAATTCAAGACCCTGAGAAATTATTTACTTCTTCTAGACTAAAAATATTATTACGAAATTATAATGTGAAACACCTCTTAAATCAGCTGATCAACCCAAACTAATGATAAATTTGAAAGCCTTAATCAATCTTTAGTAACTGGGTTTAAATGTAAAGTAAATGCTTCTTCAAATAAAGTTCCTTGAACAAAATTATTAGAACATGTTCCTAATGAATATAATTTTACTTGCATTCAGTAACTAAATATCTTTCAGAGTATGCATTGTTTGATACGGTACCTTATAATTCCCTGATTGGTCAAAATAATTATTAAGAACATTTTAATGAATCTCGGCAATTAGCTGCACAAAGAACAATAGATTTTCTTAACAAAATCAATATAAGATATGATGCTACTTTTGTTGAAAAGAAATTTAATCTTGGTGATTTTGTCGTTTGTGATGAATATTATTATACTAATACTAGAATATTAAGTCCTCCCTTTTCTGTCCCACTTTTTTGAAGTAAATTTTGAAAATAATAAACCAATTTTTTTAACAAAACAACCTACACAAATTACGCATGGTTCCAAATTAAGGTGTTTTCATTGCCCATATAAATTTAAAATAAGTTAGGAATAGTCGATAAACTTATCAAAAAAATTGTATCCTGCCATTTTTGAATTTTTCTCTTTGGTAAAGAATCAACACGCTCTAAATTTTTCCTATGGATTCTAACATGATTTTCTTCTTTGGCGTTTGTTACCCAAAGAAAACAAAAAGATGATGACATTTAACACGTCTTACTGTCAAAACAGTGTATTACATCATCGTGATTCGCCTAATGCATTGACTCTCTTTTGGAGGATTCACAAGACAAACCACGACAACCTTGCCCCTTTTGCTCAGACCTGTTGGACATTTCCAGTTGTTCATGCAACTGTTTTGAAGAATAAACATACTTTTGTCACTGATGCCAAACTCGGAGAAATGTCACTGACATCAAACATGTTCTTTTTTCTATTTGAGACATACTTGTGTTTTTTCATATATTTATATATATAAAATATAAAATAATACGGTTATTATTAATAATAGTTATGAAATTATAAAAGGTATTAAAGATATAAATATTTTTTCAGTGCAAACTTTTGATTTTCAAGATTTTTTCAATAGTATAGATATTAAAGATATGGTGAAAATTTTTTTACAGATTCATAAAGATTTTGGCTCAAATAGTGTGATTAATATTTAAAAATATAAAACATTAATAGTTGTTATTTCGAAAGAAAATTATATTTGCCTTAACAATAAATTGCACCAACAAATTAAAGGACTTCTTCAAGGAGAACGTGCTAGTAATGTACTAGCTAATTTACATTTACAATATTATGAGAAAGAAAAAAAATTAACAATAATTCTTATATTTGGTATAGATATATTGACAATTTATTAATATTTACAACAGTGGAAGACTGCACGTCAAAAATGGATTTTTATACAGAAAACTTGATATTAATAAAAACTAATGACTGTTTTTCTTCTGCAGATTTTCTATATCTTGAAATAAAAATAGTAGATAATAAATTAAGCACTAGGATTTTTGATAAAGGAATTTAATATGCCTTATAGTGTTTTTCCTAAGTAGTAAAGGGCCTAAATCAAAAATAACCTTTACCCATTAAATTCGGAACTTATGTTATGGTTATGTACATAAATCTGACACATAAAACTATATTTAGCTTTTGAATAGTATGTTGTATAATAGTGTGTTTATTTAAATCTTTGTTAATAGCAGATATAATAATATGATATTTCCTCTATTTTTTCTTATCTTGAGCAGTTTTGGGATTATATTCGAAAACAATTTTTGGCTAGTAATTTCATTTTATTTTTTATTAAGTTATCGAAATTATTGTAGTGTGCTCTATGATTCTTATTGTCAGATGAGTAAAGTCTCTAAAGTTAAAATGTTTTGGTTTACTTAAACCATGAGGTTTTTATTCGTCACAACGATACAAATTTTATTCTTTTGTCCAGCAATTGGCTTCGCAGAGTGTTGGTGCCACAAAATCTAGATTAATGCGACAAACCAGTCCTAAGGCAGGTTGACTATTTTAGTTGCTAGAATTTCAAATATGGTTGTCTTTGTCAAGTTTTGATTTTTATTAATGCTAATAGTTTTAAGTCAACTTTTCTTTTGTGATTCGAATGTATGATTACGCATGGAATAATTTAATTTAATTTTAATATTTATTTATATTGTAAATACAATGAATGTCTGTGCAAATTTTTAATTGATTCCTTTAATTTACTATATATATGATATTTTAATTTTTTTAACACTCTGAAATAATCTTTTAACGACACCTCATATTAATTACATCTACTTTCATCTTAATAAGCGCACTACAACTTTCTTTTCGAGTCACTAGTCGTTACGGAAAAATACCCTTCTCTAGTTACTTAAGTGTTACGCACTCCTATCTACTCTTTTTCCACCCCAACATGTAATCTTATAACAACGGCGCGCTGCTTCGCGCGTTAACAATGGATTCTGCTCATGGAGCTAAGTAAAACAGAATCCTTTACCAAAGACAGTTTATAGACAGTTTTCTTGAAACTGAAAGACTATAAGCTTCGGGCCAATAGCAACAGGTGCCACTTTGCTTTTTCTCGTGTGAAGTATCTTGGACTTTGGATCCCGTCACGTGGAATTGAAGTCGACCCTGATAAATTAACAGCGGTTCAGAAAATTCCACCTCCTAGAAATGTGAAGCAAGTGCAATCCATTTTGCAAACATGCTCTTGGTATCGAAAATTCATACCTAACTTCTCAGAAATTGCCCGCCCTCTGAGTAACCTTGCAAAGAAAAAAGCAGTTTGGACTTGGACTGAAAGTGAACAAAATGTTTTCACCACCCTGAAGAATTGCTTGGTATCACCTGTCATTTTGAGCCATGCGGACTTTACAAAACCTTTTGTACTCCGGACTGATGCTAGTAACTATGCCCTTGGCGCTGTTCTTCTCCAAGGCCATGACATGGAAGAGCATCCTATAGAATATGCCAGCAGACTGTTAAATTCTGCTGAAAGAAATTATGCGACTACAGAACGAGAAGCCCTTGCAGTTGTCTGGGCATTGAACAAATTTAGAAGTTAAATAGAAGGTTCCAAAATCAACGTAGCATCTGACCACCAGCCCCTCAAGTGCCTAATGAAATTGAAATCACCCTTTGTCTCGCCAGTTCGTCACTAAATCTGGAGTATGAAGGGGATAGAGGATACCTCAAAAATACCTCACTTCATTAATGACTCCGATCAGTAAAGTTGCTAAGTGATATTCCAGGCAAGAGATTTATAAACAAGGATTTATTTCACAGTGCAAACATGAAATTGTCGGTTAGAACATTAAAAAATATTTAAATCAAAATGGATCTGCAGATAAACACATCTCGTATCAAGAAAGTTACCGTACACATAAGAATACTTGGGCGAGAAGAGGAACTCATTCAGTGAGAAGCCAAAAGGACCATCGGTATATTTAGATTCGAGTAGCTGATGATTAACAAGCCGCGTGCAACTTCAGATGAAGGAAATCAGTTAAAAGGGCTCCAACTCCGTTCAGGCAAGACGGCTATCATCTGCACTACCACAGAGGCTTGTACATCACCGATGCGGGGTGGCTTTACGCTGCTGGCATTCTCTCTCTCGGTCTAGGTCTTGGTCTGGTCTGGTCTGGTCTGGCGGAAATGAAGAAGGCACTCCTATATATATTTGGATGAATAGTGCGCGTGCAGAGATGCACCTTTTTAACATCCTGGTTGAAAGAATAAAATTCCACCTGCCGCCTCATGGCAAAGTGAGAGGTGAATCGAGAGGCCGCCACAAGTACATACCTGGAAAATCCAATGTAGTCGCAGGCATGTTGTCTCGGCTGGACTATGATCAAGAAATACTTTCCAGTGATAAGAATACAGTTTCCATAGACTTTTCTGCAAGATAGCCCATGGAGATAAGAGAAGAACAGCTAAAAGATGAAGATCTCCGAAAAGTCAACCATTGCTTCAAGAATGATGATAAAGATGTTAACCATGTCAATTGGTTAGAAAGAGGGTATCTAATGAATCAAGGTGTACTGTATAGAAATTCCCATGACTCTGAAAGTTAAGAAGCTCAGGTGGTTGTTCCTTCCCATGAAAGGGACAAGATCTTGAAGGAACACCATGACTCTTTTAATGCTGCACATTATGGTTCAGATGTAACTTACCAAATAATTGCAAAACTTTATTTCTGGATCGGTATGAGAAAGTTCATAACCAACTGTGTCAAAATTGTCTCGACTGTTCCCGATTCAAAGCCTCAAACCATAATCCTGCTGGGTTTCTACAAACTCCAGTGCAAGCACAAAGATTCGAAACCATAGCAATAGATCTCTTCAGCCCTCTCCCAGAGAGTAAAGATAAGAAAAAGTGGATTTTCATTGTTGAAGACGTTGCCACTAGATGGATAGAACTTTTTGCCCTGCCAAATGCCACTGCAAGAGAGTGTGCAACTGTTCTTATGAAAGAAGTCTTCCTCAGATTTGAGTTACTTATAAGAGTCATCAGCGACAACGATACTCAATTTGTCTCAGCTGTTATGCAATAAATGTGTTACCTTCTGAAAATCCACCAACCATTTATTCCCATATGCTAGCCACAAGCAAAAAACCGTGAAAAGAAAAAAACGTGATCTAAAACCGCGTCTTGCTATCCTGGTGGAAGACCAACATGATTCTTGGTGTGAAAAACTCCCCATCCATCAGATTTTCAATGAACACAGCCAAGTGTTACTCTACCGTTTAAACTGCTGCCTTCCTAACATTTGGAAGTGAATTTCGCACAGTCGACGAGGTTCAAAATGACCTACGAAGTGTTATCTTAAAAGACACATTTGTACCAGAAATTGCACCTTATATAAAAAGATTCTCAAAATTTATGGCTGAGGCCAAAGAAATTGCTGAGATGCAACAAGATTTGCGTAAGTAATCTGGTGATAGAAAGCGACGGAGAGCTCCTAATTATTTTCCTGGAGACGGGGTGTTTGTCGCTACTCATCATTTGAGTAACGCCTCAAAGAGGCGTACTACCAAGTTTATGCAAAAAAAAAATGGTCCCTACATCATCCTGACCCCAAAATCAACCACTTCTTATGTAATCGCCAACCCGGACAATCCAAATGAAACCCTGGGGACATACCACAAATCAGCACTGAAAGTCTACAAACAGAACGAAGGTGCGACACCGGTGCACCCCTTAGAAAACATGGAAGACCACGAAAGACTTATTCTTATGTTTCCTCACGAAGACGGTCTGGAAGAAGTCGGAACCAGAGGGGGAGTCTGTGACAATGACATTTTGCTTCACCCTCCTGCCGGAGGATGGCGCTACAAGGACTTTTCGTTTTCCAGAGAAGCAAGAGTGAAAAAGTGACTGGAGACTTCGTGCGAGAAGGTGCCTTTTCCCTCTCACAGGGATGGACAAAACTCGACATGCGTAGAGAGTTAATATTGTAACTTAAAAGTAATGTTATCTTAGATAATCTAGAATAATTCTATGTGGTAGATGTGTGAACAATAAATTTAATTTAATTAAACTATGGCACAACTTTATTTTAACAGTCAATTTCATTTCCTGTGAGCTAGACGAAAATGACGTCTAAAAACTTTTTGACTTTTTAAATAGTCTTTTTTATTGTATTAACTTTCCAAATACTATTTCTGATTCTGAATACTCTGAATCATTATCATCAAAATATTCTTCATCACATTCTCAGTCTTCATATCCGTGACATATTTTTGCGGCAGTCTGAAAAAACTAAGAAACCAACACGAGAAAAGAAAATTTTGGCTTTTATCGACAGCGTCAAATTATTAAATGGAGTATTTTTTAAGATTTTAGGAATTTGTTGTCACTAAACATCGCCAAAAATACAGAATAAAAGCTTACAACTGATAAAATTGCCGAAAAATATCCCCACCCAACTACGAACAATAGAACTCACGGTCTTGAATGGAACAGGAACTGCTTGCAAGAGAAACGGGAAAAGAACTGTCCCTCGATTGCTCGGTACAACACTTGTATCGCAGCCGAGGTAAAAGGAAAAAAAAAATTCCCGTTACAGTGTATGTACCGATGATTGGAAAAGGTTAATATAGGTATCAAACAAATTCTTTAATATAAAATAAAATTAAATTATTTGGATAATTTATGGTGAATCATAGCTAGAAATCCAGTTTTGGCAATCTGTGAATTCAAGTTCAGTGGAGGTTCATATAAAAATATGGAATATATGTAAAGGATGGGTAAAAACACTGATTCTAAAATTCTTAGTCAATATGTATGGATATTTTATAGAATAATGTATCTATTGTTTTTAGTACAATATATTGTTGTATTTCAAAGATTAATTTTAGTACTTTCCATATAATGATGATATCCCGCTGGTGTTAGTGTATGATTTTTCATTCTAAATCATTTGAGGGTTAATTACCTTGTCTATTTTTTCAACAACTTTAGTAACAGGGATAGGTTGTACAGCAAAGTTGATTTAACATGGCTAATGCTCTTCCAAAGAAGAGCTACTAATTTTATTGTTGAAAACTCCATATACTTGGATTGCCCTTTTTCAATACTTTTGAAAGCAACAGAGTTCATTTACATTTCAACATCTAAATGTTTAAACCTACCTTTTGCTCTTACTATCTATAGTATTTTTTAGAATTTATTTTAGATTTGCTTATTTTTTTAATTAATGAATTTTTAGTTTTTGAAATCCATTCTGATATGTCTTGTTTACTTTGTTTTGTATGTTGATATCGATACATTTATGTTGATATGATATATGTTTTGTATGTTGATATGAGCGATGTTCATATATAACAAGTTATATTATGGTTTACATATGTATATATATAGAGAGAGAGAGAAATATTTCAATTAATCAAAACATGTGTTATATTTTCAATATACACATATATTAATCTTAAAATAAAAATAAAAATAAAATACCTTATCAATAATCTTACAAATGAAATACAAAAGATAGTTTGAGTAAAGACTATTGCTACTATGAAAAAGAGAATCTAGAATTAGAATTCCAAGAATCAAATGCCAATCAGTCTTGGGAACTGATATGGGTCGCATAAATCTAGATTTGTGGTGCCAACCCTTTGCAAAAGCCAACTGTTGGAAAAACGAAAAATCATTAGAATAAATCCCCAAAAACTTTCAAGATAAGAAACAGAGAGTATATAACTTATAACATACCATTGCAATGTTTATAATTATTGTTATGATTTGAGCATTATTCTAAATACAGTTCGGCGTTTAAAGTGAATATATTATTTCTAAATTATTCTATGATCCCATCAAAAATAAACAGACTATTAATTTAATAGTGTTAAATATTTCTTATTAGCATAAACATACATGAAATTTACAGGACACCCATATCTTATAGCATTTTCAAGAAAGGTACCAATATAAGACTGCTTTTTTAATATGTCTGTGACTAAAATAGTGCAACTATGAATATAATTTAAGACTATATTTGTATAAATTTGACGACTAATGTTGATATTCTGAAAAGGTACTTCTTTATAGTGAACTGAAAAGTGTTTCTTTTATACTAAATCTCAGTTCTTAATTTATTATCAATCTTTTTAATTTCAAGATCTTGAAAATCTGCAGAAGAAAAATCTTCATTAGTGTTTAGTAATATCAATTTCTCTGGATAAAATTCAATTTGTTTTTTTAAGCACAACTAGGAATTGCATTAGTTTAAAATCTTTTCATAAAAATATAATGTTTGGCACTAAAAAGAGGCTTTTTTCATATCCTTTATATGCGTACTGAAGGAAAACTCAAAAATTCCTCATCAGCAATCAAGCAACACCCTCAGTTATGAAGGACACGAGAAGTATAATGTAAAACGAAATTTGCTGCCGTTTAATTTGGAATGCGAGGAGAGAAAATAAACGAATAGAAAACTCGGCTCCAGACTAGATATAAATAAGCAGCAAAAAAAATGCAAATAGTATCAACAAAATGCGAACAGAGTATTTGGAAATGCTTCAAGCATTTGCATCAATAAAGACAAAAAATAACAGAAGTAAACAGTAAACAGAATGAGAAGGACCAGGATTCGTGTTCCTCAAAAATGAAAGCTTCTAACGCGAAAATTATAAGCAATAAAAAGTTATGCCGTTTGGATAAATGATAAGGATACAAAAATCAACCATTGATCGTGTATTTTGACCCTTTCCTCAGATAGATAAAATTAATTCTCTGATTCGAAACCTTATAAAATAGCGGTGAATTTCAGAATATTTAGATTATTCTGAAGATTATTCCATTAATCGCAATGCGCTCATAGAATTTCTGCGCATCGCGTTTGTGGACCCTTCCTCACCAATTGAGTACAAAAAGACACGTTGTGGACATTAACTAACTATTTTTAGAATTAATGTCCATTAGGTGTCTTTTTGTACTAAATCGATGATGTTCTACAACTTTATGGTTGACTTTTTTTCTCTATATCGTTCCATTTTCGCGATATTAATGCTAAAGACGCAGTTTGCCACCAGATGACTCTGGCTTTACACTACTTAGGCACAACTTTTATGACTAGAGCTGAAATCGGTCTAAAATTAGGGGTGTCAAGGGACATTAGTAGGCACCCTGTACAAAAGCGTAAAACATATCAAAAATTTATGCAGACTGGAATCGCGAAAATAAAATAATTAAAAGGGAAAAAAATATTAATCGATGCTTGCAATTCAATTTTTTGTCCCCATATATATACTGACTGTACTTCACTGAAAAATATAGAGAAGAATCTTTTAGTAACAACCGCTTATTTGAGAATCCGTTTATCACGTTTTATTTAGAAATCAACAGTACTGATAATGTTTTGTTATATAAATTTTAAAAACATCTTAGCAAGTTTTCTGTACATATCGGATGTTTCTTTGGTTATAAACAGCTTGTTTATCCTCTAATATTGTAAAGAATGAGAGTTTATAACTTTTACTTACTTATTTAGTGTTTTAAAATTCAGAGGATACACGTTATAAATTCATATAACGTATTTAATGGTTTTAATGAATCCAGGTTTTATTCTTTGTCTGATATTCATTTTGTGTCAGTTGTGAGAATTTTTTAAATAAAGAATGAAAAACAATCGACTATAATTAAAAATGCATGTTACAGACACACTCTTTCTCAAATATAAATGAATTGGCTAAACATTTAAATATATTGTTAAGAATTAGTCAAATAGTTCGAAGCATGCTTTAAACTGTTACTAGTCAATAAAACACATTAACATCCCTGCCTAATTACATAAAAATTAAAATTTTCTAACTGCTATATGAAAAATAAGGCTTATTAAAAGCACCTCAATCATTAAGATTTTCGTTTTGGCAGTTTCCTAGATCGAGGAATTTGATTATGTTTAATTAAATTTACCTGAAATGCAAAATAAATTAATTAGAGTCCATATGTAATCTATTTCATTGTACACTTTCGGTACATCATAATCATTAAAATATTTTATGAATTTCTTAAACAATTAAAAGGTGCAAGATCGAAATGAAAATCCACTAATTATCTTTCTAATAGCTTTATTTCTTCCACAGTTCGAAAATTATCTGTTACTTGAAAAATCCTGAAGTCACAGTGTTAAGGCATGTTCCTCTCTACGGCGTAAGTACTGATCTATTTTGCATTTTCTTTTCCATTTGCTTTAGAGTGAAGATACAAAAATCGTGCAATTTCAATGGATTAAAATTAGACCGTAACGGCATTTTTTTATGAAACAAAGATAGATATATATTCATTCTACCGAAATGATTCCTCAGAATCTATTGCGATCTTAACAAATGTTATTTCAGAACAATTTTTGTTGGACTATAAAAAATTAAAGGTGATCCGAACATCTAGTGCGGAACATCACAGCATAACAAAACACACTCTACACTTGTTCCGTCTAGCTTGGCTTCATATCGCTTGATTGCATCAGCCATCGTATTCTGTGCGTAGCGATTTTTACGACTAAAGTTTTTTTTGAAGTATTGAAAAATTTCACGGAAATTAAATTGGTATTACTGAAAAGCTATTTTTTTTTTAATTTTAAACTGTTGTAAAAATGTTTCTGTGCGATAATAAGCTGCGAAGTTACAGAGGGAAAACGTTAAAATTTTGATTAGTATTAAATTAATTAAAATTTAATTAAAATTTTTAAAATTCCTTTTTTAGTGAACAGCTACTACTAACTGCGTGCTGAACAGGGTTGCTCTAAATCCAACGGTCTGCAATATATGACATTTTGAACGATTTTTGCACCATGCATATAACTTGCCGCTATTTACAGATAGCATAACAACCTATAACAATTATCACGTTAATAAATTAAATTAGAGAATGATAACAGTTCCCCCTCCTTTCGCTGGTTCGTTGTTTTCCCAAACGGATATGAAAAATTTAAAGATAATAAATTGAGTTATAACTAAAAACAATATTCATTAAATTTGAATTTAAAGCCATAAATTCCGAATTTGTTGTCGGCATATTTTTCTATTTATGAAATATCCTAAGTATATGAATAAATTTAAATTTTTATGAAATGCAAGATTAAATTATATATATATATAATATAATATTCATCGTTGTTTTATATCCTTCTATTAGATTCTGCACCTCAAGCTTTTACGATTTTTAACTTGATCTCCAAATGTTTCATAAAAAATTATTATCCCACATTAATACACTGAAAAAACTTTCTTATAAAAGTTTTTGTATTTTTTTTTTGGCTTTTAGCCTTAATAAATCCGCCAAATAATTTTCACCAAACCGAGTATCTATTTCCGTTTTCGGGCTACTTTCTTGAAGTTTACATCCATAATCTAAACAATTATATAAAAATTTATCTTGGAAGGGACGAACTGTTTATATTTTTAAATTCTGAGAATACATTTTTAATAGGCACAAAATTTATATATTGTTACAGAAATCATCGGGCAGGATTATGGATAACGACGCTTTACTCTCGAATATTCCTGAAAACACGACGCACAGGTAACAGGAAAAACAGCACTTGCACAGATTAGAAAAAGAAACAGACAAAAAATCACAAATAACAGCAACAGTACTTTCAATACCGCTCGTAGTGTAGCAGCTTGCTAGTTCGAATTGCGGATCACACTCCTTTGTGAGATTAAAAAGTCGGTCGTTCTCCAAAGACAATCCCAGTGGATCAACACGCTCCCAAAAGTTCAGCAATTGCGGGTATTTATAGTTTCCCACACAGGGCGTGACGTCACATGGAATAACCTAGTACATTCTGTATATCTCCGCTCTAATACATTTTAAGATCTTCATTTTGTCGAAAAATGGTCGCCAAGGTCCGCGGTCAATGACTTCCGTTCCTCCGATAGCTAGAAAGAACATCTGTAAATATATCTTCCCAACCATAAAACAAACATTGTGAGAAAGCGAACTTACATGTTTGTAACAATTTTTAATATTCTAATAGTATATAAAATATTCTAGTTCGCATTAATAAAATTCTTATTCTAAGAATTAATATTTTTATTCTTATCTTCTTATAATATTCCTAATTTCTTATTTTATTTGAATGGCTGGTTTCAGAAACCGAATTTGTCATTTTTTTTCTTCAAAAATTTTCTTCATGCTGTTCACACGTTCCAAAGGAGCATTTATATAACAAGTGAAGCTACGTTATAGATGTATGAAATCTACCAGGTTAAAAGAAAGAATAATCGTTGATTTTTTAAAAGACAATCTGCCAGAATTTTGATATTATTGAATCATGTGGTTACTGCAATCAACGATTCAACTAATGATTTATCAAAAATATGGATGTCAAAGCAAAAACGTAGAAGCGCGAGAAACTGATAGAAATAATATAAGAACATATGAATTTTAATGACTTTCATGATATATTTAAATTTTAAGGAATGTCCAGGAATTTCTTTCTATGTTATTCATTGTGCCTATGCTTCTTGATGAAAGTGCCTGATTTTAGATAATAAAAATATTATTCCCTTCTTTTTACCACATTAATTAAAGCGCGTTGAAAAACAATTTATTTTCTATGTTTCGGCCTTTAAAATATTTAATAATTTAGGATTATAATTATTATTTATCAATATTTCTCATATTGACTACCAATGAAACCGTCTTCTGGACATCAATGTATAGTTAAATTTATATGTTAAATAACAATCACGATTCTAAAATTGATATACTATCTGTAATTGTCGTCCTTAATTGATGGTGCAAAATTTGAGAATACCACTGCATCAGGAAGCGAGTGGAAAAACGATTACAAACCTCCATTTCTTATGAGCGTGAAACAAGTCACATTAAGTAAAAAAGTTCAATTAAAAACACCATGTCTATATATATATATATATATATATATATATACAAACATAAACAAAATCAGAAACATTGTTTTGTTGGTTTCGGGGTTGGGTTTAATATGTTTTGTTTCTAATGGACTTGGGCTTTTATTTTATTTTTATTTTTTCAACTGGATTTGGGATTTTTGCTTTGTTTCAAACTTTTGTTTTTGTTCGGTGTTCCGGGGAAGCAAACTCTTTTTGGCTTTATTGCTGGAGTTTTGTGTTCACAAATTTACGCTCGTTCAGGATTTCCCTTGACGATAGCAGCACAGGACGCGTTGACGTCTTCTGTTCCTTTTAATGTTTTACAACGTGTTTACTTAATGTTTTCTTTATATATATATATATATATATATATATATATATATATATATACTAGCTGACCCGGCAAACGTTGTTTTGCCATGTATATTATTTGTAGGAAACATTTTTTTAGGTCAATAAAAATAATTATCTACTATAAGTGTTCGCGGATGTACTTATAATCGAAAGCGTTATAAACAATAAAAGAATGCTTTATGTAGGGTAATAAATTAATGTTTATTAATGTAGAGAATATATTTTAAATTACAATTCTTGCTAGTTATCTAAATATCAAAAATAATTATTGATATTGTAACTATTAATTATGGCAGTTGAAAAAAAAAAATTTATCTCTTAGCGCAATAGAGTGTACAATATTCTTGGTTAGTCCGTCTTTAGCCAACACAAACAAACTGGATGGTTTTCCCACGCGAGAACATGCCACATATAGTTGTCCATGGGAAAAGCATGGTGTAACCAAATCTAAGCCACATACAGACAATGTCTGGCCTTGTGACTTATTGATCGTCATAGCGAATGCCAATCTAATTGGAAATTGAGTGCGTTTGAATTCAATTGGCACATCTGTCGGAATCATAGGGATTCGTGGCAGCAACACATTTTGGCCTTGAAACTTGCCATTCAAGATGATGGCTTCTATAACGTTTTTCATTAATGTTTTAATGACTAATCGTGTGTCATTACATAGCCGTGGTGGGTTTAAGTTACGAAGGAGAATAATCGGTGATCCAACTTTCAATTGTAAATTGTGTGGTGGCATGCCTGGCAAATCCAACGAATTTAAAAACTCAATTGGATAATTCACAGTCTCGTTGGTATCACAAACTGCATCGATAGATTTATATGACATCAAGTCCCCAGGTAACAACTGTTGTATCTTTAAATTTAATCCATTGACGTCCACATTTTTACTTGCCAAAATCGCTCTTTCTGCCAGCCACTTATGATTTACATATTGTGTGTGTACGTCGGGAAATATTCGATCGATGAGAGTATTTTGCGAGTCGATGATTGTGCAGAAGTCCGTCTGTAATTTAATTTTTCCAGTATTTTCATGTACAGCAACTTTCCCATCGCCAATATCTAACAGTTGTTTAGAGAATGTTTCGGCGGATGGATCCTGAAGCATTTGAACGCGCATGTTCACCGTCAGTTGTACTTTTTCAACATTACGCCATAGTCGCGATGATTTTAAGCAAGCGTTGATTTCATCAGCGTACGTTGAACGTGGAATAACAGGAAGTGTTTGCCTGAAATCACCTGAAAGGAGTAACAAAGTGCCGCCAAATAATTTATCGTTGTTTTTTATATCCTTTAATGTCCTATCCAATGCCTGAAGCGAATGTTTGTGTGCCATAGTGCATTCATCCCAGATAATAATTTTACATTGTTTCAGCACTGTGGCCATAGACGATTGTTTTTTTATCTTGCACACTGCATCTGGATTATTTTGGATGTTCAATGGCAGCTTAAATGCTGAATGAGCTGTTCTGCCTCCATCTAATAAAGTTGCTGCAATGCCAGAAGATGCAACGACCAATGCGATGCCATTTTTTGATCGTATCTCGGCAAGAAGTAGCGAAATAAGGAACGTTTTGCCAGTTCCACCTGGTGCATCCAAAAAAAAGAATCCTCCTTGTCCTGCCGAAACTGCCAGCATAATGCGGTCGTAAATAATTTTTTGCTCATCATTTAGTAATGGAACATTGCGACTAACAATGCCTGCCATTTCCACAGTATTGTACTGCAGTTCACGATTCATATCTGTGTTGAGTAAATCAGATGCACTTCGATTCGGTGAACTCATACCGAAATGACTGATTGGTAAATTCGCAATAGCAATGCAAAGATCCTCGATAGCAATCAATGATTCATTGTACATTGCATCACTGAATGATATCGTTAGATCTTTGTACCTTGTACGATATCGATACAAAATGTCATCAGTCATTGAATCTTTGTGATTATCCCACAACATTTGCGCTCGGGCCGGGAAACATGTAGTCAATACTATAGCAAATAGTAGACGAATTTGTGTTCCTGTGCAGTTTAATGCTGCTTCAGCAAGCATACTGTCCCATTGATTGTCATCTTCTAGTAAGCCTAGTGCAAGGCATGCATCTTTATACGTTGGATACTGTTGTCCCTCTACCTTGCGTATATCTTGAAATGACAATGGTCCGGTGACATTAACCAACAGCAGTCGCAGATAAAAACACTCAGTCTGCCTTGGATTGACTGTATATACACGTCCCAAATTATTTGATTTAAATAAACCGGGGCACGCATCAACTGGTGTCCCTTTCTTGCGGGGCATCCATTTTTTCGATTGAGCCCATGTAAAATATCGCGGAACTTCAGAATAGAGCAGTGTTTGTGCGAAGGCACCAAACGCATCCGCACGATTGCACAGTTCAAAAAATTCAGTGAGCGTGGTTTTTGGTGGATTTATAGCACGATCAAGCGCTGTATCGTCCGTGAAATATACGCGCTGGCCGTTTTCAAGATGGACAGCTAAATGGATAACTGCTGGATCTCTTTCATGAATTTGGAAACCAAAAATACACCAGACAGCTTCATTGGAACTGATATACCGGCCAATTTGGTAATTCGTAATTTCATCATTTTCATTCAACGGAGGAGCATTGACATTAGTATTTTCAATTCTAAATACAGCCATATCACTTCCTTTATTAACATATTTGCAAATATATTTGATACTCTTCACCGAACTGCATGACTGAACATTAATATGAGCATTGAATGTTTTGCTGAGAAGAGGTGAATATGGTACCACCCAACGATTGTCAATGTCGATGTCTGCGTTACTGATAGTTTTAATGAACGATTGTCCGCCATTTTCAGTACTTCTTCGACGATATATTGGATATCCGTCAATATGTGTTACCGTATCGTTTATGAAATCTTTAGGAAAACGCTTAGTACATTTTCCGTCTACCATGCAAGGTGATGAACGATTCAGAATTCCGCACGGACCATGAATCATGTTTGTAGTAACAATATCAAATAGTAATTGATCAGTAGATGGATCTGGAATTTCTGCAGAAATTAAACTATCGATGTCTTCAGCACGTATTTTGTCGACGAACCAAATTAAAATGTGAGCATGAGGTAATCCACGCTTTTGCCACTCAACTGAATACATCCAACAACGTGTGGGACCAAATACATGCAACTTCGTAATAAAGCTGATTAAAGACTTTAATTTTTGTTTAAACACACGTGCTGTAATGTCATGACGATGTATTGCATTTTGTCCTGGTAATAGTAATGATGTAATTTCCTGCCATTTTGGATTACATGTAAAAGTAATAAAAAGACACGGTCGTCCATATTCACGCACGAAAGTCATAGCATCCTGTATGTACTCTTGCATGTGACGTGGACTACCTACATACGATGATGGTAAGATAACAGAGTTACCAATTTCGGCAGTGTCAGCGTTTTTCGCAATAGCATCTCGCAGGTGAATATATTCTTCCGCACGCAGCTTCTGTTGATTATATCGCAAGTATCGTAGTCGTTCACTCTCTATCTTCACATACATGTCGACCATAAATTGTTGGCTTAGCTCACGACATCGTAAAATGATATTGTCTCGGCCGCTTCTAATCATCAAACGATATGAATAAAAATCCTTCGAGCTAACGTTCTTATTTGTTTCGGCTCCTGTAATAATATATCATTGAATTAATTGAAGATTCTACAATAATAATTAATTATGTTTTTAATAATGAATGAATTACCTGTTACGGGATCTCGTTGTTTAATGTTTACGCAATATCCGTCTTGTCCCTTCCAGAAAATTAGTGGATATTGGAGAGCGTCATAAGAACGGTGGGTATCACTAATGAATTGAAGATTATTATTTCTTCTTCGAATCACGATTTGTCGCGTAGCTGTACGGTCACCAACCATGATTCCAGCAACGTCGTCAACAACAGGTGCGTTGAATCTACGTACATGCTCTCCAGCTGGTGTTCTATCAGGATTGATGACAATAGCATGATTGTCACTTTGTAGTTTGTGCATGTGTGATTTGAATAATTTCAACAATTCATTATGCTCATTTAACAGAGCGTCCAGGTCGGTGACGATACGCCTGGCAAAAGGTGAATTGAGATTGTGGTAATCGCAACGTGCATCCACGCGATTGGCGAGTGCACGTTCGGAGTCTTCGGCACCCATAAAGTAAATTTGTAAAAATTTATGAGATTCGTTTGGCATTGGCAGCAATGAGCCCACTTTGTGATAAATTTGGCCTTTGATTTTGAACGTGGAATTAAATTGTTGACCGTTTGCAGCAATATTGTTAACTATTTCTGTTGCTCCAAACGACGTCATTTGAAAACATGAATTGAATGTGCGAATTGACTTTAGGAAAAAGCTAGAATCTGGATCTGTACCGATAAGTAAACCGTGTAATGGTTCAGGTGATGTTTCATTTTCGGTTAGTTCTACTTTTCCTGATGAGCAACACATCCCAACTGGCTCATTTTTAAATTTAAGTGCATGACAATGCGGGCATTCCTTGTCCAAAGAACCAATAACCACTTTGGAATGAGCGTAATATTCAACATCAGGCTCATATTGGAATGCTAGTCGAAGAAATGAATCTGATGTAAATGCTCGAAGAAGTTGTTGGCGTTGTTGGTCAATGCCTCTACGTCTGTTTACTATGAATCTGCGCGTTTCTCTTCGTTCTAATTGTCTTTGTTGATTTCGTTCATCTCGCGCCTCTTGCGATAGTGATTCACGTAACTGCGCCATGCTTGCACGCACATCTGTATTATTTTGTTGGATTTGTTCGCCAGACCTTCGTGCTCGTATATCTCGCATGACTGTTGAATTGGTTGTTCTACGACTCAAATTGGCCCCTTTACGTCTTTTTGGCATTGCTGACTGTAATATAAATAAATGAAGTTAAAATACTTACACAGATAGCAAGATTTTTTTATATTTGATAAGCTTTATCAACTGTTAATAAATAATTATTCAACATCATAGGATGTAATGAATATTTAATAATATAAGGTAAGTCAAATAATAAACAAATGAATACAATATAATAATAGTAATAATAATAATAATAATAATAAATATCATACATATATTAAGTCACTGTTTTTTACATTATTTGAATTATTTATTAAATACGATTTATTTAATGTTACATTAACTATTAATAAATATTTATTGAATGTAAAAAAATATTTACAAAGAAATTAAAATATTAATAGTTAATAAATCCTTCCATCAGTGTATTGGTAAAAAACAGTGACTTAATATATGTATGATATTTATTATTATTATTATTATTATTACTATTATTATATTGTATTCATTTGTTTATTATTTGACTTACCTTTCACAATAATGAAAAAGGTATATTTAAAACTATTTTCAAAAAGCGTTAAGTACAATATATACAGGTACGCAACACGTGTTTATTTATATGAATTTAACGTAATAGATGCACAGAAAAATTAAAATAATACGTATAAGTCACTGCTACGAAACTGTATATTGAGTAAGACAGGAGACCGCCTTCCTTCTCATCCCTACTCCGTGATGTTTGCTGGATGAGAGGTGACCCAGGTAGACATCTAGCGGGGATAACTGATCGATTGATCGTTGATTCGACTGGTGATAAATTCAGGGTTATATGTATTTACTAATGCTGTATCATAAAAAAATTTAAAAAAAAATTATCTAAAATTGAAAAAAAAAATTTAGGGGTGGATTACCCTTAACATTTAGGGGGATGAAAAATAGACGTTGTCCGATTCTCAGACCTACCCAATATGCACACAAAATTTCATGAGAATCGGGAAAGCCGTTTCGGAGGAGTTTAACCACAAACACCGCGACACGAGAATTTTATATATTATATATATATATATATATATGTGTGTGTGTGTGTAAAGTTGGTGATTCGTCAATTCATGAAGAAGTGTTAAAACTTTTATATAATGTTAGTTTTATTTTCATTCGGCAATTTCTTTAATTTAGCTGTTGGATTATTTCTATTATGTCTGTTATAATCAGTATCCAAATCCCACCAAGGAATAAAGATTCAAAACACGCTCTCATGGAAGCAGAAAAAGTGAGAATGCCGTTTAAACGGAAATTGTTATCAAGTCCAATACTTTGATTCAGCATTCTAAATTCTAAGCATTCTAATTCCATTGAAGGACGAAACAGGGTGCACTACTAAATAGTTAAAAGTAATTTATATCAAGAGAGATGACTAAATTAAAATGTTTAGCATCTCGGCGAGAAGAAATAATCATTACAAAATTTATCGCATTTGTCATGTCATGACTAATTCTTGGGTATTTGTTTTGTCATCTGAAGTTGTTTTAAAATTTTGCATTTTAAAGGGTTGTTTCTTTAGAATATTTTATGATCCGGTATCTATGTGATGGAATCATTAAAATTGATTTGTAATTGTATTTATGAATTCAAATTTCCGGAAATCTAAATCTTTGGCTTATTCTTTTGAATAGACTGTGCTGAATGGACAAAAAATAAAACGTGTTATCATATTTTCCGAAGGGCTCTTCTGTTCAACAGTTGGTCTGCTAAAAGAGTTTCGGCTTCAAAATCGGTTTAATGAGGGTTTGAGACTGAGAACATTTTTTTAAAAAAAATTGTGGTAATTAGGCAAGACAAAGCATGAAATTAAGATGAAAATCCCTCGTCCAATGTGTGATGTTGCAATTTCAAAATCGGAAATCTATCAGAGACACCGTCCTCGTTTCAAACCGAATGATAGCTGCCGAGGAGAGTGACAAAGGCCTTGACTTATAATAACGCATGCGATCTTTGCTTTAAGCTAATAAAAGCGAGAAAAAATGGACCATTAGATACGAAGTTTACAGCCAGGAACCTTCCACTTTGGCTTCATATTCTTTATGAAGTGAATAAAATAACGATTTATTATTCATTCATCTTTCTTTTATTTGCGTAGAGCGGCGAAATCTTCAGTCACGTTGGCGGACTTCTTGGCTGCTGGCTCGGAATATCCGTGTTCACATTAACCGACATCATGGAGAAGTTTTTCCTGAAGGTTGTCAGATGGAAGAAGAGATTCAGAAAGGAGAAAAAGAAGAGAGTACCGGATTCTGAAATTCATCTGGATTGAACAATTTATTTGCTGTTTCTAGTTTCTTTACTTCTAAACCGGAACCAGTTTCAGATACTGGTAAAATTAACTTTTTACTGTAAAGGAATGAATTGGCTTTCACAATAAAGGAATATACTTTCAGTGAAAATCAATGAGATACAGGATATTTAGGAAAATATACAGGGTGTCGCCGGTTCGACTCAAGTCTTATACTCTTTGGTCCGTCAAACTGGAAAATTCTCTGAATGACTTAAAGAATTATATTTGTAGTTGTTCGAGTAAATAAAGGTACTACTGAAAAATTTATGAAGTTCAAATTCCCCAGGTCCTATTACTTACGTTTATTAAGATTTTCTCGACCCACAAACATTTTAGAAAAAAGAGGAGTTATGAAGTTTTTAATGCAACTATTTTAGACGATTTTGGATCGAGGAAGATCTAACAATCAAACAGTTTCTCCTTCTTGAGACAGCCGTCGAGTGGCTTAGAAATTGTGAAATCATAACTCGTTCGCTTCATAACTCGTTCTGTTTTAGTCGCAGAAGAATGGAACATTTTAGTTTAAAATGTCAATGTTTCTAGATTATTTGACCAAATATCAGCAATAGGATCGAGGGACTCTATAATAATTTAGGCTTCGCCGTTATTTTGCGGTACCTTTATTGACTCAAACCCCAAAAACTATAATTTTATAAGTCATTTCTAGCAGTTTTCAATTTGAAGTACATGAGTTTCACTAATGGCTTAGAAATTCGTTACGGTGTCTCGATTAGATTTTATACCTTGCATATTTTTCTTTTTAGTGATTCGCGTCGGCTTCTAGTTTCTGCCTAAAGTTTTTTCATAACATCCAGAAATTAAAACCTTGGTATGATAGCAATCAATGAAAATATTTTAAAACACATTTTTAAGAATTATACCAACATAAATTTTCATATTCTAATAACTGGTTGCTATATTTCACAGAAATTCATGATTTGAAACATCAGCTAAACAGAATTATCAATTTTAAAAATTACCTCTATAAACGAAGGATTCAATTTGGTTTTAAAAATTACGGACATTTCTGGCAAAGTAAACGCCTCTTTTCAGAAGGACAGAGAAAGATTTACTAAAGGTCTCTAACCAATTTCTCGTTAATGTAATTAATTTTGACTAAAATATTACTAATTGATCACCAGTATTATTGAAATGAAGCCATTACATTCATCATTAAATATTTATACAATTTCTAGAGAAAAATAATTTATAACACTTAAGAAATACGAAAAGAAAGTTTTGGCTACAATTCAAACAATACTACGTAAAAATTATGGAAATTATAAGCTTCATTCAGCAAGATGTTTGTATAAATAAAAGCCTTGAAACACACACAGAGAAAAAAAAACTGATCATCTTTTTCTCATATGTTTTAAAATAAAAATAAATTATTTATGTAATTTTACTTTTCTGAAGATATAATTTATTTAATCATGTCATGTGAAATTTTAATTACTTATAAAACTGCTAATACACTATATGTTTTTTATAGAGCTCTGAAAAAAATCGATAAAGTTATCAAACTAATTTATGATTCAGGGAATGTGAATTGATAAGATGTTATTTGTAAATAAATGTTACTTTATTTCATTTTCTGTATTATATTATAAAACATTTTTTTAATAAAATGATTTGCATTAATGAATTGAGTTTATATTCTTTTCATTCTACATTATTTATGCACCACATCAATTAGAAATTGAATTATTCAAAAATTGTTTTATGGGCAACACTTATGTTAAAATCTCTGGTAAAGCTTATAAGGCAAGAAGGGTTCACCAATTTCAGAAGCTAACAAATTTAATCCGGATTTGAACAAGAAATATTTTCTTCTTTTATTGAATTGCAATATGTCGAAATACCCAGTAAGGTTTCCACTTTAATCTATTTTATAAAATCTCTTGAAAGAAATAATTTTTTAAGTATAAAAATTAATTTATAAATATGTAGTTGCATTTATCCCATTTCCCAAATAGGCGGGGCAATTGGGAAACTCCCGCCATTAAATTTAGGAAAAGCAAAGAGAAAAAAAAAGTAATGGCGTCCATTATGCTTGAAATTTTTTATATCTTAAGCAAACTTTATCTATTTTTGAATGCTGATGATTCTCGCAACGATGACAAAAAATACTCTTCAAATTTCGAGCATCTATTTAGGAATATTGTAGATGATAATGTTTTCGGCTTGACTGCACCAGCCAAAGCATTTTGTGTCTAACGATTTTTACATCAGGAATTTTACAGAAAGAATACCAGCCTCTATTATCATTAGCTTTACTTAGCTAATAAATGCGAAAGTGACAGTTCTGCTTTGGAATTAATGTTCAGAGAGAGAGCAATTTTTTATTATAACTTTTACATTGGCTAAAGCCCGGAAATGAATGAATTGATGAAACAATTAAATTGGTTTGAATTTTATTGCAGAAATAAAAGTATTGTTAAAAATACTGCTAAAAATTACATTTGAAAGTTTATTGAAATAAGACAAAAGTTATGCTGAAATGAAATTGGTGTCACTAAAATGCTAACTTTTTAAAAAATTCGCCATGGTGTAAAAATAGGTGTTTTGCTATAATGTGTTGTTTTAATTAATTACAAATCTTATTTAAATGTTAAAAACACATTCCTGGTGAGTACCTACTGCGCAATATCTAATTACGTGCAAAATTTTGTTGCTCTAGGTCCACATGTAGAAACTCCTTACACGGTGGCACTTTAAACATCGACAAAACATGCAGACATTTTTCATGATCTCTTCGGGTATCTTTCCGCAAACAATTATTCCCCAGACCCTAAATTTCCATCAACTATTCCATATATTAAGGTTTGCATTCACTAGAAGTGAAATCCATTCCATTAGGCACTAAGAATGGTTTATTTTCCATCCATGTATCTCATTCACGGAGGCTCCACAGCGCACTACTTCCGCTTCGATCCCCCTACTCCTCCCGTCAGACTGACTCCAACCCCCTCCCTCTCCTTCACACAGAGGATTTCCGCGTTTTAGAGAGAGCAAGCTACCCTCCCAGGCCTGAGTTCTACAGTCTAACCGAACCGCACCTGCCCTGCAATTTCCCCTTCTCCAACGCTCTCCACACACACACGGTGCTTTATCGCACGCCTCGAAGAATTACATTTCATTTTTATGGCTATCCTATCTGATGGATAACAAACCTCGTTATAATTCCAACAGCACTGTCTGCCTACAACAATCTTCATCGAGATTTGAGATGGACGAAAGGTTTGGCCTTTTCGAGTTCCAAACAATGTGGAGTGGAACAGCGGTGAGTGTACCGCTTTAGGATTACGTTTACCATTTCAGCTTCCATAAACTGTTACTAGTTCTACTCTTGCAGCTGGGACTTTAAATGAGTTGCGGTGAAATGTAATTAGTGGAAGGTTCTCGAAAATGGATAGCCTGGACATTTTTAATGTATAGAAAGAGGAGGGACGGCTCGTGTATAGGGACTGTGGAACTGCAAAACCACCAGCTGTTTTCAGTGCGTGAATTTAATGACTTATTTATTTAGTTTTGCATGTATTATCCAAATATATCAATAAAATTAACTTTTGACGCTTTCAGTTGAAACGACAGCTGGGGAAAAAACAAAGGTAACTTAAGAGAATTTTCCCTATCCGCTGTCTTCTCAGAAAGCTTTTTCCTCTTCGATAACTCGAAATTCCGTTTGATCCAATTCTTTCTGCTTGAGCATGCGCATTTACTGTGCAATCACAGCCTTCCTTTTATTCTAGTAGGGAATTTAGCTAAGCCGAAAATTGTCCGCATGGTAGCACCGCGAGATAGGGAAAAGTTTTAAGGATTTATTTGTCTGCGAAAAAATAGTTTACGTAATGAAATCTGAAAATAAATTGCAGTCGGACCTCTATTTAATGAACCTCTGTTTTGAGAATTTCTCTACTTTGAGAACTTTTTCTTGGAACCAAGAACATTTTGCGAATTTCTTCGTAAAATAACCTCCAAATAGCGAAGTGCATTCTCTATTTAACTAACTTTTTCTTGTGATCCAATATTTTTTTTTCTCCCTATTTCTCAAAATATTTCTAAACATTTCAAACTTATTCATTCTTTTAACACATTTTATGATGATCAATGACCTTGAAGCTGGAAAATGTCAAAGCGAAAGTGTTTGAGCATCAAAGAAAAAAATTTAATTCTTCCTGAGGTGGATAAAGGCGTGGAAAAAAGGATATTGCCTTAAAATTTGATAGTCCTCCAAACAGCTTATCAACCATAGTAAAAAAAATCGTGATAAGATACAAAATTATGATTCATCGCATTCTTGTTCAAAACGTTTAAAAGCATGCGTCTATGAAGATGTGGATGAGGCAGTTTTGAAGTGGACAGTGTGAAAAATAAAAACAATACAGCAATGAATTGCGATGAAGACGAAGATGGAAATGATCACGATGCAGAAATCAACAAACCTTCGTAAGCTGGAATGCTAAAATTCATTAATTTTAAAATAAAATTATTTTTTTAATTAAAAATACAGTGAATTCCCGGACAATGGTTTATTTTATTCTTGTTTTCCTTGCAGATTTCTTTTTCATGGGTAAAATATATAAAACAAATAGATATTAATTTACAAAATAAAGGTGTGATTAATTACTTTTTTAATAATATTTAGTATTTATGAATTTAAAATCTGTTTTGAGTAGTTTAAAGTATTTTAAAAAGGTGAATCTCTATTTAACGAATTTTCCATATAACGAACTTTTTTTCGGGATTTAGAGACTTCGTTAAATAGAGGTCCGACTGTACTTTGAAAATGGACGATATCCATCAAAGAAATTTCTTTTTTTCCTGTCCGCGAGCGTCTTCATGTCATTTGATGGTTATACCAATATTGTGGAAAACGTTATTGATCATTTCGCTCGAAATAAAACCTGAAGAGCCAAATTTATTTTAAGTAGTTTTGTTAATATCTATAAATAATACCTTTATCCCTATGTATGCATTTATTTTAGCTTACAGCTTTCAATGATTTTTTTCATGATCAGTCCATTTTCTAAGTCCTTATAAATGAGAGTAAAAGTCGTAGCAAAAAAAAACTCTGAAAAATCATTTTAAAAATTCTTATTTATTTTTAGTTAAAAATTAGCAATCTTTAAATTAAAATTTTCTATTAAAAATAAATTGAAGTAATAAAAACAAATAATAAATTTTAATTAACTAAGTATTCAACTAATTTAAGATATGCAGAATCGTTACTAGGCAGTGTAGAACTTTAAGTTGCACGCCACCAAAGATGATTTAGAACGAGCCGCCACTGATACAAACTAAG
The DNA here is from genome assembly GCA_013235015.1 of Araneus ventricosus. NCBI lineage: Eukaryota > Metazoa > Arthropoda > Arachnida > Araneae > Araneidae > Araneus > Araneus ventricosus. Next base: position 180,253 of record BGPR01000558.1, on the reverse strand, counting down.
ATTCTACAACAAACACTTTCTTCTTCGTTCCTACTCTTTGTCCTTGCATTATAAACATTGAACTTTTACTAGCGCTTACAAATATAATATATGTTTCTCATACTGCATTTCATTTATATTGATGATCGTTTTCTCTCTTTCAAACAAAAACCGCAAGCTCTTCTTCTCAATTCTTGTCGCTGCTCACTTGCTTTTTCAGGTTCTGATGTATAATTTAGACTTAAAAACATGGAAATGTTATATGGTGATGATGAGATTTTTTTGGACTCGAATAGAGAAGCGTTTTATCATAAGATTGAGGAATAAGTTTTTCAAGAAAATTCTTCGGCTTGGTGGATTTTGACAGGTTAATTACATAATATTTATTTTTGGCAATGTAAAATGAAATATTAAATTGCCGTAATGCGCACTGTATATAAAAATACCAAACTGAAACGTTAAGATGTGAGAAAAATGACGGGAGGCTGACTTTGACAAACAGCCGCTCTTGGTAAAGGCGTAGGACTACTTTACACGTGTGGCTCTTTAGTTTCTCGAAGTTTCTCGGATTATCTGTGTTACTCGCAATTCTCTTTTGTTCCTCGAAGCTTCTCGGATTCTCTTTGTTACTGGCGATACTCTTTTGTTTCTCGAAGTTACTCATGAATCTCTTTTGTTTCTCGGAGTTATTCTTAATTCTCTTTTGTTTCTCTGAAATACTAACGTATGGAAAATTGGCGAAATAAAATGAAACTAAGGTTACAATGAAAATTGTTTTATTTCTTAATAAAATCTATTACAATGTCAATTCTTTTGATCTGAATACTTCAATCGTGCGTGGATATGTTAAAATTATGTGTAGGATCGGTCGATAATATGAAAAGTAACATACATAATTTAATAATTCGGAAATGTTCCTTGTAAAGTTGAATCAATTTATGAATTCCCTAGAGTACTAGGATAATTTGTTGGCTCGATGTTCAAACCAAAATGTTTCTTCTGCTTTTACATCTCTATTTTGCAAGTAAGGCCGAACGTTCCTTATTTTGCTGTTTCTTTCGTTCCCTCTCCTGCTGCTTCTTTTGCTCCTTTTCCTGCTGTTTCTTTTGTTGCTTCTACTGCTTCAACATTTATTTTCTTAACTTCTCTATATCTCGTTTTGCATTTCGTTGGTGTTTCCTTCTTTGTAAATTTACATTTGGAGCTCTTGTTGCATTAAATTTGTCGAAACAAAATTTTCAACTCAATTCCGAAACTCGCTCGCGGAAACGTGAGAAGTGTGAGCGTCAGCCAATTGTGCGCCCGCACCGCATGCGTGTGATGCCACCAATTCATGCGTGTGATGTCGCCAATTCATGCGTGTGATATCACCAATTCATGAGTATTTTTGGCCAACTTTGCGACTCATAGTCGCTGAACAACAATTCTGATTTTCATTTTTTTGTAACTTCTTTTGTTACCCTTTATCTCTGAAATAAGACATTAGTTATGTTCTTAACATATGTAGTTACCGAGATATAGAGGATCTCTCATACATCGTTTTTCGTGGCGTTTTGGCGTGTGAATCAAATTCCTTCCTGAGACCCCAATAGCAGGAACGTAGTTCTACGTTAAAAATGAGCAAATTACACTAGATGGCGCGGGACTTAAACTTTACGACAGAAGCGTAAAACTGTATAAAATCACATTGAAACTGGGATAAATCCATTTAATCCTGAAGAGAGGGGTCGCATGAAGGAATAGAAATGACCTTCAGACAGTTTTGTCTTCGAATAAAAGAACAGGGTATGAAAACTCCCGTTTGTCGTAAAATTTGCGCAACCCCCTCGCTGGAAGCTTAACTCAGGCTACTAAAGTCGTTTAGAATAAGGCTTAGTAGTGAGTTCGAAAAGGTTTAACTCACTCTGAGGTTCCAGTAAAAGATTTCGAACAAAATAATTCGGCTAAGATGGTAATGATATACGGTTGTGCATGTTTCCCTTCATGGTGGGCAGAGAATGTTTGAAGTATAATTATAGTGATAGGATGACTCTTGAAGCTGAAGAAGTTCTCAAACTGCTTCTGTACATTGTAAAAAAATATCCGACAAGTCACGGAAAAGTACCGTCAGCAGTGTTGCCGGCAATATTCCGTTCCGTAAAGCATTTCTAAGTTTTCCTACAGAAAATTCCGTTTTTGATTTTTCCGTGTTTTCAAGGAAATACTGTTTCTGATTCTTCTGTGTTTTAACAGAAATTTATTTAAGGTGCCCTTTTGTCGAAAGATGCGATTTTTGAGACAAATAGTTAAGAACGTCCAAGGCTCTTATCAACTGCAAAGCAAATTTTAAATTTTTTATGAGAGTCTTATGATCTGTTATTTACATAAATGATAATTTTCAGTAGAAAGTATACATATTAAAAAAATCTTTTTTTACGACTGTTTTAAATTTTAGAATGATTTGGGGATCACAGGGTTTTACAATATATACATATCCCCTTTTCCGCAAAATTTTAAAATGGTTCGGAAGTGAAATGAATAACTCTAAAGAAAATATGCATAATTTCTATTCCTAAACCGGAAATACATTTTTTCAATGCCGTATTTTATTTTTAAGTGGACATAAATTTTATTATTTAAACAACCAAATTTATTATTTTATGCCATTTTAAAGAAAGCAACATGAACAACAAATATTTAAGATTTCAAAGTTTTTCATTAGAAGGTTTCAAACAGTTATGCGCACAATATTCGAAAAATTGAAATGAGTGTTGAAAAAAGTTATTTGTGTTTCATTTCGAGTTAATGAGTCTAGGACATAATCTACCCTTTCTCGTAAAATCCACACTTTTCCACTCTTTAATGGGCATGTGACCCCTTAATATACTGGGGTTTTTTTCTGAGTATCTATGGAAGTGCCATTATTCTATTTCTTCCATTATTTAATTTCCTCCCTTCTATTCCTCCCCTATTAAACTCATTTTCTTTAATTTTCGTTCTGACCGAATTTAGTCAGCGTATGCTTCAGTTATTATCATCAATAAAATTTATATTCAATAGAATACAATGAAATGACGCAACTACAAATCGAGAGTCGGAATAACTAGTAATAACATGAATAAATTGAGGACATTCCTTCAATCGAATTTTTGGGATCTACTTTCTCTTAAGCCTGTTCGAGGAAAAAAAATGCTTTTGAATTTTAATGAATGCAGGCAAGCGTATAACATTGGAGGGAGAGGGGAATAATTGTTTTTTTGAAATAGTTCAAGAGTTTGAGATGAAATTATTAAAACCCTTCCATCTTAAATACACAAAATATTCTTCAACAATTTCCTGGTTAATACTATAATGTGTCTCTAATGATTATGCTGCTTATTCTTAATGAAAGCAATACTTATAATGTACAACTGCTCCTAGCATCTATCTATGGGTGAAATGACTTCTCTGAAAAAAATTTACTCATACCAAATTAAATCTCTTTAAAAACTTGTCTAATCAAAAATCACAATGGAAACATACAAAAGATGATGAAATTGAAACCCGTATCTTGTTTTTATTTATTTTGGAATGTGCAATTGCAATAAAACTCTCCATGTGCACACAATGTCAGTCACCTATAAAAATTTCAATGTGCTTTCTTTCAACTTTTTTTCAGGTGTTTAGCACTTCCCTATTTTTAACAAAATTTTCCTATTAAATTCAGGAAATCCTTTAAAATTTTTAGCGTTTTCACAAAAATTTTCTTCACATATGCTTTTCATTTTTGCATAATTAAACTTCACATCCTTTAACATAAGTTCACATTTAGTATATGTAATAATATAGGGGATAACAGCCTTTGTTGCTTCAAATCCCATAACTCTTTAATTCAATTTAATAATATTTATATCACCACAATTTTAGCGTCCAAATAAACAGCCAAATTTTCTTTCAAATTTCATCCAAAATTCTCATGTCACTGAAAATTAAACTTGTTTGAAAAAACAAAACTTTGTTTGGATTTCATACACAATAAATCAACTGGTATTTACCTTCCCTATTTTTAACAAAATTTTCCTATTTAATTCAGGAAAAATTTATAAAATTTTTGCATTTTCACAAATTTTTTTTCAAATATGCATTTTTAAAAAAATCCAACTTTGTATTGTTAACATAAGTTCATATTCAATAAATGCAATATTAAGGTCACTGCAATTATAGCACCCTAATAACTTATAACCCAATTTTCTTTTAAATTTCATCCACAATTCTCCTGTCAAAGAAAACTTTACTATAAACTATAGTAAATAAAATTTACTTTGGGTTTCATACCCAATAAAACAGCTGGTACTTAACTTCCCTATTTTTAATAAATGCTTTTAAATTTAAAATATTTAAGTTTCAGAAAATTTTCTTCACATCCTTTAACATTAGTTCATATTTAGTATATGTAATGATATTCATGTCCCAAACAACTAACCCAATTTCCTTTCAAATTTCATCTACAATTCTCATGTCCCAGAAAACCATACTTGTTTGAACAAACAGAACTTTGTTTTATCCGATAAAGCAGCTGTTGGCAACTTAGAACTACTCTTTGTATTTCACGTAGAGGTTTACAAAAAGAAATAGCAGACAATGATTTTTTGAAACTTATATTAACACACATATTTCTCATTAAAATTTGTAAAAAATTAATAAATACATAAGTTTTAAATATTACAATTCATATGCTTTTAATAGTAAATATATTTGTTTTATATATATTATAATTTAAATAATTTTTTTATATTCATTCAGCCAATTTCACAACTTTTTGTAATAGAGCCATGCTTTACTTTTTCCTGATGAGAAACTTTTGTGCCCCTTCTGGGGTTTACACACCTAATAAAAGATGAAATATTCAAGTTGAGTCACAAAATTATCCAATAAACAAATAAAGAACTTCAAAACAATAAAATCAGATAACAATCTTATGTGTTTGTTGTTTTGAGAAATAAAAACTGGATCAAGAAATATTACATGCGAATGATTATCCTTGCTTTTCTAAAGAATTCAATAATAACAATAAAGGCCCAAGGTTCCAATCATTTGCTCTTTTTCTAAAATCTGTATTGTTCAATCCTAAAATTGCACCAACAAAGTGACAGTTTTTCATTATTACCCCTTAGCGAACGGAAACATTTCTGAAAATAATTAAATGGTAATACTTTCAAAACAATTTTTTTTCAAATTACGTTGAATTGGTAAAATATGATACGAGGTGGCAACACCTCTGCACATGAATTTGTCTGCCTTCATTAAATTCTAAACAACAGATTGAGTCTAAAATATATTTCATATCTTTTATAATGGATGGATAATTTCCAGCACGGAACACTTAGTGTGTAAGGATTCATCACTCATTTCTTGATTGTGGGATAACTAAGCTGCTAGTGAACAAAGACTATTGACTGGAACAAGTTTCTGAATGAGATGGAGGTAACAGAATTAATAGAATGTTCTTAAATTTTCTTCTAGATAGTATTTAAAATTAACCTGAGACTATTTTTAATGATTAACTGGATTCAAAGAATTTTTGAATGTCTGAAAAAATCTAGTAGTATAAACCATATTGTGTTGTAACTCTACTGTAGCATAAACTATAATATGAATTTGCCAAGGACAATAATTGTGTTGGAAAATATAATGCAAGCCCTAAAACACGTGCTTTAATATAACTAAACAAATATAATTCCTCTATAAAATAAAAATAAAAAAAAGTAGTATCTTTGAATAGTGGTCATTCTCCAGAAAATATACCATTTGAACAAAAATATTTTCAGGTTTCAAAACCTTGAATTTCCCTTTCTTTAATTTTTATATGAAACATCTACTTGCTGGAAGTTACCATAAGCAATGGCCCAACTAAATTTAAATTATTTTACACATAAATAAAAACATATAAATAACCTTATTCACGGAGGTGAGCTTAAAATCACGGAGGTGATATAATACACGAGAAAATTAATAATCACTTCACTAAAATAAATTGTAAACATTTAATCAGCTCATACAAAGAAATAGAAAAAGAAATCAAATCATAAACAATGTTATTAATTAACATAAATTGTCAAATTTAACCAAATGATCATTGAACATGTATTGTTCACGCTTATTCATTATAGGCTGACTCAATACACCCACAATATCAACTGAATTTACTTCAGCAATGTCATCCACTTTAGGAAATACAAATTTATTAGCCACAGACTTTTTCATGAATTTTACAATGTACTCATCAGAACTGTCACAAGACAGAACAAGAGCAACAAAATGCTTGAATGATTTTTTGTGGCAAACATAACAACAATAAAGGTATTTGGGTATAATTTTGTTGGTATTTCCATTTTTGAAGTTTCTGTATCAGAGCCAAAATAGTCATGACTGTAAGAATCAGGGTTAGAGTAGCCAATTTTGATTTTTTTGTTATATTTGATGTTTCTGCTATAATTAATGGGCAGCTTTATTACACCGATGCCATAATGGGAACAGACCTCACCAGGGTTGAACAATGAACAGATTAGATGCCTAGCTTGCAGAAGAAATTGATATTTTTTTGTCCACGTTACTTGGTGTATGCACATGGTGCCTTTAAAAGCTTTTAAATTTTTAGGTAATAGCTTATCAACACTTTCAATACTTCACAAGGGAATCGATAATTCTTTTTAAGCTGCCTCCTACCCCGTCTGTAGCTCCTTTGCCATGCCCACTTTCTCTATAATTCCAATTCAAAGCATCGTAGGAGCAAGGAAGGTTGCAATCAAATAAAACATTTTCCTATTTCGATATTGAGTTACAGGACTGCCTGTAAATATATGCGCAGTTTTCAAACTTGGTTGTAAACGTTTTATTTCCATAATTATTGGCTTCAACTTTGGTTCACTTTTGGTGACACTTCAAATTTAGAAACTGAAATCTTTCTAACTCATAAATTCTCTCTCCCCTGACTTGCATAGCCAAATCTCATTCGCTCTCTAGCATTGCCCAATGTTTTTCCTTTCAAAACTTTTAAGTACTCAGACTAAGTAGAAGCGCTTTTTGTGTTGGCACTCAAAGAAATCAGTAATATTAATAACATTATCACAACGAAATTAAAAAAGTTAATAATAAAAGTTTTAATCAAAATTATTTGTCATAAGATAGTAGTAAAAATTTTATAAACACCTCTATGTTCATCTAAATCAGTGTTTCCTAACCTCTTTTGTGCCATGCACCAACTAATCCTTTCGAAAATTCTTCCCCCCCCCCATGTAACATATGCATAATTTTTAACCTTCAAAAATAATATTGTTCACTGACGAAACTTTAATGATATACTTTAGGAAGAAATCTCAGGAAATTGTTGGGAAACACAGTAAATAAATTTTCAGAACAAACAGAAGAGAACTGAAATTCAAGTATGAAATAATTTTTATGAACGATTTTTCTATACTGTTATTTTAATTATTAGCAATTTTTTATTATTCGAGTTTAGTGAGATTCTTGCGCTTGGTGCTTGCTTCAGAGATTTTATGTTAGGTTACATCTTAGTTACTACAGTTTCAAGTCTCCACTTTCTACCCATTTCCTTTTTTCAGCAGCAAATTATTTATGGCATTAACTCTGTTGATACGGGACCGTCCCATACGTCCCTTCAAGCAAAAGACGATAGTCGTCCGAAACGTCCCGAATGTCACTCAGAAATTTCCACCCTCCTTTCGTTAAGTGTGATTAATTTCACAACCGCGGAGCATGCTTTCTTCTTTATAGAGTGGCACGCCCAGATGTGTTTGGGGAAGAGGGGAGTTTCCTTACAATTCGGACAATACCAGCTGTCATTGTGGTTTTTGAGGGGGAAAGTGAATTTACCTTATCTTTGATACAGGAGCTCGGACGTTACCGTATTTTGAGGTTCCTTTATTTCAATGGCCTTAGGAATCAGAGAGTTAAATCCATATTCAACTACATATGAAGACGGAAATGGTAACAATGGTTTTCTTGCCCATTTGGTTGAATTTGGATATTTTATTTATGTTTCCTTACAAAAAAATGCCACCGAGCTTCGTATATTAAATAAAAATTTAACTGAATCATCATTTTGCAATTTTCAGATTTCTTCTTGATACTGCATATCTGAAATATCAGACAAATCCATTAACATTGGTTGCATCATCCAAGTTGGAAAATCAATACTTTCAACTCAGAAAATCTTCATTTAAATGAGATGATAGAGTTTTCAGATAATCGACAATAACACAAATATGGAGGCATCAGTCACTTCAAATTTTTGGAGCCAATGAAACTTTTCAAAACTTTTGTTGCACATATATTTCTGATATAATTCAATAAAGGCAATGGGACCAAATATCTTCGCTTTTACAACAGCAGGAGTTTCATTGGTTATTTGAAATTAGTTATTTGATATATTTGTTAAGGAATAGCCTAAATGTTAAAGAGTAATCTATGCTGCCAGTAGAATACCAATGGCTACTTACTGTGGTAGTACACTGAAAAAGAAATTCATTAAATATGGCGTTGTGACGCCTGAAGTGGCCCATGAAAAATTCAGGGTTACCAAAGAATAACACAGTACTTGCTAAATGCTAAATTTATTGTTCTACTCTTATATTACTTCTGGATTAATATACAAAACACAGATACAGATACAATACTCATTAGTGCAGTTAATGATGCCTCCAACGTTATAATCTACGGCATCACTCATTACAATGTCCGGCAATACACGTTATAATGTCCGTTTTTCGAGAGTCGTGAATTGGCCAATTCACAATTTCCACATACCTTATTCTCGGCATGTCCTACCCCGGGGTCATTTTGTTATGCAGTCTGTCTCGACTATTCCATCACCATTTTTGCCTGGCCTTTCCATCTACTGTTGCGACATCATCGTCTTTTGGGCTATTGTCCCAGATCGCCGTCGCTCGCCGAGCCTTCTTCCTTTGCGTTTTTCGTAGAACTGAAACTTTTTGTACAAGCGCCTTCCGACGCGTCCTTTGACTTTTAGTAGACAGGTGGTGCCATCTGGTGGGTTGCTGAACCGCAAAAAGTTCTGTTATTGTTGCATTTTGCAACAATATTTAACTGTTCAAAGATATCGGCTAAATAACTCACAAATGCTTTACCATCGACTGTTAACACAAAATTCATTTGAGGCTTGTCACATAAAAAAAATCACTAAGTATATGAAATTGTCCCAAAAGTCTTTTCAAGAAGCTCACATTATGAGCAGCACCTTAATCCAGTATTCGGTTACTTTTAAACTCAGGATTAGTCAATATTCGAACTGCTCCCCTTAACAATCAAATTGCCCCTTTGTGGGGCGTGGGCTACACGTTGCGAAACTCTGATCTAAATGTTTGATTATATATACGTCTTTTGATGTACCAGCTATTTTTGGAAAATTATTCAGAGATGAATGTCCCTCAGACAAGTCTATTCAAGAAATACTTACTAAAATATTTTATCGGAAAATTGTCAGACTTTCAGATCAACCTCATACGTTAACTGGAGTTAACACTAGAATGAAACATGGGGTTGCAAACACAGAGGATGCCCTCTAGAGGGGGGCTCTCGGTAAGAGAATTTTTTAAAGAATAGGATTCACCAGATAAAGTGATAGTCACATTGGTTTTGATAATAAGTTGTTAATGATATATTAACCAAAATTAATATCCGAGGGTATTCTTTCATGATAAATTTATTTATCGCATCAAAAAAGGATGTTGCCATTGAAAATGTTGAAGTTAGTGCAATTTTAAATATGTAGACTACCTCTTTTGAAATTTGCAACCTTAAAATCTTTTAGTATACGTTATTTCTTGTGAAACGGTATCGTTAGCTTTAAGAAGCAATGACCGGCGGCGAAATAATGCTGGGGGCTACTTTGTTTGCGAGTGTACTTCATATTTAACCGCTTTAGGACATAACTTGAATTAACTCGTCCACATCTTAATATAAATAAAAGTCATTGTGGGTATGTATGTATGTATGTATGTATGTGTCTATGTTCCACATCTCCTCCTAAACCAATGGACGGTTTTCAACCAAATTTTGTACACTTATTATTTAAAACAAGGGGAAGACACTTATGAACTTTTCTAACATCCAAAAGTTAATTACACAGGCAGTTAATTAGAATTTAACCGACACCGTTTTTCCGCCGTAACTTCGGAGCAAATTGTCCGACAAAAATTATTTTATACCATCTTAAAGTTCAAATTTTTACCTTTTCAATGATACCAATTTTATTTCTGTGACATTTCCCTTCGATTGTAATTAATTTTTAAAAGTTCCATAATTTTTAAATACGTGCAGACGATTTTCAAATAACGAAGATTTATAGCTACTCCGTTGCTAGGCAACGGTTAGACTTTGAACTAATTCACCTTTATTTCTGAAAATTTCTTATTTTTATTAATATCCATATAATATAATAAATGCGAAAGTGTGTCTGTCTGTTTGTTACGCATTTACGGCAAAACTATCAAATCGATTTGGATGAAAATTGGCAGAGTTGTAGCTTGAAATCCAAGAACGGACATAGGGTAGGTGACATCATGTTAAATTCATTATGTTTGATTACAGATAACAATTAAATAATTAACAAGCGATTTGCGATGAAGATTACTACTTTATTTTTAGAATAGGAAGGTATATTTTGTCATATGTATTCTTTTAAACAGTACAAGCAGATGACATATAGCATGGTGGATGATATATTCCGAAGAGCAGATGATACCATTGATTACAATGATGTAATTTACAGTAACGGAGAATTAAATTAGTCGTCCAATTATGTATTATCAACCGTCAGAACTTTTGATTTCCCTTTTCTACATATAACGAAACATTTACATTCGTGAATTTAAAAAAAAAGTAGCAATTCAAATTCTTCGCGCACGAAGTCGCCGGTAACAGCTAGTAGGTTATAAAATAACTCGGTTCTTAGGAGATGCATATCAGAATTTTTATTACAAAATATGTTTTGGCTTATAACTGACCTATTCCTTCTTTTGAATATTTTTTTATTTCTCATTAATGCTGTCACCTTTATAAAAACAAATCTATACCTGAGGTAGTAAAAAAAATCCGTAAAAATAAGGAATATTATAAAAGTAAAATAGGTTAAAAAGTACTGTTCCAGTCCATACTATAGAAAACTGAAAAAATGTCGAGTGAAACCAAACTACCGTGTGGTTTTTCTCTGATATTTGGAAATTTGGTTGACAATATTATCGATTACCATCTCGCAGCTTCAACATTACGTAAAGCCGTACTGGGATTAATGAACTAGACCTCTGGAAATAAAATAGATATTAAATCTCCAATGGAAGTAACGTTCCAGTATTTCCCCAATAGGAAGTCGGAGACAGAATGGCCGATAAGCAGTACAATGACGAGGAGTCCTTTCCTACTTGAAGTGCTAACAGCCAGCTTCAGTACCAGCAGTGGCTCCCCGCTCGTAGGTTAACTGATGTACCTTTAATCACCCTTTCGATAATATAATACTGTCTTCAAGCCTATATCTTCAGAACAGAACCATAGTTGATAATAAATTCGTGAAGAGAAATCCACACAGACAGTTATCACCAGTTCTACCAATAATCTGAATGTCAATATGACGAATGCGTTGAAAGCGTCTTCAAAATGCGTACGTTTAAGGAATTGACATTTTCTCATTCATTTGACGCGCTACTCCCTACAAGAGAGCATACTTCAGGAATACAATCTCGTTTCGAATGCTTCTCCTGGTTTCTGGAAATAAATTATGTTTTATTTCATTAATATAGTGGTGTCTAATTTTGACTTTATCGGAACTCGTGTCGGAGAGAAATTATTCTAATAGGTAAAAATTCCAATATGAATATTTACGCCATGAGGCCAGAAATCGATTTTCAGAAATATAAGTGTCTTTGTGCTCAATAATTGTAAAAGAAAAGAGCTGAACAGATTTGCTAAGTTAACACCAAAATTTTAGAGTTCAATCAAATGTTGAACGAAATCATTCTACTTTAATCCGTCCATCTGTCTGTCCGTGTAACATAAAAACGTTAAAAAGATAAGCAGAAAAAACTGAGAGAGCTGGGTAAAAGTTAAGTTTACTGTGCACAGCCGTTCCTCCGCACTCAGGATCGCCAACTTTTTGTCGCCAAGCGCAAGATAGCTTGGAGATGTGAAAACATTTGTTTTGGGTGCGCAGTGAGCATTTTATTGTTGCCTTGTGCACCCAATGCCTGCCGCATCTCAAGTGGGCTCCGGGCAAATTTTTTAAACAAAACAAAAAAAACACCAGCGACTTTGCTTTCAGCACAGCGAGAAATTAGTAGCTTCGCTTTTTCATTGAATTTTTGTAATCTATGGGTTATTTTAATTCCAAGAACGAGAATTTCAGCACGCAATGCCTGCAGCATTACAAGAGTGTTCCGTGCAAATTTTTTAAACCAAAAAAAACATCAGAGTCTTCGCTTTCAGCAAAGCGGGAAAATGGTAGTTTCGCTTTTTCATCGAATGTTATGAATCTAGGTTTTTAAAAAAAATCCAAAGAAAGACAATTTCAATTTCAAACGAAGTTTTATTCAAATTCGAAGAAATCGACCAATGAAATTGTAAATAGCACATACCTGACCAAAAAAATCTGAACTCTGAAGCGCGAAATAAAAATATAACGATTCCAGCACGAACAATACATGAATAGGAAAATTCCTCCGCAATCTAAAGCGGAGATAAATGACCTTGCACCGTAAACTTTACATTAAACAAGAGCTGTATGAACGAAATTCAACACGTGGTTTTATCATCAGAATTGTGGCTTTCTATGACATCAACATAGGACACAATCCGTCGAAGACATGATCGTCTGTCTGTCTGTTTTTATATTCGCATGCATGTGAATGGGGTAATACTATTACGAAAAATAACAAAGACATACATATATTAAAGCTAAATCGCTATCTTATATATATATGATTTTGCATCTTGAAAAGAAGGCCTAATGAATGAACACTCGGATTTCTTCATTATAAAAGGAAGCGCAAAAGGCACCCTATTGTGTCAATATTCCCTAACTCTTCCGATATACAGCCACACTGCGTGACTCACTTTCGGGTTTCAGTGCTTCCTGTGAGATTCCTTGCGGAATGCTGATTCTTATACCTTTCATTCAATACCGTTCCGAACGTTTCTTGACAGACACTGAACCGTAGATTGGTTCCGTTGAAGAAACCAAGTTTATTTGCTAATCAGTTCATGTTATTTTCTCCATTCCCTTTCACTTAGAATGATTTAGTTTAGTTTATTTATATTAGGGTCCCATTTTGAAGCAACCCGAGAACTATTTATGTACGACGGTAATGTCTTCTGTGCAATATTCTTGTTCTACTGTTTGACCTTCAGATTTATGCAAACAATCTGATATCGAAAACTCTTGTGAACCTTTGACAGTCATAGTCAGTTTTTACCATTAAACGTTTTCTCTCAATGATTTCAGTACATATTAATGTATTAAATCAATATTTATACCACTTTAAAATTCTTAAAAATAAACTTTGAGAGATGCCAATGTGTTCCATGTAATTTGTTTTTTAATCTTAATGAATATTTTAAAACAAATTTTGACCCACAGTTTTGTAACTATTCCTGTCATTTATAGACGCTTGCGTAACAAAATATTAAGGCTGTCAATATTAGGTGAGAATATTTTAATATTTCTCAAGCGGCTAAGCGCAAGCAAATACAGGATTTTTCATTTTCTTGTAAACAATCTAATCCTTTAAACAAATGTTTTAACATGTTTCGAAAAATTCGATTTTTCTGCATATAATGCTTTTATGCTAACATTCCTTCTCTAAATTGCATGAAGTAAAAATCTCTCCATATAAAATGCTACGGCTGGTTCCTTTTAAGCCATGCGAAGCAAGCCTGAAACATTATTTTGCTGCGATGTTATGGATTAAGCCTCAAATATCCTTTAATTAACTTCTTGTGTTCAGATACTTTCCAATGTAATTAAATACAAGATTTCTACTCTGAGAATGCTAGAACTTCAAAATACAGTAAACTCCCTCGTAAGCATCAGTTAATAAAAGAAAAAAAAACGTTTTTAAGGTCTAAATTTAAATTCGAAATTTTCATCCACGAGATGTAATGCATATCCTGCTACTGTGTTTTGGGCTTGAGGTTCGAATCTCTTTTAATCCACACTATTAAAATCCGATTGTATGTATGTATGTATGTATGTCCGGCTATCTTCTCACGAACCGCCGAACGGAGAAGCGCGCGGAAAGTACCAAACGATGAGGAATAATCCAGGGAATCCATTTCGGCCATTTAAATTTCGAAATTACACTTAGTAAAAAAGATATTAATTAAAAACTAATTTACAACAATGCTTTTCATTGTTTTGGATACTTCATAACAATACTTTTCATTGTTGCAGCGCAATTCAAAATTTTTTTTGTTGAAGTTGTTTACTTTAAAGAACATTGTTACAACAACAATAAAAAAGTGACGCTGATAGAAATAAAAAATGTATATTTGGAAGTGTATAAATTCTTTTTTTATCCGTGACATAACGTCAAAGAGAATCATTTTAACGAATTTACAGGCGTGTTTTGTTTCTGTTAAGTTATGTGCCGAAAGATATAAATTAGTTATGTTAGTGATTTTAATCATTATTCATAGATTTGATCAAGTTTAAATATTTCTGGTAGCTGATATTTTAAGCTGATATTTGGAAGTTACTATTTTTGCTTTGTTCAATTCTCGCTTTTGCGATGCCTGAAAGAGAAAGATTAGTTACACGGAACTCACGAAGAAAGAAACCATGGCACAACGTAGTCTGGACAGAAGAGCAGAAGAAACAGAAGAACAAAATAATAGCCGATTGTGAGTAATGGCACAACGTGGCCAGAAGAGGAGATCGGAAGAAACAGAAGAAAAAAGAAATAGCCGATTGTCAGACATGGTACAACATGCAAGAGAACGCCGTCTAAATGTTATTGAAGGACAAAATCACCAACAGATACAAACTTTTTAAGCAGCTAGAACTGTTCTTTACTCCTTATTTATTTAGGAGAGAATGTTGGGTATGTGTCTCATTACCTCACTTCTCTCCGCCAGCGAACGACGCATTATTTGATATAGCCCGTGAAACGCCGGGCCACGTATGTATGTAATGTATCTTGCTTCGTGTGTTTATGAACTGGACGCGGGAATATGAAAAAATATTTATCCCCTGAAACTTTGTTTTATCTAAGCGTTTGTGTCACATGACCTCACTTCTTCTCTCCGCCATGGAATGACGCATTATTCGAGATAGCCAGTGCAAGATATTTAGAAGTTACTATTTTTGCTTTATTCAATTCTCTCTATTTCCGATGCCTAAAAGGAAAAGAGGAGTTGCAGGGGATGCTGTCTGTAGACAGCAGGCAATTATGAAACGTGGAAGAAGAGTTGCTGAAACTGATGAAGAAAGAAACCGCCGATTTTCAACTACGGCACAAAGTGGCCAGGACAGAAGAAACAGAAGAACAAAATAATAGCCTATTGACAGTAATGACACAACGTGGCCAGAAGATCAGAGCGGTAGAAACCGAAGAACAACGAAATAGCCGATTGTCAGACATGGTACAACGTGGCCAGGAGAGAAGAGCCGAAGAAAACAGAACAAAGGAATAGCCGATTGTCAGACGTAGCCAGGAGAGAAGATCCGAAGAAAATAGAAGAACAAAGGAATGGCCGATTGGTCAGACAAAACGTGTCACGTGACCTCAAGGAATGACGCATTATTCTAGATAGCCCATTATAGAAACTTTTATCATCTATCCTATTAAAATTCGAACGTCAACAGACGTATGTATTTATGTACGTCCTTCTATCTTCTCACGAACCACTGAATCCTGAAACTAGGAGTAAGTACCAAAAGATGTAAAATAATCCAATTAATCCATCTCGACTATTTAAATTCCGAAATTGTAATTAGTTAAAAAGATATTAATTAAAAACGTGAAAATGAATGAATTGACGTGCTGCCATCTATTGGCAGCATGGTGAATTCATTCGAGGCGGATTCTTTTTTCCCCCATTATTAGTTTTCGCATCCGGTGTTGCATTTTTTAAATTATTTAACGGAAGTTGGTATTTCTTTTTGAGCGAACTTCTGTGTTTGAATTTATTAACAATGGACAAAAATCGTTTTCCTGCATTTTTCTTTCTTTTTTTGACGTACGGTGTTTCGCAATATTTACGTTTGTTGGGGAAAAAATATTTATTCATTTTTATCCGTTTTTTTCATTATTATTCAAGTACGGGCAAGACGAATATATCTGTTTCTGGTGTTTAATTTATCAGTTTGGTGTACTATTAAATCGTTTATATGTTTTCTTATTTCGTTTTATTTTTTTCTTTTGCAAAACTAATAACATGCTCATCTGTTTTAATTTATAAGCATAAGAATTATCGCGTTTTCATTCAAACCAAACTGCTTTAAGGTAGTAAAAAGGCTAGAACTGAAAGTTTTATTCCAACAAGAGAGGATTCAAAATAGATTTACGTTCGTTGGGGAAAGTAAGTGACAATATTTGTTGAAAAGAAAAACGGAGCCGGACATATGAAAAAATATGGATCCCAAGGCCTCACGTGATCTCACTTCTCTCCGACCGGGAATATCCCATTATTCAAGATTGCCCGTGCAACGCCGGGCCATGCAGCTAGTTTTTTTTTTTATTAATTTTCGTGATGAGATTCATTCAAGTGCATTCAAAAAATGTTTTTCATCTTCGATATCTCTTGAACTTCGAAATACAGTAAAATCTTTTGTATCAGTCACCCAAGTAACCAATAAAATAAACAAAATGTTCTTTTGAAGATCTAAATTTGAATTCGAAATAAGTAACTATGAGATATTTATCTATTTATTTACCCACATCGGCATTGTCTTTCCAGAGAGTGTAAGTGGTTGATTCGGACGACGGGGAATTTTAGTTTTACAACAACAATACAGATAAACACAAAACATTGCATCATATCTGAATTACACATAATGATGGAAAACAACAACAAATCATTCGAAAGCTCTGAACATTCTCGCTAAGTAAAGTAGTTGTTAAAAAAGGATAATAAATTCTAGTAAAAAAATTTCGAATTAAATCACAGAAAAATGAAAATTACAATAAAAATAAAAATTATAAACAAAACTAGATATATAACACATTTATAGAATGTATGCCAATTGGGGTGCATTCAAAATTTAATATTTTAAAGAGAAATGAAAATTCACACAAATGTTAATGAGATGGAAAGCTAACTTTCTGACAGCGCTCCTTCATTGAGAAATTCCACTGAAAATGCCTCTCGAAATCCTAAAAATCTCTCTCGGTTTCACAAGATGAAATTTATTTTAAGCTTAAATTTTCAGCCATGAGGTTTTGTTTCCGCCGGTAGGTGTATTGAAAAGAAATTCTCTATTATCTCTATAATGCTTCTTAAATTTTAAAATTATTTACTAGAATTTTTTGAAAGTGAAATGGCTTTAAAGTAAAGCATTACCTTTCTATTCATCTCTCATTACCCTTTGGATAATATAATACAGTCGCCCAGCCTAGATATTTAGAACAGAGCCGTAGTTGATGCTTAAAGCCATGGCAAGAAATTGGTTCATCAAATTACCTGAATATCAAAGCGACTCCTGCTGCGAAAGCGTCTAATCAAAATTCGTAAGTTTGGAAATTGGCAATTTTCTCATTCTTTTGACGCGCTATCCTTGGAAGAACGCTTTCTTGAGAAACAGAACAGAAATATACTCAATTACGGAATTCTGCTTCTGAATTTTGGTAGTAAATGTTGCTTTACTTCACTGATAGAGTGGTGACTGATTTTTCACTCTCTTGTAGCTCGTGTCAAAGAGAAAGTATTGTAATATCTAATCATCCATTCCGAAGAATTTCATGAACCTCCATGTTTTAGAATTCCCCGAGTCCGCATGTAGATTTTTAGACAAACGATTGTCTGTGCGCCCAATAACTGAGAAAGGAAAAAAGTTGAACGGATTTGCTAAGTTAATGCAAAAACTTTAGATTTCAATCAAATTTTGGCCGAAATCCTTACAGACGTGACATTATCCTAGGTGGCATGAGATTGAACCAATGTTTTATGACCATGGAAGGGTTTCCTTATGACACTGTGAAACATATTTATTATGGGGGTTTGAGCGGAAGGGACGGTTTTCTTGTTTTGTAAGGGAAACTGTAATTAGAATTGATGTATGCAAAAACAAGTTCAGAGCTTAGAGTCGAATATCATGGTATAGAAGTCATATAAAAAATATTTCAAGCACCTTTCGAGGTGTGGTCTTCCACCTTCTCAACTCTCAAGTCAGAGTATATAACCGAGTTTCTTATGTATCAGGGCGCGCTTGATATTATGCGAAGGACTTTATTTTGGATTACTTGCACCATGTTGTCTTAGATGCCATCCCCCGGATATGAGATGCGTTCATCAGAATGGGCCCGAATACTTGTTTTTGAAAAAGCACTCTATTCTCGAGTGAGAGCTTGCAAACACTTACTATCTACATGCAAAGAGAGGAAATGTAATGTCCTTTTAAAAGAACGTATGCACTAAACCTTTAGAAATGTTTACTATATATAGGTCGCAAGAAAGAAAATAAAGGAAAAATAACTTTTGAGGAAACTGGTTGAAACCGGAGAAAAAACGGATAAATAATCCTTACTATAATTAACGAAAATAGCAACACTTTCTTGAAACCCACTTACATGAAGTGTTAAATTAAATTAAAACCGACATGCATAGCTAACAGCTAGTTAAGAGTTATATGCTAATTTACTTCCGAAAATTACTGATTTTTTTTTAATCTTTTCAATTATAACTATATCTTTCAAAATACAACAGAAAATATTTGTCTTGAATTACTCTACCTTCCGCTACTGCTATTGATATTGCAGCCAGCTATTTGATAGTGTGTTCTCCCCTACGCTTTCTCGAAGAAATGGCTCCTTTGATGCTTGGCTCCGTCGTAGGGTGAAAATAATCATATAGAACTTTATATCATTTTAGAATAGTTCCTCTTCCCTTTGAGAGTTTTAATCCGAAATTCGACAGAGATTCACGTTTTTGCAGTAAAAATCATAAATTAAATCGCATGAATCTGTCAGGTTGAATGTTGAATTTAACGAGTTCACGTGAACATGATTGATTAAACAGACCTTAACACAGTGAACCTAATGCTAGAGGTCCTGCAAATTTTGATACATATATCCGGCCATTAATCCATAAGCCGAAATTCTTGCAACTAACTCGATACGTTTCCGAATCGTTGTGTTCACATGCTCGCTGAAGGACAGCCGAACACACTGCCACTTGTCGGAATACGGCCAACATTTCGGTGGAATCTATGAGTGTTGTGAAGCCCGTAGCTCTAAATTCATCTTTTTTAGCTTTTTCTTGAGTTTTTGAGTTGATGTGCTCATCGACGTACAGGCAGACGCAATTCCAAAAAGGTTTGTTTCTGAAACTCGAGGATTTATAAGCATGGACATTCGTCAAATCTTGAGACTGAATATTTTTCTGGTTACAAGAGTTTCATTTTGCAAACGAGAAAGTGAAATGGCGATTGGTTCGTCAACAAGCTCGCGAATGATGGCACGAGACTAAGAGAACGTACAGCTGTGGCGGCGCTAGTATCAAAACATTCATTTATCAGTTGAATGTAAAATACATATTTTTCTATCTGGCAGCACTGTTTTAATTCCAGATTGTATTTTTGTATAAGAGCGATGCGATGTTGCTACTTAAGTAGTTGAGATGGAAGCAGTAGTGTAAATAATGTAAAATTAGTGTATATAATTTAGCCCATTTCTTTTACTACAAACACACGATCATGCCATAACACTAAACAACATTTTTTTATCTATTTCTTTCAATATGTCGGAGGATAAAGTGCAGATGAGGCTTATAGTGCGCACAGACGAATCAGAGTACAGACAAAGAATGAAAGTAATATTAATGAAAAAAACCTTAAAAAATTAAAACGTTAAAATTTTAAATAATAGAACATCAAAAAAAGCACTCGAAAACATTAAAATGTTAAAAGATATTCATAAACATTTAAGTTTTAGTTTTTTTTTAAAAAAAAACAACCAAACAAATATCCATATTTGGTGACCACACTACCAGCCCGAGGTAGCTAGCCCGCTATATTATTAATAATAACAGCGGTTGTTATTTATAATATGGAACCAACGGGAGTGAGGACAAAAAACTGAACTTGCTGTATTGCGGGCGGATATTTACGAAAAATCGAGTTACTTTCTTTAGCGCCAAAATTCTAACGTTAGGAAAAAGTTTTGATTGAGATACCAATGACAACAAAGATTACAGCGATGTAAATTAAGAAAATGGTGAAATTTAAAGGGAAAATAAAAAAAGGATATTGAAAAAATAGAGTATATTGAAAAATTAGGGAGAAAAACGGTAAGTGTTAAAATTATTTTAAATTTGAATTTCATTAATAAACGACTGAAAGATGCATTTTCAAGGTAAGTACATTAGACATGTCTGGCTTGGGAGATCCTACCACAGTATAAAACTGCGCCAGCATAGCTCTAATATGCAATCCTTTACTTACATCTTAAATCCATTGATTAAAGCTTCGTAGAAGGAGGTAGGAATTTCATTACTCTTAAGGCTATTTCTAAGGAACTGAATTTGTTTCTTGACTGAATTTTTAACGTTGCATTTTCTGTTAATTCCCAATGAGGTAGTGGTTTGTTAATTCTAATGGTTAATGATACTGTTTTTGTAAATTTTAGAAGACATATTAGAATTCCAAAAAATATATCTATAGACGTTAACTTTAAACTTGTTTCGTTTGTCATAAATATCTATTTTTAAGGTATTTTGGCAATCAGTAATTAAATCTAAAAAAAATACTAGATTTTGATAATTACTTGTTTTGATTAATTTAAGTTAATTTGAATAGAGGTTATTATTAGTTGCATTGAAATCTTTACAGTTGGAAATAATGAGGTCATCAATGAATCTGAATGCTGAATTTAAATTTAAAACAGAAGCTCTTTCAAAGAAGTGCAAGAAAAGATTAGCAAGAAGAGAGAATATCTGGTGCCTTATGGGATACCTTTAATTTGATTCAAGATATTCCCGGTCTTCAAAAAATGTTATTGTAAATACAATAATTTGTAACATCTTTCCAGAAGGTTATTGGGATGTTTAGTAAGTTTTTTTTGTCGTAGAAATAATTCATTAAGACTTCTTGTAATTTATCTAATACGATTCTTGTGAATTGACCTTGAAAATCATAGGTTGCTATTGTATCTACTTTATTGTTTTTAAGTAATTCGATAACTTTATTATTGTTTTTAATTATCCATTTAAAATTTCCGTCTTCAATAAACTTGAGGATTACTTTCAGATATTTCGAGAAGATTATTATAGGTTTGTTAATATAGGTATTCATACCGAAAGTTACATATCTAAATTTTATAGGCTGTTTATGGAACTTAGGATAGATAATAATATATGGAAGGTTGTTATTTACATTGTGGCATTCACAATTTGTTTCTTTCAGGCTGAAATTTTTTCTTAATAGTGATGATATTAGATTTACTCATTTTATAGATTTCTAAAGATTTTAGTTCGGTATCTAATAGTTCAAGATAGAATTTCTTGCAAATTATTGCGTAGTTACCGGTCGCCTTATTAATAGGGGTTATAATGAACTGTTGTTTCAGATATTGGATGCTTTCCTTCATACTACGAAATTCGTAGGTTTCATTTTTTTAAATGATCTGTCTGTAATTGTTTTTGATAAAATGTTTAAAGTTGAAATGGATTTTCCATTTCCATTCGGGTGAAAACATCACAGATGTGTCAATTTTCCCAGATAGCAATTTTAGTTTCCAGCAAACTTGCAGCAAGGTTGACACGGCAAGTGTGCAATCTTGAAACAAGTTTGCAGAAGCGACTAAGTCACCACGCGACGAACCTGCAGCAAGCTTGCTACGTCCAACTCAATGTAAACATAGCAAAAACAGAGTACGGAAAAAACCTCGGATTATAACTAGAGACCTACAGCTTCCAAAGCGGACGCTTTAACCACTCGGCCAGATAAACTCTGAGAGGAAAATATAGATTTCGGTAATAGATAGCGCATACGATTTATTTTAAACTCTTTTCTTGATTTCATTAATTTTTTTAAAATTTTCTGTTGAGAACATAATTTGAAATCAAAGAGAGAGCGATTTTCGCTAATAACTACGTTTTGCTAGTAGAATAAATTATGAAATTAGGTTTCAAAAGTAATTACTTTAAAAATGAGACAAAATGTAAGTTATTATTTTTCAACAAACATTGACTGTTTTTTAGGTTTAATTTTGTTTATAAATGTAAAAATTTAAACATTAAGAAAAAGGCGATATAGTTTCCTTTAAAGTGCGAGTTCTATATTTAGTAAAAAGATGGAAAATGTTTCAATTTTTTTTATAAAATGTTAGTTTTTTCACAAATTATCATTGATTTATTGAATTAATAATAAGAAGTACGGTCTAGGAGATGCAATTAATTTTAAAAAAAACAAAGATAATTATCTCTTTGTGCTATCATCTTTGCATCAGGCTTGTTTTGCAAACTTACAGCAAGCTTGCATTGCAAGGAAGGGTGGCGCTAGTTGTCACGGCGAGCTTTAGGAAAATTCGTTTTGCAAGAGAGGGTAGTGACTCTGCATTGCCAGTTTGCCACAAGTTCGCTTCAAGCTTGACGCGCTAAATTTGCCATGACAAGGTAATATGAATTCAAAATCAAACTTGCTGCAAACGTACGTGCTATGTAGGTTATGAGTGACTTTTAGGCAAAAATAATCAATGTCATTGAGAAAACTTTTAAAAATGTTTTTTAATAAAATTTTGAAAATAGGACGAAATTTGGTACCTTTATTCATTTGTGACTTCCCGTTTCGAATTTTCCGTTTTCGAATTCATCAAATTCTGGTTGGTCCTCTAAAAGAACTCTTGATCGAATCTTCTATGTAAATTGTGAGTGAAATTCAAATTCTCTGTATGGTTGAAGTTCGATGAAATAATCGAAAAAAATGTGCATATTTCAAAAAAGATCCGCAATTTTGGCCAGCGCTGTATTATTTTAAATGCCAACTTCTGCCTCCAGATGGCGCTTGCGCTCCTATGTGATTTTGGATACTTATTATCTCCCGATGTTTGGTTACGATTTTTTTAACAATATTGTATGTTTTGACCTCATTGGTTCTGTTTTGCATTAAATAATCTTCTCATTAACATGGTGTTATCACTTCATCATTTTCGACAAGTGCATTGAAATTGATGACTTCAATGTGAAACAGTGAATAAAACAGATACCAGCATCTTTATAAAATAAAACAATATTTTACATTGTCATAACGCGCCATCACCGCTTTAAATATTTATAATGGGATGAATTTTAAAAACTTCTCGTTTTTGAAGAGCGCTTTTTTTAGAAAAGGAGACTGAGATCAAAAATTCTTTCAATGCGATGTGCAGTTACGATTCTAAGTTTTCATGCTGTAACAAGCATATTTCTCAAAACACTGGCACGTTCCCCAACTTTACCTATTGTTGTGATTTTTCTTAGCAACAGAAAAATCTGTTGTTTAAATTAGCTAAATTTTTGTGGTTTGCTGAACGGAGTAATGAAATACTTTTATTGCACACCCCCCTCCCCATTCATATGAGTGAAATTTCTATGTGTGGTATTTTTTCTATGTGAAAGGCTGCAACAGCTGCAGAGGTGTAATGACTTCCTTTACACATATTTCGGTTCCGCACAAATGGACCTTTCTTTGTGTTGGGACAACAGATGGATAAACTTTTGTAATCAATGTTATGCTACCCTGCGGGTGGTGACGACTTCACGCAGCTGGAACTGCTGCAGTGTCATTAATTTTACGTTTCTTTTTTCCTCTGGTGACATACAGATAATTACCTAGAGGTTAGCTTGACCAAATGGAAGAATAAAAAAATAGAGGTGACGCGGACCAATAGCGAGATAAGTATGGGCGTGCATTGGTCAGACATATCGAATGAGGGATGGTTTTGAAGGCATGGATATCTTTGCTGGAAAGTGAACTTGGAAGTATAAGGCGAGAAAGTTGAAAAAAAAGGAGACGTAGGAAGCTGGAGTGATTTGCAACGAGGAGCCCATGGTGAAACGATTGGAATAGATTGCCGATGACGCGAGAAAAATGGACTAAGACCTCATGACGGAATTAATAGAGACTTTCACGATTATGTTTTATGTGCCCGAAGCTGCTTAGGAAAGTCAAATAGATCTCAAGTGTAGGAAAAGTGTGGGATGGCTTCAGTATCACACGTTCCAGTCCTAGGTGTTAGCAGAAAGTAATAACGTTCCAGGGCTGAGTTTAGCGGTAGCTACTTCAAGTGTGACAACGTTCTGGAACCCGTACAGCGATCTGAAATCCTTGTCACCGAATCATCACAAGTTGGCGAATCCACATCTGTTCACATGTCGCATTTGGACGCTTCTAATGGCGGTACATCCAGATAAGTCCTTTTTAGTATAAACTTTTCCTTTTGTCTCCCATATGGTCAACTTGTGAAAAAAATATTTCTTGATGATAGAATGTTAGGCAGTGACTCAGACTTTGGTGGTGGGTTTATTTAGAGTGCATTGAACTTTTATTAAGAGACGTTTTCACAAAATTAATAACCCTTCCTAAATTGAGTAAATGCTAAATCTAGGATCGAGACTCATGTGTTTGTTTAAATATATTGTATTTCTGTATTGCTCATTGGCGATAAGCTTGATATTGTAAAAATTAGAAATTATTAGATTGTAAATGGTCTTAATTGAAGGCTGTAAGATTAAGGTTTAGAAACTAGTTTTAAATATTTAGGCGATCACCTAGGATGAGGAGCTTCCTTATGATAATCATGTTAATCGTAAAAAAATTCTCGTCTGGTAAAATTTAACTCAGAACTAGATGGCCATGCGCTTGCGTTTTATTAAGATATATGCAATTATATGCAAAGATTAATGCAATTCAGCTTGTAATAATTAATTATAGTCAAGAAGTGTTGTTGTGTAATTTGTTATAATCAAGAAGTGTAATAAAAATTCTTAGTATACCTTATTTTGTGTCCTGGATCATTCATGACATTTTGCTAGCTTCTCAATTGGTATTTTAAGAGAGTCTGGAATGAATCTGTGTTATTGGTATGATGTTAAATGCCTTGATTAGCAAATATTTAAGGAAGTAAAAATTCTAGTATATTTCAGTTGCTAGCCACTATACGATCTAACAATATGCTTAAGATAAAATATTAACTTTTAACTTATGAAATTTGACTGTTTAAATTTCAGTACATATTAATAATAATTATCTACGAACACAACACTATACAGAATCACAAAAGAATAGCATCTAATATATTTTTAATAAATTGTTAAAACCATCAGATAATCCGTCAGCTCCAACCACTGGACCGAATTTGGCAATTTCGATTTAATATGAAAGCTTATGATGTCTAGATATATCATACGGGGTCACCTCCCCCCCACGCCCTCCATTTTATAGAAAAATGGATAAGAGCACTACTATACTGTGCATTCTCTATGGGGGGAAAAATTCAGACAGTCACCAAGCCCCAACCACTAGACCGATTTCTACAATTTTTTATCTCATTTGAAAGGTTATTATGTCTTGATGTATCATCTATGGTCGACTGCTACCCACCACCCTCCATTTTCTATATATATCGCAAAATAAAAGGTTTGAAAAGTCCCTCCGTCTCTACAACCGCCATTTCGCCTATATATTTCGCCAAGTTACAAGCATAGTCACAGGTTTGTAACATTATGGATGAAAAGCTCGTCGCGGAAGGCTGTAATATTTAAGATAAATTGACAAAATAATAAGACACTCCCCCAGCCGCGACAACTTGCCCGATTTCGACAATTTTTATTTCATATGGAAGCTTATAACGTCTAGATGTGCCATAAATAATAGCCTGCCACCCACCGCCCTCCAATGTCGAAATATATTGGAAAATAAAGTTTTGGCAGAGTCCTTAAAAAAGTTCTTAAAGCATTTAACTTCTAAATGGAACTCTTGGAATTAGCTCAATCGTTTGGTTAAAATCTTAACCGTCAGTGACGATATAAATCTTTTGGTTAAAAATTTAACCGCCAAACAAACCTTGGAAGTCGCCAAAAGGAGCTATAAAGAATAATTATGGCACCCTTTCCGGAAATTGGGCTCGTATTTTAAGTAAACATTGAGCGCTACAACAATAGGAACATCAAATTTAATATTTTCAAAGAATTCTTAAGGTACTCGTCCATTAGAATTTTTAAGTTTGTGGCTAACATTTAAATTTTTTCCATAAACCCTTTAATGCCTATAAATAGGGAACACATTGATTTGTGATTTATTGAAATAATTTATTGATTTTTTTAAATTTTCCAAAAATTAACCCTAAATGAGGTTTTCAATAGTGTTTGGAATAATGCGTATCGCATAATATATTATTATTTTTTTATTTGAGAATGAAATTTTCTGCTTTCGTCTGTATTTCTGGGGCAGGGTGCGCTGTGCCATTTTAATTTTGTTATCCATTACGCATCTATCGGAAAGAAAACGAGGGGGACCGTCGCATGACACGAGCAGAGCAACGGTGACGGCACATGAATTGAGCTTCCTAATCATCTAAGACATCATCCTCAGTTTTTAGCGTGCAAAATAGACAAAATATTTCAATTAGAAATTGAGAATAGACAAACTTCTAAGGAAATATATCATAAACAGTTTTAAAGATTCAATGTATTCAAACCTTAGCGCGATTACATCAATGCTTATGAAACCTACTGCACGCAATATTAACCCTCCTAGCGTTAGGCCCGAGATATCTGCGTGAACTTTTTCCTCTCATAACGGCAAACCCGAATTTCCTTCTACAAGTTTTTCTCTTCCCCAGGTGTCACGCGGCGACATAATAAGAGGGAGGGTCTGTGGTCAGGGGAGGGTCAGTTTGAATAGATCTGGTCTTTTAAGTCGTATTGCGTTTAGCAGCATAAAATAAGTGCTAGAAGTGTTCTGCGTAAAATTCGCATAACATTCTGAGTTTTTTTTTAGATTTAGAGAGTAAAAGTGTATCCGAAATGAGTGTCAATTAACGGGTATAAAATCGAATGTCTAAAAACCTTGAATATGCACATATAAGTATTTTTATTAGCCTCTAACTAAAGAAATGCTTTTAATTTAAAACACAAATAAAAGGAATATAAAATAAAAAAAATTAAAAAGTTGACAATTTTCTCTTTTAAAGATTACTTTAATTTAAGAACAAATTCAAATTGCTTTTGAAACTTAATTTTTGAATATAAATACTATACATTTAAACAAGATTTACTTAACATATGAGTAAGTTTATACCTTTTAATAAAATCTTTTTATTTGCTTTTATTTATTAGTGTATTTAAAAAAGGTAATGAACATATCTATGTAATCAACTTGTTGAACTGTTTCATTCTGAAATAATTAACATTGATTATATGAAATCGTATATTTTCTTAACGTAATAATTTCTTTTAATTGGGAATTTTAAGTTTATTGAGCATTACATAAGATTCTTACTTGGGCTTTTTTCCGGAATTGTGAAATCAAATAAGTATCTTCCTTGGGTTTATGAACACGAACAAAAGCACAGTTAAAATTAATTGAATTACAACGCAGAAAGTCAATTTATCCCATATAAAATTATAAAAGAAGTCCATAACCTAAAGCAGTCTATAATTTTAAGATTTAAAAAAAGGAAATTTTTTTTCCCTTATTCTCCCCCCCCCGAATAGATTCCTTGATCCACCCTTGGTCGCAAATACTAATTTAAGAAAATTTAACAAAAAAAATCGTAATTATGCAGATAAACTCCGTAAACCGTTATCTCGAAATCTGAATCGTGTGAGTTTCCTCATTTAAAAAAATGTTTCTCTAAATGCGGAAGAAACAAAATTATAACGTAGTGTTACTGACCGTGATTATTGTTTTAAACACATATTTTTTAAGTACTGCAAAACATTTGCACATTAAGTATTACAATAATTATTTTAATTAAGTTATTCTTAATTTCTCAGATATTTTTCCCACAGTAGCCCCCATTTAACGAATTATTAGATCCACCCTTGGTTACAAATACTAAGTTATAAAAATTCAACAAGATATAAAATCGTAATCGCATGCGGATAAACACCATAGATTTTTATCTCGAAATCCGAAATATCCTGTGAGATTCCCTATTTAAACCAGCGGGAGTGGTCTCCCCTAAACTTTCTCGTATACTTTCTAAGTGGAGATTCGTCAAAATCTCGAATTTTTTTTGACGATTACAATACTTTCTCTTTGTTTACTTCGTATACGAGAAAGTGAAACAAACCAACAAACCTGAAATCAAATATCTGTTGCCACGTTTCAAAAAAATATTACTTTGAAGCAGGTGAGATAAAATAGGCAATGAAATGAATACTAAAGCGAACATTCTGCTTTGGAGTTGAATTCCCAAGAAAACAATTTATACTACCACAATCGTAACAATTGCAAAAGCTCGTAAATAAAAGATTTGCTGAAATAATGAGATCGGTTTGAATTTTATTTACAACAATAAAAAATTTGTTACAATTCATGTTTGAGAACATTATTTATTGTTGTAAATAAAATTTACAACAATAACAGATTGCTACCAGTACTTTGCGCATGAGAATCGGATTAAAAGAAATTGAATATGCAATTTGAACGCCCCTTTTTGACGGATTTGACCCAAAATTTAATAAATACGGGCCTACATTCATGACGATAAAACTGTGTACCAAATTTTATCCATCTAGCTATTGAAGTTTTTGAGTTATAGTGTTCACATGACCGCGGACATACAGACACACAGACTTCCCGTGGACGGATTATGTTCAAAATGTGATAGAAACCTACAAATTATGTTTAAAGACAACATATCAAATTTCATTCCCATAGCTCTAATAGTTTTCGAGTTATCGTGTTCACAGACAGACACACACATACACACAGACAGACTCACAGACATAATTCCAAAATTTTGTTTTTCGGACTCAGGGAGGTCTAAAACGTGGAGATTCGTCAAAATCTCGAGTTCGAATTTTTTGACGATTACAATACTTTCTTTTTGTAAACTTCGTATACGAGAAAGTAAAAATTGTTTTTCTAAATGTTGAAGAAATAAAATTATAAAATGGTTTTACTAACTTTGATTATTGTTTTAAACACACGATTTTAAGTACTACAATGCATTTCCAATGCGCTGAATGAACAATATATATTTCCTTTTGTTTCAAGAATTAAATTCGATCAATAATTGCATAGTTCAACGTGATAAAAATATTTTTTTTAAATATGTAGTGAGGAGAAAACATTGGAACGTACACATTTAATTTGTAACAATTAGATTCATACAAAAAAATTTAGATTTTTTCTTATAAGGTTCTTGTATAAATTTAAGAAAAAAATCTAAAATCGTTCACCAATTCCCATTCTAACATGTTGCATTTGAAACTGTAAGACATTCCCAACTACTTTTCTAAGAATACTCAAAGAAGGGAAGACTAACAAAGGATCCTGTCACAAAGAATCGAAGTCAGAAGTCATCTGTCACTGCCTCCCTATAACAGGGCTAATAACCCCCTATGGCGCGCAAATGACCACAAAAGGGGGTTGAAACCCTTTTGTACAAAACCTGACAACTTGGAGAAAACTTTCTCTTTCAGCGTGACAATTTCGTTAAACGTAGCAATCTGAAAGCCTAACGGCTGGAGGGTTAAACAGTATTCGTTTTGAAAATAAATGATGTATATAAAAATGCGATGACTGGTAAAAATTTCATTTCGATGACAAAAAAAATCAGGTAAACACATTGTAAGGCAAGCTGTTTAGTGGACACGTAATCACAATAAATTTTATGAAAATGGTTCTATTCTAAAGACACACAAAAAAGGAATTTCGAATCTTTATTCCGAAATGTCTTTGGAGTATAATAAAGACACATTGTCATGTTACGCTGTATTTCTCTTTATATTATTCAAAAATTTATTTATTTTTAATTACAGTAATGTTATGTGCACACAAAAAACTTATTTAACTTTCCAGCGGGCGCGCGTATGTAACAGACACACTAGAGAAGAATTTAATTTTATATCTTTTTACCAGAGGGAGTTAAGAAATCATGAGAAATACAAGAGAAAATGTTTCGTTTTATATATTTTTACCAGAGTACACTACAAAATAGGGTGGGTCGAAATAAATAAATATTTTTTTCCGGAACGCTTTAGTGCGGAAAAGTTGCCTTTTGCAGTAAGATGAAAAACGACATAGAAATGTTAAAATCGGTTAACATCTTCCGTTCGCGCATCGTTCTTAAATTTAATGAAAAATTGCAAAAATCAGGCCTTTTTGTAAATTTTTTAAGTTAGTTAAAAATTTTAAAATAAACACGCTTTAGTTTTTTATGCTTGTTTTATGGTTCAAACAACCTAAATAAATTAAATTCTGATCAATAATCTTATTTTTTCCGTTCGCGCAACGTCTCAAAAAAAAAAAACAGAAATATACCATTTTTTCGCAAATTACACTGTGCAACTCTTCGCTCGTTTTGCTAGAACAAAAGGACCCATAACTCACCATGTGGAGGTGGTTGCACGTGGAGTTCCATCCACACCCTACCCAACTAACCATCCAATTGTTGGGTGTCGTATTTGCATTGTATTTATAACTACTTACAAAGATTTTCCATAGAGTAGAATTCTTTGGTTCACTGTGTTTTTTCTTTTTTATATCTACTTACACATTTAAAGTCTGATTTTTTGAAGAAATTAGGTATAACAGATCTAGACTTCAGTGTTGCTAGGATATAACCATCTTTAGCTTCATGTCCACATGCTTTATTCGAGGCATCTGTCACAAGTTTGACGCACCTCTCTACAGCCTGGGTGTGACAGTAAAACTTTTTTATTTCTTTGATGGGCGTAGTGTCGGAATTTATGAGTGATCTCTTCACTTAGTCCCGTAGCATTGGCGGAGGATATACCACACAAGAATTCCAATTAATAATTTCAATGTATTTGGAAGCTTGACTGTTTATCTTCGGAGGTACGAAATTTCTAACAGTCTCCTCCTTTGGGACGAATTGTCTCGCTTTTAAGATCCTTCTGTGAACGAACTCTCGAATATGTTCTCTTTCATCGACAAGCATTGCCAACATAACATTCTCTGTGTGCTCAAAGCACGCATTTCGTTTCAAAACTGGATCTACAACTTGAAGTAATTTTTCGGATAAATACCGTGCTGTTTGGATTGCTTGAAATACATGTTTTGGTCCGTCAGTAAAATAATTACTCTTTTTTATTTCAAACCACACAGGCATGTATGAATTAAAGATGAAGCCAACTATTTTTTTTAAGTTTCCGGATGGATATGATGAACATGTATAAACCTAAGGACTCGGTTGGCCGCAGTTAGCCATATGGAATGGAGCAAAGGACCAGGGTCCCAATTTGCCAAGTCTTCTGGACAATGCCCTAAGATGATTGCATTTGAAATGTCCAACAAATTCTGTTGGTATTTGCTCAACAAATTCCTGTCTATATCAGGAATCGAACAATCTATACATTTGTAATCGACCACAAGGAGATTTTCATAGTAAGTGAGCTGCTGCCCGATTGGCCCACTAAAACATTTAGTCCCTGCAGTTTGACCGTCAATATGTTGGAAAATGTGGCAGAAAGGAAGCTCATTACAATGCAGGAGGCATATGCTGCACTGTAGCGGGCGTCCTACATTATTTTCTATTCGGTTGATGACACCGTTCTTCCATCCAGTGTTGGTTACAGTGCCATCACACCCTACTACTTCTTGTTTTCTCATTCATCATTAGCTAATGTTGTTAGAATAAACATTAAACAAACATAACAAAAAACAATGCACAGCACACACGTCACACATAGCACCAAAGTGTGTAACTCTTGTAACAGGCACAGAAAGACTGAAGTGAAGGCCGTGGTGGGTGGTGCGACTGGCGAGTAGAAGCGCGAGTTGGTGGCGGGGAGGGGTACGGAAGCGTAGGTAGGGAGGGACCACGCCACGGTTCAATCTATTTCAAACCAGTCTAATTCAAGTGAGTTCTCTTTCATTTTGTTGTAGCGAAACGAACGAAGAGTTGCACAGTGAAAATTGCGAAATATTTGTAAATTTCTGCTTTTTCTAAGATGTTGCGAGAAAGGAAAAGATTAGATTATTGATCAGAATATTCATTTTTTTCGACACAAACTACTACGAAAGTTCGACCTTGGCTATTCTTAAAGCTCCTTTCGACGAACTGTTAGTCATCGTTTGGAATTTGAGCCGTTTATAAGGACTCAGGGAATTTGCTATGTCTATTTCAGAGATGCACGGGAAAGTCTAGGCTTAAGTCTGTAAAATGAATATAAAACTGACTTCTTGCTTTTTATACCCAAACTTCAATTGTTTTTCTTCGATATTATCTATATTGTTTTATATTACAAATTTAAATATTTCAGTAGAATAACTTGTAATTCTATTTATTTCATTTTCACGTCATTCAGCTATTTATTTGATCATTTTATATTGATATTCTTTTTTATTTTTACATTTTTTCCTTTCCTTTTTGAATAGAAATTGTTTAAAATAATTTTTTTATTAACCCTTTCCCAATTACTACCTTAATTTAATAATTACCCTCTTGAAAATAGATATTTTTCGATAGCTTATCTAGGAAATAAGCGCGACTTTTCAGGTTGGTGTAGAGGGCGCGCCCGCTGTGTGTGGGGGGAAAGGTTATTCAATATTATTATTTTTAAGTGGGGTGTTAAAAACTCGGCGGCGCGCTATGGGTATTGAAACTAAATGAATCGATGTTGTGTCAAGCACACACACATTTATTAAGACACTTACTCTATTTACAAAAACGTTATTTGCAATATGATTAAGAGTTTAAAAGGGGAATCATTTATAAGTAAATCAAAGCAATTGCTTTAGAAGGTCATAAAACTAAAGATGTTAGTTCAAGAAAGCTGAGAGCCGTTATGCTTAAGAAAAGGAGATACTGTAAATAACCACACCCCATCATGAGGCACGCTCCCAAGCTGCTAGACTCCTCCTTCTCTATAGGCTGCCACGGGAAGAATGAGAATCCTCTCAGAATTCTGGAATTTGCTGCTCTTAGAGTTTTCTGCAACTGTCTTTCGATTCTGTTTCAACACTTACGATCTACCCTCTGGGTGATTGTATGACATTTGCGTACAGATACGTTTCCGTACAACTCATTAAGGCGCAATAAATCTTCTGTAGCTCATCCCACAAGAGAGGTTAGTGTATGTTCGCTAGAACTTCCGGCTCTTGGCAAGTATGTTTGGCTAGCAGACCGTAAAAAGAGAAAGTTTCTCTTCACATAATAGTGATTGATGTTTCAGAGTCTCTTAAATATTTTTGAGAGAACTTTAATGAATTATTTAACATACTAGCTATTACCCGCGACTTCGTGCGCGAAGAATTTGAATTATTCTTTTCTTAATTCACAAATGTAAATGTTTTGTTGCATTTTAAAAGGGGAAAGTAAAAGTTCTGACGGTAGATAATACTTAATTGGACGGCTGACAGGAGTGTACTGTACATGTATGCTGATATAGTTATGTAAATTGTTTATCTATGCTAATCTACATTGTATACCACGTTATTTGCACGGATGTAGAGGTTGTGTGGGCTGGACACACGTGAACAGGTCACATATAGTTGCCCATGGGAAAAATATGGTTTTTCCAAATGTACGCCTGCCACTTTCAGTGTTTGGCCCTGAGCCTGACAAATGATATTTTTAGAGGGATTTGTTACCTTTTGAACTGAGATGATAAATCCTTCGGTATTATCGGAAGGCGAGGAATTAAAACTCTCTCTCTTCTCCCTATATCAGTCATAACAGTAGATTTCATGACGTTTGGACCTAGGTGTGCAATTTGTAACCGTGTGCCATTGCTTTGTCTCGGTATATGGAGGTTACGTATTAGTATTACTGGCACACCGACTTTCAATCTCAGCTTGTCGGAAGGTGCCCCTAACAATTTTAAAATGTTGAAGAGCTTTACAGGATATGATGTTCTTTGTTAATGCTCATTACTGTATCTGCAGATGGATATTCTGTAATACCTCACTATGAAAATTAAACAAAACATCGAGAGATTAATTAACTAACGTCATTGGATCACTGTGTAACCGTATAAAAAGCTGTAAATCCTATGACAAATGGAAAACGGAAGTGTAAAGTCTTCTTTGTTGTTTATGGTCTAACAAAGCAATATTTTCTTATATTATCTCTAACACTGGAAAAAGCCCGCGCGCGAAACAGTAATTTGGCTTGAATTTTTTTCTATAAGAATAAAAAGAATTGTTAGAAATTGCGTTAAAAATGTTTTTTAAACCTTATTAACATTCAGGGAAAACACTTCATCGCAAAGAAATTATCATCTTTAGAAAGAAAATTTTCTGCTCTTTAATTTGGCATAAAAATAATTCTTGTCTAATAAATGTTTCAGAAGTTATTGGCAAAAAACTTCTAAGCATTAGGCTTAAAAGCGACTAATTTTCGTTATTTAATTAAATATTTTAAGAACTAATTTACTTTGAAAGTTGAAAATAGCACCTTTGACCTAGAAATATGCTCTAGAATGTCGTGTGTAAATTTCATGTCGCTACCGTTCACCGTTTAGGAGAAGTTCTTGTGACCGACCGATAGACAGACAGATACATGTAATTTTCGCCTTATTTTATAGATATTTATAAACATAAGCAAGATTTTCAGAAATAAAAGTAAATTAGTTCAAATTCTAACCGTTGCCTAGCAACGGAGTAGCTATAAATTTGCGTTATTTCCAAATCGTTTGCACGTAATTAAAGTTATTAAACTTTAAAAAATTAATAACAATTGACGGGAAAATGTCACAGAAATAAAATCTGTATCACTGAAAAGGTAAAAGTTTGGACTTTAAGATGGTATATAAATAATGTTTATCGGACAATTTGCTCCGAAGTTACAGCGGAAAAGAGGATCACGTGATAGTTGATTTTAAAAATAAATTATTCCACTTTCAATTTAAATTTGTTTTCGCATTCCTGAAGGATCACGTGACTATGTTGATTGCAAAATAAAATAATCTTCATAGGGAATCGCTGAGTCAATGGACTTCGTTAATTATTTAATTGTTGCCTTAGTCAAAAAAAATTAATTTAACGTGATTTCACCTAGCCTCTGTCCGTTCTTGGGTTTCAAGCTACAATTCTGCCAATTTTCATCCAAATCGGTTTTGTAGTTAGGTCGTGAAAGCGTAACAAACAGACAGAAAGACACACAAACAGACACACTTTCGCATTTATTATATTATTAAGGATTAATAAAATATGTTCGAACAACCTAAAGGTCTAAAAATTCTTAAAAAACATAGTTTTCTCCTTAATTTTTAGGAAAATACAAATGAAAAACTAAATCATTTGAAATCATGTTAGTGAATGTGAATAAAAGATTGAAACAAAAAATAAAACCTTCATATTTTATATTAAAATTATATGCTCTTTAATATTAGCTAGTTAGGCCATCATTTTAATAGCATTCATTTCGTTCGATAAACTAAATATAATTTAATTATGAATTCGTATAATTTTTTGTAAGCGTAAAGATCTCTTCTAGTAATAAAAGCTTATGTGTGTGTTTGCTAGAGCTCTACATGACAGACTGTCAAACCTAGATCTATCGATTTTCGCACAGATACTCTGAAAAGTGGGAAGATGCACCACAGAGCGGCATTTTGAAATATTAATTAATTAAAGATTAAGCAAAATTTTCGCGTTTTTCATTCATAACTTCCATGAATATTATCACACATATTTGAGTCAACTGAAATTTTAAAAAAATTATCTTTTTAATGATTCTAGTTAGTAGTTGTCCAATTTTTTCCCCTTATTTTAATAAATTTCCGAATATAGTTTTCATACATAATTTTCAACAATACTTTTCCTTGTTGTATTGAAATTCAAACCATTTTCATTTGTAATAAAAAATATTTAATAATCTTGTTTCTTCTATTATTGAAAGCTAAGATGATATTCAAATGGATTTTACTTTTTCGTTTTATTAATTTTCCTGTAAGTATTAAACAAATCCTGTAAGATAATAAGTATTTTAGTAAATATATTCAAACCTCAAAGATCATGGTTCTTAATGTTTAATATTTTATTTACATATTTTATTTTAGCTATGCTTCTGGATGTAAAACGTGCAGAGTCATTTATATACTGAAATCAAACGCATATATGGCATAATGATATCTGTACTACTAATAAAGGAGAATAAGGTGTTTGTGTGTGTGTTTCTGTATATCTGTCTGTGTCTTGAGACTCTACAAGGCAGATTGCTGGAAATAGAATTCTGAAATTTGGCACAAACATACTATGGAGGGCGGAAATGTGCACCTCGGAACCCTTTCTTTTGAAATTTTAGTTAGAAATTTAATTAAAAATTAAGCGAAATTTTGGCGCCTTTTCTTTAATAACTAACGAAAGTATTGCAGAACAAAAATCATTTATGCGTCCTCTGAAATTTCTAAAAATTATTTTTTCAATTATAACAATTAAATTGCAGTACAATACTATCCTAATACATTTTGCTTTCGTAATTTATTTCATCAAATTTTTTTTAGAATCTGTAAGCTCTCTGAGATATTACGTATATTAAGAAATATATCCAGTTAGCTGAATGATTTTGGATGTTATGTTTTCATTCTGCCGCTGGACATAAAATGTGCTTCGCCATTTTAATGCTGAAAACAAATGCATATTTTACATGCAGAATAACAAAGTGAAATTCGCACCTACAACGTGTAATTAGATGTTACATGACACCGTCAGTTATCTAACTCAGAACAAATACAAGAACAGAACAAGGACAAAGCCATTAAAAGAGCATAGATTAAATTTCTACCACAATCTGAAGTTTAAAATTACGTTGTAAAGGGAACTATGAATATAAAATGAAGCAAGATTCAATTTAAACCATATTCCCGGTAAGCAAGCTGGCCGCCGAAGGCGGTTAGTAATGAATAGAAAAGGGAAGTTGATGTCGATAAACGTCCAATTAGATGACATGAACAGTTACTTGACTACGTTAGGAACTTTCATAAAGAAAATGAAAAGAGCAAGTGCAAAGCTACTAAAAGAACGAGGATTAAATATTTTATTCACTTTGAAGTTTAAAACTACTTTGTTAAGAGAACCATGAATATTAAATTATGTATAAGAAATTCATTTGTAAATAAACTAAATCTGTATTCCTGGCGAACAAGCTAGTCGCCGAGGTCTGCTAATCGAAAATATAATTTACTTTTCTTAGCTAATAAAATTATAGACGATTCTAATGCCTATTATAGTAGCTGCATTATTTAGTTGATTGGAAAGTGCATATTTCAGGTAATTTAACACATGAATAAAATAATTTTTTTTGTCAACAGATATTTTTATTCTTAAAAAAGAAAATTACTTTTTTTTTATTAAAAGCGTAACTAAATACAGCGAAAGCTTTGAAATTCATGGAAACCATCTAAATAATTCAAACACGTATAAAAAATTCCTTTTTAAAATCTTATATAGAAATAAAAATATTTCAAATCTTGCAGCTAAAAATATAACATTCCTAACAACTATAATTCTACCATAAAAAAGATATCTATTTTAAATTTAAGAAGTAAAAATTATTTTTGAGCAATAACATTTTCGGAAGTTATCACCAAAAAGCCGGCCAATATGGTACACGTTAAATCCGTCGGGGCCATATGTCCACTCGCTGATGAGGTGCGGAAGTTTGGAGAGGGAATGCGTCAGGTGTTGTCCTCGTCATCTGACCACGGTTCTAATTACGATTTCTTTCTCAAAATGACCTTCGCGTTGCTTTGAAATGGGACGCAACTGTATCTAAATTTAACAATCACCAAAGTTTTGCTTACTTTTGATTAAGATTGTAATTAAAATTTCGTAAAAATCACACCGAGGTGCACATTCCTTCTCTCCAAAGTATATTAGTGCTATATTTAGTAAAGCTAGGTCTAATGATTTGTCCTGTAAAGCAGGAACTGACAGAGGCAAACACATACACTCGTTCGCTTTTATTCTTAGTATAAAATCTTAATTTGTAAATTAAAATTCTATGATTAAAGCCTGAATGACTGAACCTTTTGGAACTGCAAAAATGTTTTCTAAAAGAAGAATATGGCGTTTTCTTTTTGATCGAAAGCATACACCTACGAGAAAAAAAAGAATATCCTAAAAAACCTGGTGATTATTGAAGAAAAATCCACTGAACTTCTTAGCGTAAATTTTTTTAAAAAGCTTTAAATTAATTTAATCGAAATGGGGTTTTTGATTTTTAAAGCACGATCACAAAAATTCTATTTAAAATATCTGTATATAATATGTCAAATGTTTTATATTCAATACTGTCTAGGGAATGAACCGAATCATCTGTATAATGATAATCCAAAGAAAATCAATTGAACTTTTGAGATTTAACAGGAGGCCTTTACTCTATATTACATCAGTTTGTCGAGCTAGAAAATGAATGGCTAACATGGCCTAAGGAACCGGGGACTGGAAGTTAGAGAGACATCTTGGACTATAAACTATTGTTTTCTTAGTTTTAGCTAAGGGCAAACGCAAATGTATGTTACACATAAAACCAAATCAACCAACGGAAATCTTATTTCATCTGCACAAGGGTATGTGCCTACCTTCGGAGCACTTTTTTTGAAAAAAAGGAATTTTTTATTCAACATTTATGTTTTCAGTTATAATAGTGCATGAAATTGTGAATTCAAATCCCATTTTAGAGAAAAAAAATTTATTTTTGAAATTTTGGCCATTTTTGGTCAAAATTTTGTAAAAATTGACGTTTACGCCAAACGTCCTATAACAAATTCTAATCCATGTATTTCACTTTTTGTCTCGCTAATATATTTGTTATACATTTACCTGTGTCGTGAAGCAGAATATTTAGAGTTCCGCTTAACGCTACTGAGATGTACCAAAGTTTGTATACGCAACAGGTTTTCACAAGAAAAAACTATTAATTTTTCAAATAAAACAGCTCTAAAATAAATAATTATACACTTTCAAGCTATATTTGAGGTTCACTACATACTTACAGATGTATAGAACATAGCTGTAAAATTGCATTTGAATATATTAAAAACTTTTTATGAAATGAGATTTATCGCAATATAAAAAAATGAAAATAAAACAATTTTCCAGAAAACGCAAATAAAGGTTTTAAAGTCCCACAAAAAATTATATATTTATTTTAACAACTTAAAATTCAAAGTATTTGTAAGTCAAGCCTTCTTTGACTTAATTTTTAATTAATTTTCATTTTTTTAAGCTTTAGATTTTTTTTCTTGATAATTTTGTTTTTGGTTCTACTTGTGTCGATTTGATTTATTAATTCTCTCAAAATAATTTTCTATGTAGTTTTTTTTAAATAATTCCTGGTTCAAGTTTTACATTAAGATGTTTAAATACAGATATCGGCCCTATATCACCTGAGTTGAATAATAAAGCTGCTATCATAGTACCTAATAACAGTGTTTGGAGTGAGCGAAATTTTCTTTAGGTAAAATGTCCCGTAAGTAGAGAAGAAGTTGTCAGATACTTATAAACACTAATAAATAAATAAATAAAATTTAATTCTATATTTAAAAAGTAAATTCGGCATTCACATTGTTTAAGAGTAAAGAAATAGCTCATTAGATGCGTTGTTTACAATTGTGTGGTTTAGTTTTGGTTTCGAAACTTTCATTTCTGCTTCATAATTTAGGCAATATCTTTGCTTCTAAATATCGAAGAAACTAAAGAAAACCATTTTTGGAATCCTAAATGTATGGGATTTATTACAAAATAATAAAAAAATTTGAAAATTTACGTGAAAATGACGATTTTAAGAGAGGCACATACTTAAATGGTCTCGGAAATTATTCAGACTTCAAAGAAGAAGGATTGCACTATATTTGATGGACAACAGATGCACTTTTATCTGAACAGAAGCTATTTTAGGTTCAAAAATGCTGAAAAGTATCAAAACTTAAATGCAATGAAAGAATAATAAAGTTAATCCTATCATAAGTAGACTTTATAGCAAAGAAATGTGTCTGAAATTTTATGTAGAAAATTTTTAAGTATTTTCAAGGATGTTTGTTTCACATACTTTGGAAGAAAAAAATCTATTATCTCGTAAACTATATCTTATTTTAACAAATCTACATATGTATACAAATTAAAATGTTATCTAAGTTGTGTATTATCGAAATTTAAAATTTCTTGCATGTGATATGATGTTTCATGAGCAATCAGCATTAAATAAAAATTCTCCTGCATTATTTTTTAAAGTGTTGTTTTTTAATAAATTACAATTATAATTCAAATCAATCTGTAAATTTCTTTTAGGAAACATCAAACATCCATTAGAGAGTAAGTTGTTTTCCTAAATGAGAAGAAAAGGAATTTATTTGTAATTCCAAAGCAATTCACAATTGCAAAGAAATGCATAAAATAATAAATAGTCCTTACATGGATTTACTTGTAACAACATGAGTGGCATAAACTGGATTTCCTTTCAACTACTTTTCATATTTTCTTCAATTTTTATTTAATTATGCGCTGTCTCCTACTGTATCCCTATATTAAAATCTAGAGGAAGGTAGCCACTTCCTTATCCAGATGTTATATTCTGTCATAAATTTACTATCTCCATAGAGCATATCAATGCTGAATTTGTGGAATTGAAGCATTTGCCATACAAATACATCTGGATTCTTTTCATAAGTTAAAAGTTAGCATTTAAAGTGTATAAAGTTAGATTAACTAATCAGCTTAAAATGACTATGGAATTTTGATGGTACACAACTTTTAACAATTATCTGATTTATTATTTCTTCTCTAGTATTTTAAACTATTAATTATTTAAATAATAATTATCATTGTAATTATTATTTAAATAATAATTATCATTGTAATTTTCAATGTGTTTAAAAATGTGAACAAGTCACACACTGTAATTCTGAGTTAACGAAAAAAGGGAATTGAATTTCTCCTTCCAATAAAAAGTTTTAAGAAAAGTAAACATATTAGATATTTTGGAAATATAAGACTAAACTTGAGCATTATAAGTTTCAATACATATTTTATTATACTGAGATAAGATAAATATCAGTCTTTTATTGCTATCACGAACAGCTCAGATTTTAATAATTGAAAGCATGTTAAATTGTAATGGCTCATAAAATATAAAATTTCCATTTTAAGTAGCATTCTTATACTTACTTCATTTCCAAGTACCTTTAAAATACTCAGTATGAAGTCATTTTGAAAACTATTTTAAAACTGAAATTTGATGTAGAAAAGAATTCAAATTATTTTTAATTGTAAATTATAACCTTACATATTTTAAATTTTCCTACAAAGTTAGTGATTAAAAAATTATTTATTGCCAATTTAAAGGAAAAGTACAGATGTTCCAAAGCAGTGTCATGCATTTTTTTATACAACAAGCTTAATATATTTTTCATACGAGTGAAATGATTTATTTTTATTTAATAAACATGATCACATATTTCTATAACAAGAGTATTGAAGACTTAAAGTTTCATGATTTATGGTTAAAAGTAACTTACTAATACAAAAGCAAATGTTCAAACACTTAAACATAACTATTCACTTATGAGAAGAAAAGATTTTTGTTCCTTAGCTTCCCTAATTTGATGATTTCTCGTGCAATAACGTAGCCCTATAAATTAATTTCTTTTAATAAAGGAACCGATAATCTAAATTCAGTTGTTCTGAAGTTCAAAATAATTTCATAGTATTTGAAATATAGAAAGTGAAAAATTAACTTTCGAGCAAAAATTCATCAGATCTTATCTTTTGAAAATCTGCAGGGAATGTACGCTGTTAAAGTATGTTTCTTTCGTTTGATTTATGGTGAGTTTTAATGGATCCGTTGGTGTAGCGTGGAAGTTTGGAGACAGGGTGCCAGCTCAGGTGTCATCTTCGTCATCTGACTATGGTTCAACATTACGAGGTCCGTCCCAAAATAACCGTCGTGTTGCTTCAAAAGGGGACGTAAATATTAACTACACTAAAAACGATGCCTTATAAAAATTCATCAAACAAGGAAAAGTATTTCCTTATTTATATATAAAATTATTTAAAATACTTAAGAATAAAATACTTAAAGATCGAACTAAATATTAAAACAAAGTAAAAAGAAAACGTAAAAAATGCAGTTTATTCTATTTTTAATTGCTGTATCTTTGATTTATCGTGCATAAATAAAAATTGCATTTTCTTTGCATTCTGAAGCCTCAACTTTTTTCCTTTTCTCAAACTTATTGAATTATTTTACATATTTTCTTTTAATTCATTAAAAACATACAATACGTACGTGCATTACTGTACAATTCAAATTTTTGGTTAGTATTTTTAAGAGCCAGCAATATACATTTCGTTTACCATTCAATGATGCATCTAGAAGAAAACTTAGCTTGAATTTATCTATCCTTCACAGACTTCCATTGCAGCAAATGATTAATTATGTGCAATATTAATATATTTCTTTCACTTTTTACTCAGTACCATTTAATAAGTTGCAGTTGTCATAATTCGGGTTTCTTTCAGTTTAGACATTTCGACTTAAAACAAAGAAAAAATCTTATTGTTTTCAAAATTCAATATTTGCAGAATGCTGGCATCTTAAGTAAATTTTTTTTAAAAAAAATAATTGTTTTCATTTTGCTTTGGGAAAATGTAGTATTAAGCCAAAACACTTAATATAAAATGCTTTATTTCAAAAGAAGACGTTGAAAAAGATAAGGCATTTCGGCATAAATTTCAATTACCATTAAGTTTATATTTTTAGGTCTTATATAAATAGCATGTTTTATATAACATAGTTCCATTTCTAGTCACCCGTAAAGTTTTGATGCTAAAAAGACCGAGCAACACCTAGCATCCAGTTAATATTATACATGAGAAGAAATATCCCATGATTTTCGAATATCAAATTTCGCCAAATGTCACGATTGAATACAATGTTTAAAGTGCTGCAACCACTACCGAAACTTGTTCTTATCTGTTGCAAAACCGCCTGTCAAAAGAGCGCTGATGGACAGTTCTATGACATGTACGGAAAAGTCACTATATCAAATACAGGGAGTCAAATCCTCCCTTGTATCTGGTACATCAATTATACCGACACGCATTCAAATGTAAGAAATGTTCAGGGCCCGTAAGGTAAGGTAATTTTTTGCACTTTGTGCTGTAATATTTTTGAAAGTTATTACCTTAAATTTTTCGCCCTTTCAGATGGGATGAAAAATTGATTTTTGTGCCGTAATATGTTCGGAAGTTATTATTGAAAATCGCCAAAATTTCACTTAATTTTTAATTAATTAAAATTTAAAAAAAACGGCCTATGACGTGCACATTCCCACCCACCAAAATATGTTTCTGCCAAATTTTGTAGCTCTAGGTCCAGCGGTCTGCCCTGTAAAGGAACAACACACACACATTCTCCTTTATTATTGGTAGAGGTAATGGCAATTTTGAGATGGAGCTCGTAGATATCAATCATATAAGATGAAAACATGAGACGCCTCTCCCAACTTTCCAAGAAACATGAGTAGTTGAGGGGATGCATGTTGAGGGTCGTTTCTTTGGCGGAATATGAAAGTCGCGAGAGGGTTGACGGGAAAAAAGTGCCCTCTTTGTCATCTAATTAAAGTTCAAAATTTCGAGATCTGTTTTTAAGAGGCATTTGTGTTCCTTATAAACTGGTTACTAACATAATGGATCATTCAATCAACCTAAAATCGTTTACAAATGAGCAATAAAATAGAGATTGAAGAATCGGTGTTGAATAATTATTACGACCGTTGTCTTTAATTTTCAGCTTTTGTTTCAACTAAGAAAACAATTTTAACTCTCGTATATCGAATTCATGCCTTGCCTTTTTTTCTGAAATGGAACGAATTTCAACTTCAGTGTAGCGATGGATAAGTCTAATTGTTTTTCTTCCCGCATACAAATGTGTATGTAAATATCCAAATTTAAAATAAAAATTCAGACGGCAGCGATAGGTGCATAGAGGTGTAAATCGGGAATAACAGACATGCAGCCGGCCATAGCGTGATATTTGACGCTCTTTTTTCCGATTGTATAAATGAGATACTCATAAAAACATTTTAGTTAAATTAAGAATAATATTGCTGCAGTAATAACTCCCAAAATGAAAAATTTATCACTAATTCAGTTACTTTCGAACACGCAACGGAACTAGTTCATGGGCGCTACTTTTATTCATTCTGTGTGAAGTTATAAAATTATGTTTACTGCGTGTTTTCGGAGTACTTTTAATTAAAACGCCCAAAACATTAGTTTCCGTAATACGGAAATGGTTTATTTTTATTTCAGCAAATAGAGGTCCAAAACATATAAAAACCAATTTCAAAGTTTTCTCCTCTACAGTTTAGCTGAGGTCGTAAAAAACTAAATTCATCATGACGGACTGCTGTGAAATTGATATCGAAGTAAGTTGCTTTAATTACTGATGTAGCCGATTTTCTAAAAACATTTATGCTTTCTTGTTGTTAGATATTAAGCTGAAATAATTAATAAAATGTTATTGTCTCACTCATTCTTACACTTTAAATGGGAATTCAGTCAATGCATTCGTCTTTTTTCAAACGTTTTGTGAAAAAATATACAGTGTTCATTATTTAGCAATTATAAAATTTTGAGATGTTTTGAGCATAGACTTCGGATTTTTTTAAATTTTCATATGCAT
Source organism: Araneus ventricosus (assembly GCA_013235015.1). NCBI lineage: Eukaryota > Metazoa > Arthropoda > Arachnida > Araneae > Araneidae > Araneus > Araneus ventricosus. The sequence goes on along the minus strand of BGPR01000558.1, from coordinate 135,269 downwards.
ACTTTAAATTTTTGGTTTAATATTTTGCAAGTGTACTATGAACGAAATGATAGTATTTTTCCAATAATTACAACATAACAAATTATAATTTAGGTAACTCTCGAATTGATTGAATCTTTTGTAACTAATTTCTGGAATGAGAATTTCATCCCGGAGTGTACAGAAGTTTCAACGTTATAAATGGGAGTGTTGCAGAAGATTTCAACATAGTAAATATTTTTCATCTGGCACCGAATTTGAGAATTGAAACTTTTTTTTCAAACCCATTCTATTCAATAAGTTTTATGTATATACATTTAAAAGACGTTTTCTTTTCACTATATAATATACATATTACATTCTTTTAGTTCTGAATTAGTAAAAGTTTTAAAAAATGCTAACTTTGTTCACCAAAATGTTACATTTTTAATAAAAAATGTGTAGAAGCATGTATTTATTTTTAATTAAAAAATATAGCATTTTTTTAAATTTTGGCTTCTTTCCCTTCATTTTTGAATAGTACTGCTTTGTATAACTCAGATGCGCAAGAAAGGGCATTTTTTTCAGGAACTTAATAACTGTATTACAAGGGAATGAACTCTGTATACCATTGTGCACAAATATTGCACAATGTTGGATATTAAGATATTCTTCTCCTGAAATATTTATTTTTTATCTGCTTGAACTCTGTAGAAAGAATACCAAAGATGAAAAATATATGTTTTGTTACTAGAAATTTGATGCACATTCTAAAAGTTGCGGTTTCATTTCTTGCAGCTGTCTTGCGCAGCGAACGTCAATTCATAAATAAACCCCAAAAAGTGTTAAATTTTGAATCCAAAGATATTACCAAATTTATCCGCTCCAAATGATTGCAAGCGTCCGGGTTTTTCTTCAGGGACTAAAAGCAAGAAGCCAGAGTTTCGTTCCATTTTCCACATTTTCAGCTTCTTCTTTCTTCTTTTGATATTTGTGCTGCACAAATATCCATTTCAAGTATATAAATGAGATTTGAATATACTGTATAATAAAATAGAAGCTAGCTTGAATGTGCAAACAATTTGGTATTAAGTATGATTTAACATCTGTTATTATTTTACCACACTATAGTTATTAAATTAGTATTTATCATTAAAATCTTGTAAACATGGTTAGACATTTTTATTTTTTTATTGTTATTATGGTTTTTAAAAATACTGGCATTTATGTCTTACTTACCACTTTTGGCCTCTAGATATTTGGCAGGAAATATTAGCTTACTCTAATTTCAATTAAACTTTTTTTTATATAACGTGAAATTCATGATTCTCCAACAAAATATTTTTAAATATGGAATTGTGACATATATTTAAACTGCGCTATTTTAATAGTCTTAGTTCTACTCTAGCCATTTTGTACATGTACTCCCTAATGGAGTCGAGTCTCATGACGTCACATGAAAAATATTACTGTATTATAAGTGAATAACATCTAATTGTGGTTTGTCTTACGCGAACTATAACTTCACTTTTTTATTCTTCAGTAGCTGCCTTTGGCGACCAGCTCGTTTGCTGGTATTAATGGTTTGAAAAATTTCAATAAATTGCTCTATGTGTGCCTTGGGATTAAAGGATCCTCCAGCAAAGTGATTAAAAATATCAAATTTTGATAGACAAGTGACTCGCACTATTTTCGAAGTCTTATATCTATTTTGAGCATTTTATTCAGCTGCTCAATTCTCTAAAACTGTCATCGCACGTAAAATTTGTGCTTTAATCTGAAAAATGAAATCATTAAGGCTCGACTGACACAAGAACTTGCTTGCTGAATCGAAACATGCTCATAAAACATAGAAATCATTCAGAAATGGAGTTATTTGTGTAATATCGATCATGTCTTAGGAATTTTGAAATATATTAGATAATGTTTATTTTCCGATTCAATGAAATAATTAGAGCAATGCACTAAGAAAGCAAAATTTCAAACTAACAGAGCGTCAATATATTCTTATGTATCCAAATTTATTACCGAAGAGAGTAGTTTTGGTTAGAAAAGTCAAAACTATAAAAAAATTTCATTTTTGCTTACTTTTGAAATGAAATCTTACCGGTAAATTCCACAAAACTAGATAAATTCAGAGATTTTATGTAAACCATGTTTTAAAAGAAACCGACTGAACAAGAAAGCCAAATATTTATGCTTTGGTTAATAATAATGGAATAACAACCCCAGAATACAATATTTATTGTAACAATGAAAAAGATTTCAATTCATTACAATAATGAAAGGGTTTGCAGTAAAATATACCAAACAATAATTTTACAAATTTTATAATTATTTATAATAATAAGCACCTATCTTGGTATCAAAGACTCATTTTTGCAATTTCAGAAGTGTAAAAGTCATTTTTGTGCTATAATGTTTTCGGAAGTTATCTAGAAAAAGAACTAATTTTGTTTGATTTTTCATTAAATAAAATTTTATAATGGCAACAAAGTGAATATTCTGACCCTCCAAAATAGATTTGTGCTAAATTTAGTGACTGGAGGTACTGAGTTCTGTTTCGTAGAACGTCAACACAAGGATGCCACACATATTCTTTTTATTATTAGTAGATATCAACCCCTTAAGAAATATTTTGATACTTTTTATCTAAATCGATTTCTTTAATGTTTCTGAAACTGATATTTTGTAATGAAGTTCTCACCCACTGTCTGATGTGTTGAAGCTGAAATTTTGCGCACTTGTCTGCTCTCGATGATTGTACCATTTTTAAATATTTTCAGAACTTAATTACCAGTTAATAAATTATTTTTATTCAATTTTCGAATATGTTGCAAGGGGTGCCACCTAGTATTGAATTTAAGAAAAACATTATTTTGCGATTCCATAGGATATTTACAATAACTATAAATTATAAGTTTAGAAGTAGACATTAATGAGTCTAAAAGTATTAATTTGCAACTGATATGGATTAAATTAATTTAAAAACATAGAATTTACACATTAAATCTGGCGTTTTTCCAGCCCTTACTACACTGAATTAAATAAGCTTTTCGCTTTTGTGATTAAACGTTTTATTATTATAACGTTAAAAGGGTTTCTTGCTTTACACTCTCTCTCACGGATAGGATTATAAAAATCTGAAGACATTTACTACTTCACTCCCACTTTTTTCAGTTTTTTTCTACAGGCATTAAAAAAGACATTAGACGCACAGTTTTAGAAAAAAAATCACTTAGTTCAATTTATCGAAAATTAGGCTGACTGTCATTAGAGATGCGATTACCACACGCACAGGGCAGAAAGATCTCATATTTCAATTGAATTCATGTGAAACAAGGGGATTTTGTAGAGTCAAGGAAAATATTACATACAGTAGGGTGCTCAAAACGAAATGTTTGCCTGACGCACATACATTCGCTGAGTTAGACACTACGTCTCCTTTATCAACTTCTCAAAAAGTCCGCTGATGTGTTCGTTACTTCTTTTCCTCGATTGTCTACCTTAGCCTACTGGAAATGTCTCTGATTCGTGGGGCCAACAGAAGTCGAGAAGATAAATCATGAGGGTTTTTAAACTTCGAACAGCACTATTGAATTTTATGGAAGTTGTGTATCCTGAATACTCATGTATATTAATAAATTAAATACATAATTTAAATTGCATTTCGATGATAACTATTGGAATATTCAAGTTTAATAAGAGATAATAGAGATTTTTATATGATGCTTAAAGACACCATTATAACTTAACGGATATTTTTTTCCATTTTTATGAAAATGCATGCCAAAATTATGCACATCAAACACAACAATTTATGAAAGTTTGCGTCAATTTGTGTCAATTTTTTCCCTAAATGTCCTAGTAATGGATTCTTCCCAGTAAAATGTGAGTTCCAACGATTGTATATAGCACGATTCTCGGCAACTGATTGCGAACCATTGTATTCATATTAAATCCAAATTTTTCGCAGATTAAAAATGGTCCTTAGCATTTGTCCACCTGTGTATATTCTCCCGTCATTCTGGGAAGTTGTGGCAGGATGTAATCTCGCTTTCCATGGAAAGCTTATAATCGATGGTTGGAAATCTTTCAGCAATATACATTTTATTCTATTTTTGAAAAATACAAGCAATTTCAGTTTTTAAAGATTGCCTGGATAATGGATTCTTTTTATTAATTTTCCATGTAAGAGTGTGCATGAAAACTTTCAAATTCAAAGAATAAATTGCTTCCAAGAAACCACATTTTTTCACACATGTTTCTGAACAGTACCAACTAAAATACACCGGAATTCTATTTCAATCGCTTATTTCTAAAATGAATCGATGGCCGAAAGTAAAAAGAATATTTCAATTCCACCATAATCCGTCGAAGGAAGGTGTTGCCGAGTGGTAATTTTCTCGCTATAGTAGGCTGGTGGTGAATAGCTCAATCTCCGTGAGAAGGAATATTTTTAAATTTATTTTATTTTTGCAAAGAAAAAAATATTTTATAAGGATCATCCGGAGCATTTTTTTCTTATTTATGCGCACATCAGTTAACAGTTTGCATTAAAATTTTCAATTTTAAGAAATAAATTGATACTTTTAAACCACACAAAATCAAAAATGTCAATGATTAGTCCCATTCAAAGAACATTGTAATTCCAGGTAACTTGCTGATTTGCAATATAAATTGATGAGAAAAACATCATATCAATTCTACCATTATGCGTCGAAATTTGGTCATGTAATTTCTGTCGCAAAAGTTATCTGGTGGTCATAGTACAAATCTCCAAGTAAAGGAATATTTTCTACTTATTTTATTTTTTCAAAAAAAAAAGAAATGATGGAGCTTTTTCCCTTATTTTTTATGTATATCAGTTAAAAGTCGAAATAAATGAAAGAATTTTTCAACTTCAAAAGTTTCATAATTTCTGCAAAAACAAACCCTTTAAAACACACTGGAATTTAATCTAACTTGATTCCAACTCTTTTCTAATTACACAGTTGTACATTTTCTATGAAAACTCCGATTGAAAATATGGTTTTCGCCTCCTAACAATGATTCTGTAAGAAATCACACCGTTTAAATTTTTCACTTCGTCGTCGAATAGTAATTACATTCAAACCCAGGTAAAGAGGACTTTTCAAATGGTCCCCACCGTACTCCTATGACGCTAATGTATTTTCAAATGCTTGTAACGAATTTCAGAAACAAGGATTTCGGATACAGCGAACTAAAATTCCCACTCTTCCTTTCTGGCAGCTCCATCTGCTCCTCTCATTCCGTGGGGGACTTTTTATCCTCCAACTGGATCACACAAGCCGCACTTAATTAGCTCACCTGTCACTACATCAAGGGAAAACCGTATTAACAGCGGCAACCCTGTGATGGGAATTTTCAATGCATTTCCTAGTGTGACGATCGGTGGATCGACAAAGGAACGGTTATCACCCAACTGTCTTCCATTGTACTCCAGAGGGAATGCGAATTTGTTTCCTTTGTGACTGACAAAATTACTAATAGATGAGGTTCATATGCATAAAAATATGTATAAAAATATTTTAAATCATTTTTAAAAATAATTTTGTTATATTGGTATGTATTTAAATATTCTTAAATTGCAATAAATCGGTGGTAAAGCAAAAGACATAATTGTCACTTTACTTCCAAATTTTTCATATGTAAAAAAATTAAAACTTTTCACAGCTAAAACAGCAAATGACACTCTTTTAGAAACAAAATCAGTCATTACTATTCTTCAGCAAATTATATTGAGGTTCATTTCAATGCGAATGTTTATGAATGCAACACAGAATGTTTTTTTGATCGAACAAGCTGGTTTAAAAAATCCATCCCGTAACGTTATTCATTTTTCTCTAATGTCGAGAAATCGAAATCACACCGGTATGTGCAGGAGAAACTAATATCTTGCATTAATTCAAGTCTTTATTCTGCAAAGTCAAATAAATCGTATTACAACTCCTACACATGTTCGCAACTAATTATATGTTTTCGAAGCACAAGACTAGTGTCCCTTAAACACCGATAGACTATCAATACTATTGAAGCCAAGTCGATAGTATCGGGTTTTCGGAACTATCGACAGAAACAATCGATAGTATCTTCTTTCTCAAAACTATCGATACTATCGATAGTTTTCTAAAGGGCAATATAAAAACCGGATTTCTATGTCTTAAAAGTAAGCGACGAACTATTTCCTTTCTTTTCAACAGTCTTATGGTCTCAACAGAATACCAGAAAAGAAATTTCTTAGTGATAGCTCTTTTTAAAGGAACAGTTCGGGCAAATACATCGTCTAAACAATTATAAAAATTATAAACTGCATCGTCTACGTCACTAAAAGTAAGTAAAAAATTCCAATCGATCTCACGGATCGCATACCATAATGATGGAAAGTCGGCTCTTTTAAAATCATATTTCAAAACATGGTCAGTACTCTTATTTGTACGTGCAGGTACAAATTGCATAAAAATAGAGAGTGCAGGATGATGAAAATCCTCAGTAAACAGAGGGCGGCCACTGTGTCGAATTGCAATAATACATGAGACAATATTAGATAAAATCAAGTCAAGGCATTTGTCGTTACAATTTAGAATCTTATTTATCTGTTTCATGTTAAAAATATGCATAAAGTTTAACAATTCCCTAAGAGTCGGACACAGACAATAAGAATCATTAAAATTATTGTTAATAGACAAGTTAAAATCGCCACAGATAAAAATATTCTCAAAAGAGGCAAAACGATCAAAACAATCAAGAAACTTATTATACCTGTCAATACCAGAAGCAGGTGGTAGATACAAAACACATAAAAGCAACTTGTTTAGAAATGTGGTCAACTTTAGCATTAATATCAATACGGAAGGATGAGAACTCACACTTCAAGTCAATAAACATCTCCATAATGTTGTTTGGATGATCAGCACCATTTTCCTGGACAGAAGCCATCTTGGACACTGCATCCACATACAACATTAATTATCACCTTTTAAATCATTAAAAGCATCCTTTTGCTTCTTACTAGCGGCGTTTTTCCCAGTTATATTGCTAAAAATACTATACAATTTTTCCAGTTTATCAGAAAACATCATAACTTTCGCTTCACCGTCCAAAACATCGGAGCTCATGATTCAGCAGCTTTGTTGCCAACCAACCAATACTATCGATAGGAGCATTTTCAGTCGATAGTTTTAAAAATATCGACTGGAACTACCGATACCATTGACAGTTTCAAAACTATCGACTGAAACTATCGATGATATTGACAGTTTCTAAACTATCGACTGGAAGAACACCGATCGATAGTATCGCTGGGAAGAAAACAACCGATAGTTTCAAAATTATCGATTCTGTCGATAGTTTGGGAAAACTATCGACTGCGCTATCGATATTTGAACTATCGATGTTTAAGGAACACTAAAAAAATAAATAAAAATGAAAAATTCTTACCAGCAGATTCTTAATGCCTGCTGTAAAAATGAAATTGATGCAAAGATATCTTTCCTCTATTTTTCAAACGATTAATTTTTTTGCGAAAATTAATTATTTTTAAAGTGGCACATAAAACTGTCTAACTGAAGAAAACGGTTCCATCTTTGCAAATATCATTTTCTAAATCTTCTTTTCATTTCAATTATCTTAAAAGAAGTAGGATTTTCTTTACATAATTAAAAGAAAAGGAAATGAATGTATAATTTCCGTTGTGGAACAGACCAATTTCCTAAATTCAGATAAAATCGGCTGCAACTTACTTGTTTCTTTGTTTTTTAAAGAATACACTGTTCTTCCATTTTAATTCAATCGCTGATAAAAATTACCTAAAAAAATTAGAATTTAAGGCACAAAAATCTTTTCCCCATTTCTAGAAAATATTAATTAATTAAATTTAGTAGAATTTTTTGATAATTCAGACAGAACATAAGAGATTGCTAAACCGATAGAAAATACAAAGTAGAATGATTTTGGAATTTCCTAAAAATTCTTAGTAAACAAATTGAAACTACAAAGACCATTCTTTCAATGTCCATTAATTAAAAAAAAACTAATCGTGAATATAAGACATCTTTATTTAGCAAACATATTTTTCAGCACTCATTTTGTTAAATTTCAGCGCACTAATTTTTGGCATGAAGATGTTATGTTATTATTTACTATTAAAATACATGTTATGAGAAGAAAGATCTTATTTGAAACGGATTCTGCACATATGCTTTAGGTTTACATAAATGATGCTTAACTGATTGAATATTAGCTGGATGTATAGCAATAGGGAATTCTCGGGAATTATTTGCAGATTTAAAGATATGAATGATTCTGTTATCTCTACTAATAATAAAGGAGAATGTATGTGTGTTGATGTTCTACAGGGCAGAGGTGGACCAACGGCTACGAAATTTGGCACAAACATACTTTTTAGGGTGGGAATGTGCACCTCGAAGCCCTTTTTTGAAACTTTAATCAGAGTTTTTAATTAATTAAATATTAAATCAGATTTTGGCGTTTTTCCTTAATAATATTAGAGCATAAAAATAAATTCTACACCATCTCAAAGTGCAAACAATTACCCTTTCAATACTATCAATTAAGTTTCTGTACAATTTTTTCTCTAATTTTAATAAATTTTTAAATATGTATATGGCATAAATTACGATTTTCACTTGTTTTTCATTGTTTCAACGCAATTCAAACCGTTTTCATTATTTAAACAAATATTTATTTGCATGTTTCTCTTCCATTGTTGAAAGCTAAGGTGATATTTTAATATTTAATGCTATGGTTTAATCTGCATATTTTCATCCATCCTATGACGATCCATTTTAAAGTTAAAATCAGATGCATATTTTGCGAGAGGAATAAGGGAGTGAAGTTGATGCCGACAACATACAATTGGATGTTACTTGATACATACACTCACTTAGTTCCATTAGGTACTGTCATGCAGACACCTAACAGAACAGGAGCAAGGCTACTTAAAAAAACAATGGTGAAATGTCTATCCAATTTAAAATGAGTTTGTTAAGGAAATCATGAATATCAAATTATGCATAAGAGATTCAATAGAAAGTATGTTCCTGTTGAACAAACTGGTCTCAAGGCGGCTAGTAATGAAGGAGAATGTGTGTGTCTGTGTGTTGGCGCTCTACAGAGCAGACTGCTGAACTTAGAGCAATGACACTTGGCACGAACATACTTTGGAGGGTGGGAATGTTCACCTCTGAGCCCTTTTTTGAAATTTTGATTAGAATTTTATTTAATTAAAAATTAAGTGAAATTTCGACGTTTTTTTCAATAACCTCCGAACATATTACAGAACAAAATTCATTTTTACACCATCTGGAAGCTCATCAATTACGTTTCCAATGATTTTAATGAAGTTTCTGTGCATTTTTTTCTCGAATTTGAATAAATTTTAAAAAAATATTTTAAAATTTATTCAAACGTGTTGTTGTCATAATTGGCAGCACGTTTCAATAAATTTTAAAATATGTTTTAAAATTTAATTTAAAAGATTGTGTGCATTAATTAATTTATTTTGTGTTTGTCTTTCATTGTTGAAATCTAAGGATTTTTTTTCTTTTTCATTTCACCAATTTTACTCTGAATTCTGTAAACAAAATCTTTTAAGATAATTAGTTTATTAGGAAATATATCCAGTATGCTGAAAGATGTTCCAATGCTTTTTATTAGTATGTTTTAATACAGTTAGCATGCTGCTGGACGTAAAATGTGCAGCACCATTTTAATATTGAAACCAAATACGTATTTTGCAAGAGCAATAAGAAAGTGAGTTGGAGTCGAAAAGGTGCTATTAGATGTTACGTGACACGGCCAGCCGCTTGACTCCATTAGGGATGTTCATGTAGACAGTGAACAAAAAAGTTGCAAGGTCACTAAAAGAGCATGAGTTAAATGTCATTATGAATATATAACGATTATGAAGTAACCTGCACTGATAATAACTGATAACTAATATGATATAAAACTAATAACGCATAATATAACTAACTGATATTAATATAAATAACTAACATTATAAACACATTTTATTCATAAAACCATATAAATAACTGATAACGCGTATGATTTAAATGTCTATAAAAATTTAAAACTACTTTGTTTAGGGTATCAGGAATATCAAATTATGCATAAGAGATTCAATAGAAATTATATTCAAGGCGAACAAGCACTTCTTCTAAGACGGCTAGCATTCCAAAATGCTATCAATTGTTTGGCTTTGCTTCGAAATCCATGGTCGCTAATCTAATTATTACTTTATTACTGAGAAAATTTACAAAAAAAAAATTCAATCATTCTTCTATTACTCTTCATTTATACTACATGAAAAGTAAGATTTTGTAAAGAAATTCGTCTGGTGGACGCACCTGAACAGAGTCCAGCAAGCAGAATAATAGAAAAAAAATAATAGAAATAATAGAAAAAGGTATTCTGCTAATATTCCAGCAAACATGAACCACAGGAACAAAACTAGACAACACTTGCATAATTAACAACACCAGCAGATAACAGATCACTAATAAAAATCAGTAACAGCATTTTAAATTGCGTGAGTATAAAATAGCTCACCAGCTTGCACTTCGGTCAGAACTCCAGAGAAACTGATTCCTCGTTTTAATAGCTTGGTATTTACACTTTTCAACAGGATGTGACGTAATATATAATTCTTCCGAAGGTTTTCCGAAAGTCTGCTGATTGTAGAGATAGCCCATAATTCTAACATATTGGAAAACATTAATTTTATCGCCAAATTTCTCGGCAAGTTTGTCGCCAAGGTCGGGGTTTATTAGCTTGGACTTTAGTAAAACCCTCTGTAAAATACTCTTTTCCGCCGTAAAGAATAACATATCGGGTAAACAGTATTTCATATTCGTAACAATATGAAAAAAATTGGTCAAAATAAGGAATAATAGTTGCATGTAAAGAGAAAATAAAGACGGAAAAGGAATAGATTTAATTTTATTAGTAAAGACATAAGTAAAATGTATCTTCAATTGATTACTTAACCAAGGAAAGAAATAGTCGTATTTGCTTCCTCATATATGAGGTATCCAGAGAAGAAAGTGTTGCAATCATCAGGAAATTCCATCTTGGGATTTATATAAATCTCCACGTTTTCCACCTCCCCGAATACGAAAAAAGGCATTTGTTGAATTACGCCCGTCTGTCTGTGATCAGAACTAAAAAATGAAACGACCTAGACGAATGAAATCCGGTATGTGGTCTACACCTAAACAAAATATTTAGATTTCTATCAAGTTTCGGACAAGATTCCTATGGGAGAAATTCCTGTACACTTCCATACAGAAGAAGAAACCACGACACACCGATCAGTGGATAAACACCAAAAAACACGATAAAGACTAGACAGATGAAGTTTGGGTTCATTACTTATTCCTACGCAAAATTGAATTGTCTGCATATTGTCGATTTACCCTTAAAGTTTGTCTAAAGACTTTTAGCTCAACCTGTACATTCTGTACATATCTCTTTTCTTCTGCATTTCAATTTTTTTTGTATTTGTTGAAATTTTCTTCTCGCGATTTGTTGCCAAATTTTTACTAATGATAAAAGGTGCAATGCTCAGTCGAGGTGGTAGTGTAAGCCTTTCACCAGGAAGGTCATGGAATCAATACCCGATTCCCTCCGAAGTTCAGCATGTATTTCGGCCTAATGCAGGTTAAACCTGCCATCGAAGGCCAATCGTCGCACATTAGTGTGGTGTGGAAGTTTGAAAAAAGAGACGTTCTCATCGTCTGACCACGATTAACCGTGACGACGTCCCTTCCAAAATAGCCCCCGTGTAGCTGAAAAATGCTATGTTAATCTCAATAAAAATGCAATGTTCTTTATTATCCGTTTCTCACAAACTAAAATTTATGATACAGTGACATAATATTTTCAACGCTTTTAACTCGATTTTTTTTAGTCCATTGAATTTAGTCTTGACATAAGATTAAAATATCGTTAATTTTTGAATTTATTTTGGTTAACTCAAAGACAAAATCAAAAAAAATTATAAAAATATGTTTCTACTACTGATTTGTTATTGCTTAGTTAGATGTCTGCTTCTTCATTCTTCGTGGGTTAATAATTCTTTAAGCACGGAATTCCCTCCAGAACTTTACTTTTGTATAATGCATTAAAAGAAAAACGGTAAACAACTTTTCACTTTCAAAAAACCCCTCTGTAAACGCGTTATATGCGAATAGCGAATTTTTTTTTAAAGTTTTATATTACAGTTTTCTGTATTCAAAGTGATGCATGCTGTTTGTTCATAAAAATTATCTTATTTATGGTAATTATTACTTTTCAAATTTTTTAAGGAATTCACTTTTTATTATTATTATTTCATTTATAAAAATCACTTGAAGTATTTTATTGCTTGTGAATTATTTATTAAAACCGCTAAATATTAAAAAAAAATTTTAAAAGAAAAAATTGTCGTTTTGTCTCTTACTCTACTTGTACTTTGACCCAGTTTTCCTCAAATCAAATGTTTGGATACGCTGAATTTTTATTGTGGTCGAAGGAGTAGTTTGGACTAGACACTGTAATTAGAGCAATTTTTTGAAATAATTTAAAAATTTCAGCTTAAAATTCGCAAATTTTATTGCTTTAAGATCGCGAAATATGGATGACGTAATAAGCAGCAATTTAACACACCTGTCTGTCTCTCAAAAATACAAATTTCTCTACATTATTGCATTAATTGTTGATAGCAAACGCCGTTTAAGTCATGAAAGAAATACTGTGTTCAGGAACCTGTTCATTGTTAGAATTCTCAATTGTTAGCTGCAACAAAGAAGACGCATGCGAATTATTTCGATTCACAAGTGATTTTTCCTTTGTGAGATTTGAAAGATATATTTATTCATTACGATTATATTTAGAGTGTTTAATTTTTTTTTTGTGCTCTGAAGTGAGACCATGATATGGTTGAAGAAAAAAATTATACCGCATTTCTATTTCTATTTTCACTATTTGCCATTCGCACATTTTTTTGTTTTGATTTGCATACAATTGCTTTCTAATGTATTCTTAACAGCTTCATTTCATAGAAAGTTTTAGAGTGAAAAAAATTGATTTCAAATCTTATACTTCCTTTGTTTGAACCTTGAGCATTAAAACATTATTTCTATACGTTTATTAGACGTTCTCATATGCAAAAAAACCGATTGAGAATTAGTTTCTGCGCGTTTTGTAAGTGGTTTCGGTTTTCAGAATTTTTGTTTTACAGTTTCTTACAGATTTTCATTTAAGAAATCTCCATAAAATGTTCTGAAGCATACATGAACAGATTCCCAAAACTATGAAAATTCCAGATACGAAGCAAGATATGTTTAATGCTGTTAACGTACTTTGAAACGATATAAATTTGGTTTGGTTAAAATCATTTTTTCATCTGAACAAGTGCTTACACGACTGCAGCTCTAGTCAGAAAAGTGGTAGCTAATTAGAGAAACACTTTACGCCGTAAGCCAGCGTCATCTGGTGGCAAACTGCGTCAATATCATTCCTATCGCGGAAACGGAACGATATACAGAAAAACAATAAATTATAATGTTGTAGAGCAGATTTAGTTTAAAAACACACCTAATGAAAATTAAATCTAAGAATGGTTAGTTAATGTCCACAACGTGTCTTTTTGTACCAAATTGAAGAGGGGGCTTCAAAATTGATGAGGGGGAAAAACTCACGAAAATGCAAAATAATTTGTGAAATGTGTCCTGTCGTTAACAGGGCGAAATTGCTCTTCTGCTGATCAAAACAAAACTGCTCTTTATCTATTTCGACACACCCAATCTAAGGACATTTTCACTAGCTATATTTTTAAGAGAATATACATTACTTAGGTGATAATTCTGCAAAAAGCTTTCAAATCGCATTCAACACGTATAAAATCATATTCAGAAAGTATAATTGTATTTATTTATCTAATGGTTATTGCATTATTTACTCTAGTATTTTAACCGGGTTCGTCATATAACTTGCTTGTTTCAGAAACATTTATTTTCGCACCACTTCAACATGTATGCATGCATAATTAAACGTATAAAGAGCAAGAATACGGACGAAGACACAGTTGCTAGAACGCAGTAACATACTTCTGGAAGAACGCTAAAAAAAGTTTAAAAGCAGACGATTAATAACTTCTGTGAGGAACAATAATTTTGATGAGCTTAATTTCGAGACTGATCTACGAAATAGACAGATATTATATAGTTATTACACCTGACAATTTTACACTAAAAAGTATATATATATGTATTGCTTATCTCAAAGGGATTACGAACCGAATTGATTATTAGTATTCAAATTGTTAGTATACACCAACGGGAATATTTTCTTCTATATTTTCACGCATATTATAAAATTGGAGCGTTTTGTGATAAGTGTCGTAGCATAGTGAAAAAAACAGAATACAACTTTTGTACCTCTTCGCTTAACTCATTTCGTCAATGCAGATCTAAAATTTTGGTGAAACGACATACCGAATTTTATTGATTTTGTTTGTTGTGATTTGCATTATCATGTTCCCATGCACACAGGCATACAAGAGAAGATGCGGTCCATCTATCCTTCCACGGATTTAAAAACATTTACCATTTGTGTGAAAAATTCATGGATGAAAATTCATCCATCGAGCTTTTTGCGTGTTTGAGTTACATTCAAATACGCACTTCTGGAATACGACCTGCAGTTGCTTTCTGATGGATTTCTTTCAAAGGTCACATCTGGATTTTTATATTTATAGAAGCTTTTTATAATTTAAACAATCCGTTTGCATGTAACGGCTTTGTCAACCATCGGGAGTGGTCTCCCCAAAACTTTCGTGTATTCTTCCCAAAAAGTTGTAATTTAACCTCCTCCCCCGTTGATAAAAATTTCGAATCTTCTCTAACCCATAATGCCAAAATTATCCACGAGTTTCTTTTGGCGCGTGCCCAAGTCGAAAGGAGGGTATTAGTAGTAGCGTGGGATTACGAAGGTCGCGAGTAGCGCCAATAAATGATTTGCCTTGTCAGATAAAGAAAATTTAATACGCAATTTGAAAGTTTTTCTTAACCGAGTGAAATGAAAATTATTCATTCATCTACCGTTAGGGTTCGAAGAAGTAGTTGCATTTAGGAATTATAGTCTTCAGAAGCATGCCATTTTACAGACAGACAGTAAAGGAATTGACGGATTTGGTCCAAAATTTGATACAGACCTGTATTTATTATGATAAAAATGTGTACAAAATTTTATCCATCCGCTAGTTCTATTTTTATTTATAATGTTCACATGAACGCGGACAGAGGGCCAAACAGAATTTCTGTGGACGGATTTAGTCGGAACTTAGCTAGCTCCGAGTTTTTTTGAACCACTAGTGAAAACCTTAATGCATGTCGTAAGAGGCGACTAAAATGGGTTTGGGCGTAGGATTGACTGCCCTATCTCATAAAAAAACTCATGTTACGAAACCTCAACAGAATGCTAAAGAGTTGCTTTGGATCGTCTGAGTTGGAAGAAGAGTGCTGTCGAGGAAGCTAAGACCTGCAACAGTTTGTTACGCTCTTAAAGAAGAAGAAGAAGTCCAAACCTTAAACTGCAAGAGCCTCTCTATATATGCTTCAAAGAGTCCATTGAAAAAAAGGAGCAACCGTCTTCACTTTGGAGACTAAACCAGTATGAATTCCTGACATAGCACGAGCACCATCAGTTGTCAAATCTCCACACTTTGACCAATCTACTTCATTTTCTTTTATAAAATTGTCAATGCATTTGAAAATTTAATCGTCAGTTGTTTTGGTAGGGAACATCTGGCAAAACAACAGTTCTTCTTCAATATTGCCATTGAACTCAAACTTACCGAAAGTTAATAAATTAACCTGGCGGCCAGAAACGTCTGTACTTTCATCAAGATGCAGCGAGAAATATTTGCTTTGTTTCAAAACAGTCATCGCAGCTTTTTTCAGACTTTCCAACATTTCATCAGTTCTTCTTTCAACAGTTATGTTTCATAAAGGAATTTCATATTTTTTTTGGTGCATTTCATCGCACAAAGCATTACTTATTTTTTTGCTGCAGTTATAATATGTTATTCTCCCACAAAGTGAGCTGACCCCTTCTTTGCGATTAAAAAAGATTAACTGATAATAATCTAAGCTATTTTGTTTGTTTTGTGTTGAAGAATTTTCTATTGTCAATTTAGTCATAGAAAAATTTCTATTTTTGACTTCAAAGGATTCGAGAGACTTTCCCACATATTCAGGATGTTTGGTGGATAAATCCTTTCATGTGCAGATGGTTTCATATATTCGTTGGACAGCGTCTCAAAACAAATCACACACTGAGGCCTAGGCTCTTCCTCAGAACCAAAGAATACAAACCCTTATTTTAAAAAAACAGGATTATATTTACGAAAATACATTTTAGGATTTTTTTTCTTTTATACTATAATTTGTACTTGATATTGATCTGGAAATACTCTCACTACATGTAGAATTAGATGTGGAAATCTATTTTTCTCCCATATATTTACAGTTATTTATACGCTTTTAGTATAATGGAGTTATTTCTTTTAATAAGAATAACAGAGCACACCTGGCATTAACTCGTGACTGGAGTTTTGCGGCCCGCTAATAGGCTACCCACATCCCATGGGTTGGGAACAACTGCTCTACGGTATTGTTACGGTAAGTTCACGATACTGCGGCATAGAAGCTGTTTCACACAACCTCACCCACAGTGATGTAAGAAATGTCTCTTGTGATTGTTAACTAGCGTTTAACTGCATGCCGCCTTGCTCTGAGATGTGACCTCCGTGTGAAATGCGCAATGGGTCTCAAAATTAAACTAGCGCTGTCTATTCCGCGTGTGTTACGTGAGCATGAATTGTCTCCATTCTTGAAGCTGATATTAATGCATTTCTGACGGGATGCTTTTGTTGATCCATACGCTTTATTGAAGAAAGTTTTCACAACGGCATTAATACAGATTTTGTTTGATACGTAGGGCTGATCGAAAACTCCTTTTATTGATTGCGAAGCTGAAATCCTCCCGTTCGTCATAGATAAAATCAGAGGAAATATCGTTTCACATTACATCTGGCAACATCGTGAAAATTCGAGCAAAATGAATTCAATTTTAATTGATTCATTTAAAGTGTAAATAGTTTGTGTTCATAGAGTTTGAAATAAAAACGTTTAGATTAGTTCGGTCTAAGTCTCATTTTGTAGGTATATAATGGCTATTTTGGGATGAAGCTCGTTTATTTGAATCATAGAGTGATGGAAGCCAGACGCCACTGCTAACTTTCAACAAATATCAGTGTCCAATGTGATGCATGTTAAATACGACGGAGTTTAACGTCATTCCTATGGCGGAATATGAAAGTAACGAGAGGGGTGACGGAAAAAGTAACGTCTGCTGCATCTAATTACATTTCAAAACTACGAGATACATCTTAAGGCAGAGTTAGAGTAGATCAGAAGTTTCCAACTTGTGGTACGCGTATCCCTGTTGGTACGCGAAGGACTAATTGGGGGGTCACGAAATCAAATTTAGTAATAATGGTAACAAGGAAACATTAGGAATTAAAAAAGTTACCGAATTTTGTTTCCTCGAAAATCGCATTGCTCAAAGTTATCATAGAAATTTTCTTCCACTTGAATAGTTGATTATTACTGAGTATAATTTTCAGCTATCCTTATAAGTCAATGCGAAATTATTGCAACACTGGTTTTATTTGTTTTGGCGTTCAACTATTATTTTTGTTAAAATTCAATAAAATGTGAAAGCAGGAAAACAAAGTGTCCAGCAAATGTTATTAATAGGAGTCGTTTGACTCTTTAGCTAACTTAAGCCCATAAAAACCCTTTATTGTTGAAAACCTTTTTGCTTAGACGGATAGTTGGTGGAGGGAGAAGGATATGACAGTAGGGGGGACGTGAAAATATAAATATTAATCAAGGTGTACGCGAGGGAATAAAGGTTAGGTAACCACATGGTGTAGATTATAAAATAGTTGCTAATATATAGTAATAGCTAATATATAGTGCAATAAAACGATTAATCAATGCAAGATAATTATTAAGAACGTTGTATTTAATTTTCGGCTTTCGTTTCAATTAAGAAAACAATTCTTTGTTGAAACGCAAGAAAAAAACCATTGATGTAGCGATCGGTCAGACTAAACGTTTTTCTTCCCACATACACATGCGTATGTAAATATCCAAATTTAAAATAAAAATTCAGTGGGTAGCGAGAGACGCATGAAAATGTAAATCGACAATAACAGACTAGAGTGTTATTTGACGCTCTTGTTTCCGAATGTATATCTCAGAAGCATTTTAGTTAAATTAAGAATAATATTGCTATGGTAATAACTCCCAAAATGAAAAATTTATCATTAATGCAGGGAGGGTGCCTTTTGAACACGCAACGCAATTAGTTGATGCTCAGTTCTTACTTTTCATTCTTTGTATAGTTATAAAATGATGTTGACTGCGTGTTTGCGGAGAACTGTTAATTAAAGTGCCCCAAATATTAATTTCCATAATATGGAAATGGAATTTTTTCATTTGAGCAAATGGTGTTCCGAAATATATGAAAACGAATTTCAAAGCCTTCTTCCTTGCAGTTTAGTTCAGGTCGTGACAAGCTGTATTCATCATGACGGACAGCTGTGAAATTGATGTCGAAGTAAGTTGCGTATTGATACAGTGGATTTTCTAAAAGTATTTCTAAGGTATTACCTGAAATAGTCAATTAAATTTTATTTTATCATTCTCAGATTTAAAGGAGAAATTAACTAATGCATTTCTCATTCTTCAACCGAATAGTAAGAAATATAAAATATTTATTATTTAGAAATTATAAAATATTGAGGTGTGTTGAGAGTAGCTATCGTAATTTTTTCTCATTTTCATATCCATTTTTTAATTTTTTATTTCATGCTTATCAAGTTTATAAGAAAGAAATCGAGTTTCTTTCTAATAGCTACAAACTAAGATATGATAATTTAGGTAATCAACGTTTCGAATGATTCTTCTGCAACACATTTCTTTAATCAGAGTTTTATCTGGAAATTTACACATATTTTTGGCGTCATAAATGGGAGTGTTACAGAAGATTTCAACGTTGTAAAAACTTTTCATTCAGGCGACAAACTGACAAAGGATAAAAGAGCCATATATTCAAATTTAAACCAATTTTATTCCATAAATTTTATGTACATACATTTGAAATTTATTTTATTTTTACTCTATTATATAGAGACTATATTCTTTTAGTTTGAAATGATTAAAATTTTAAAAATGCTAAATTTGGACACTAAACTGTTAGACTTTTAATAAAAAATATGTAGAAGTATGTATTTATTTAAAATTAATACATATGGCATTTTTTCTAATTTTCACTTTTTTTCCCTTCATTTTTATAAGAGTTCTGCATTGTATGAAACAGATACGCGAGAAAGTTAATTTTTTTTCAGGAACTTAACAACAGTATTACAAGCGAATGATATCTGTTTTATAATGTTCGCATATATGGCAGAAATTTGCATTTTAAGTAATTTTACTTCTGAAGTATTTATTTATTATATGCTTTATCTCTGTAGAAAACATACGAAAGATAAATATATGTATTTTGTTACTAGAACTTTGATGCACATTTTAAATGTTTGCTGTTTCATTTCATGCGGCTGTCTTGCCCAGCCAACGTCAATTCATAAACAAACCCCGAAAAGTGTTAAATTTCCAATCCAAAGATATTACCAAATTTCTCTGCTCCTAAATGCTTGCCCGCGTCCGGGTTTTTCTTCAGGGACTAAAAGCAAGAAGCCAGAGTTTCTTTCCGTTTCCCACATTTTCAGATTCCGCTTTCCTCTTTTGTCGTTTGTGCTGTACGATTAAGCTTGATCTATCCATTTCAAGTATATAAATCAGATTTGGATCTCGAATATAATAAAATAGAAGCTAGCTTGATTGTGCAAACAATTTGGCATTAAGTATTATTTAACTTCTGTTATTATTTTACCACACTATAGCTATCAAATTAGTATCTATCATTAAAATTTAGTAAATATGGCAGACATTTTTATTTCTTTATTGTTTTCATGGATTTGGAAAATATTGGCATGTATGTCCTACTAACCGCTTTTGGTCACCAGATATTTCGCAGGAAATATTCGCTGCCTCTAATTTCAATTAAATCATTTTTGTATAAAGTGATATTCATGATTCTCTAACAATGTATTTTTAAACATCGAATTGTGACAGATATTTAATACGCGCAATTTTAAGACACTTACTTCTTTTCTCGCCATTTTGTACATGAACCTCCCTAATGGAGTCGAGTCACATGACGTCGCAGGAAAAAACGTTACTGCATATGTGACTAACATGTAATTTGACGTCGTTCCTATCAATTAAACTTCCTATAAATCATTTTAAGTGTAACTTCTTCTTAGTGGTTCCTTCAGCAATGTTTATTAGATTAATGCTAACTTCTTCCAGAGTATTTTCCTAATTAATATTTTGAATCCATTTAGAAAAAAGCTCTTAGCCATTGAAAAAATGGACTAGAATGGATTCCTCGTTTTTTTTTTTTTTTTTTTGGGATTTATTCAATTACCTCTGAGTTTGTTTTGTTTCTTGGCTTTCTTTGTATGTTTTTTTTCCCAATGTTCTCTGTTATTTGTTTCGCTGCTGCAATAGCGCCCTACTTAAACATTGTGTACTTTTTATTTAATTTTATTTTCGAAATTGTATTCTATAAATGTTATTGTTGATAAATAAAAAAATTGTTGTTCTTGTTTAAAGTTTAAGTTAAGATTCTATTTTTAATTTATTATAATATTTCAAGTTGATTGTCTTTAGCTCTAGTAAAAAGAGCTCATTTTACTTGATATTTCATTAAATAAAACTTTTATATTGGTTCCAAAGTGAATATTCTCACCCTTCAAAATATATTTGTGCTAAATATAGTAACCATAGGTGCAGAGTTTTCTTTTGTAGAGCGTCAGCACAAAGACATACACATTTTCTTTTTTTATTATTAGTAGGAATCAATACCTTAATAGCTATTTAGATACTTTTTAATCTAAATTGATTTTTTAATGTTCCTAAAACTGAAATTTTGTTATGAAGTTTTCACCCACTGTCAAATGTGTTAAAGCTGAAATTTTGCGCACTTGTGTGTTCTCGATGTCACTACCCCTTTTTAATGTTTCCCGAACTTAATTATACGTTAATTAAATATTGTTATTCAATTTACGATTACGTTGCATGTAATGCCAACTAATATGGAATTTAAGAAATATTTATTTTGCGATTCCAAATTTTTTACAATAATTAATTATAAATTATTATTTGAAATGCGGACAATAATGTGGCAAGAATGATTAGTTTGCAACTGTTATACCATTGAAATTAATTTAGAAACAGAGAATTAACACATTAAATGTGGTGTTTTTCCAGTCCTTATTACAATGCACTAACGAAGTGTTTCGCTTTTGTGATTTATCGTTTTATTATTATAGCATTAAAAGTGTTTATTGCAACTCTCTCTCACGGATAGGATTAAAAAAATATGAAGGTATTTATACCTTATCTCCCTTTTTTCAGTTTTTCTACATCATTAAAAAATACATTAGACACACAATATTAGAAAAAGAAATCACTTAGTTCAATTTATTAAAAATTAGGGTCATTCTCATTACAGCCACGATTACCAAACGCAGTAGTCAGAATGTGCTTTTATTTCTCTTAAATCCATGTGAAACAATGGGATTTTGTAGAATGAAGGAAAAATACATACTGTAGGGTGCTCAAAACGAAATTCTTGCGAGATGCAGTTACACTCGCACAACACGACGCTACGTCTCATTTATCAACTTCTTAAAAGTCCGCTGATGTTTTGGTTACTTCCTTTCTCGATAGTCGCGGTGGCTGGTCCGTTTGGCGGTGCTAAGGTCTCGGATTCGAGAGCCAAAGGGGTTCAGGTTTGAAACCCGATTCCACAGAAAGTCCACCTCGTATCGGATCTGTTGCATGCCAAATGATACGTAGGAGGGCACTCTCCCTCCGGCTGGTAAGATGTGGAAGGTCGGAGGGGAAAATGAAACATCAGATGTCGGATCAAAATGACGAAGTCTGTTCTGAAAGAGCCCTATTGTGGCTTCAAACGGGAAGTTAATATAAATAAACTGTTTCAACCCTGGTGAAAGAGCACCAGTCGGTTTCTGAAAAGAGGTTTCTTAAAATTGTGAGATGATATATTCCTCTGCAATCCAATCTTCAAAATGACGAGGTCCGTCCCAAAATAGTCCTCGTTTCGCTTCTAAACGAGACTTTGTTATAATTGAACGAATCAAAACCCTACCTTCGCCACCATTTTGCTTACTATGTCTTCCTCAGATAACTCAGAATTTTAATAAATCTTTTATGAAAATTATTTGTGGGTTACAGATCCGTTGATAAGAGATGGTCATACATTTTGTTCACCAATTTCATGGTGAAGAAGATGTTTCTATGTGTGTGTGTGAAAGGGGAAGTCCGTTCAACAGTGCGTGGCGACTATTCAGGTTGAGAAACAGAATTCCTGGAAGATCGTGTCGAATATATCCATTAACCCCTTCTTGGTCGGCGTCTCACGTCATACATTCGGCTTTTTTCTGCCCGTTCTGTGGGCGTCGCACGTCATGCGATAGAAAGAAAATTGCATATTTGAAAGTGTATTCGTTGCGACTTACTCGTCTCGTTACGTCCGCAATAGTTTTTTGTATTTCTGATTATTGCTAAGAAATAACGGAAATAGTCCGACTGTCTTCAAAGTTTCGTGGTGAAATTTCTCGCCTTGAATGGAAAACAAAATCATTTTGTATTACCGTCAATAAGAAAATGCTTTTTTTGGGTCGGAAATTCGAAAAGAAATCAGACCAAGAAGGGGTTATGTATGCTAACTCAAAACATTGATTGATAGCACAGGCCATCTGAAACGATACTTGTTACTAGTAAGGAGCCGGTGATTTGATTGCTATAGGCTCATTTTGCTAACAGCGTTCTCTTATAACAACGCCCTCTGAAATCTTCAGATTTTTTTTATTTTAATTTATAACCCACGCATCCGGCCTACTCGTTAGGGTGTCAGACACTACAAGGATGGCCGGGGAAAAAGAACACATATTGAGTTATATATAAAAAAAACCGGTGCAAACATACCCAGATTGGGCGTAAGTAAGATTACATAATAAACAAAACATATAATTTACAACCAAAACGAATATATAGTTACAATAAAACTTTCCCAACTGGGATAAGAGCCAAGAAGAAAAACATTCAAGTATATATAAGAAAAGAGGAACTTAAAAACAGCATCGAACACCAAATATAAACAACAGGAACAGCAAACAAAAAGGATGGCATACAAACATCTGTCCAAGTCCCCTGGGAGTGGGGGGAAGGATGCAAAGAACACAAAAGTCCCAGACAATGGAAATGACACAGCAATAGCAACACTTATATCAAAAGAAGAACAAAAATATGATTTAGCTGTATCAAAAGCATTTAGAATCAACAAGAAGCGAGCATTATCGAAAACGAGGACAAACAATAACCACAGAGAACACCCTCTCTGAACCTCGTAGAAACAAATAGACTAAATACAAAAGAAGTATTAATAAATGTTTAAACTAGCAAATTTAAACACATAATCAAATATCTCCATTAGAACAAAAATGTGGATCCAGATCCAATAAAAAACAGCACAAAAAATACGAATATCTTGAAGTTATATAAACATCAAAAGACAAATTACAACACCGCAAAAGTCAGTCATCATAAAAATACATACCTCAAGAGAACAATAAAATTACAGAATGTCCAGATATTAAAAGTCAAGTTTATAAAAAGGATCTATATATGCAGTAATTAGAACTACAAGAACATGCAGAATTTAGAGCTACAAAGCTTCAAAAATCCAAGAATCAAATAAATATCATGCCTAGTTAATCTCCCTTACAAAGAAACGCAAGTATATACCCAACATGGAAAAAAAGAGAAAAAAATTATTCAATACACACTAAATCTGTAGAAATTGCACAGACATGAAAATACAAAGTACTACATCAAAAATACCAATCATCGAAAAAAAGAAAGAACTGATAACTTTAGATAGCAATCGTGGACCGAAGTTCCAATAATAATGTTGATTCCATGCACTTGACGCAATCTCGGATTTCGCTAACGTTATTTTAAATATCCTGTGCATTTGAAATTGTCAAGTTTTGTTACTGAGGTACAGATTTCTTTTCTCTTTTCTAATTCTATGCCAATTTTTGTAAATATTAGACGGTATTAACACAGATATGTGAGTCTTTATGAAAAGTAAGCAATTTTTACCTGTTATTTCTAAGTTTCCTTGCTGGAGACAAA
Source organism: Araneus ventricosus (assembly GCA_013235015.1). Lineage (NCBI taxonomy): Eukaryota > Metazoa > Arthropoda > Arachnida > Araneae > Araneidae > Araneus > Araneus ventricosus. The sequence goes on along the minus strand of BGPR01000558.1, from coordinate 110,862 downwards.
ACGGCTTGTTCCTTTTTCTTCAGAAATCTTTATTTTTAACAGCGAAATTCTTTTAGACAACATTATCGTGGATGCGTAAATAGCTGCACCAAATACTTCAGTTTGTTTCCCTTCTCGTCCGCCAAGTATCTGCATCACTGTTTCAATTTCGAAACATTTCTGATGAATGCACTGAAGAAATTTGCTTTTAGGCAAAAAAGCTTCCTCATTGGGGGCGTCATGTTGGAAAGATACGTTCATCCAAAATGCTTATAATGGCAATTTGCACGACTACAAGCTTCCTGTTCTTTCCGAGGAATATATCATTCAATCGAATGAGGTTTCATTTTGTGTCCATTAAAAAAGGAAGTTAAGCAATCACCTTCTGTAAATACCATATATCCGCATACAGGGGGTTAAGAGATCTGGTTTCATATATCCCTATTAAAGCTTCCAGATCGGAGATTAGTATGATGAATAATTCAATCAAGTTCATTTTGTTCATAATTGAGCGATAGGACGATGATTGATGAGTCAATGTAGGGAAATTAATACTATCATAGTTTTTATTTTTTATTTTTCTCCTTTTGTTTCATATGAACAAAAAATTGAGGGCGTTTACCAAATGCATGACCTTTTTCATTGTTATATTGCATCCTTTTAATAGTGAAAATGTAACTTACAAAATGTAAACTGAGAACAGGTCATAGCGTGGAATTCAGACGCTTGTAATTTGAATATATAAATGAGATACTCTTGAAAGGTCTATTTAGTAAATTAAGAGCAATTTCGCTACGGTAAATATCTGTAAAAGAAAATTTTATTGCTGAAAGAGAGGACTGCCATTGAACGCGCAGGCAACTAATTCAAGGCTACCACTTGCTTTCATTATTTATGTCATCATATCATTAATTGTGTTTACTGCGTGACTGCAAAACGTTGCTAATTAAAATGTCACAAAAATTAATTCTCATAATATATGAGTGTTTTTATCTATTTGAGCATATGGAGGTCCAAAACATATAAGAACAAATTTCGACGCTTTTCTCCCAATCAGTGTAGTTGAAGTTGTGACAAACTGTAGTCAGCATAATGAACGGCTGGGAAACTGATGTCGAAGTAAGTTGCATATTGAAATTACTACGAACATATGATTCGATTGCGGCTCAATTTTTCAAACACTTTTTCTTTTAATTTCTGAACTATTGCGCAGAAACCTTTACTTCAATTTTATTATAACATTCAATAAATTTAAAGGAAGTGCAATCAAGGAACTACCAAATTCTTAACCAGTTTGTGAAAAAAATCTACTGTCTAAAGGAATTAAGAAAATATCTAAATGTATTGAGCATGCCTTTCGGGTTATATCCTCAAAGGTGACTGCGTACCTTTAAAATAACTTTCTTTCCATTTTCAACTAATCAGTGTGAAATTGTGCAGGCGTTAGGAGGACCACCATACAATTCAACACTCAAATTCCATTGCGATAAGTTTATTTATTTTTGAGTTACAGGTATAAACATAACTCTTATAATAACAACTACAGTTCATAAGACCATTAACGAATTGGTGAATTACTATAGAAGAAGACATAATATAAAAAGATTTAGCGAGTTTATTTAAAATTGATCGTTAAACACTTTCTGTACTAATTCCAAATTCAAAAGATGACTTTAATTTTATAAAAATCTGCTCATTTTTCTAAAAATTAATTGATTCTGTTAAGGAATTAGAAGGCCATCTTAGAAAATTAGCATATTATACATCACATCAGAATCATTATAAAATGCTTACATTTGGTGAGAGCATTACCTGAAAACCCAAAAGGAGGTTTTGACTTATTATCCACCATTTATTTGAAGATGCCGCGGGGTAAAAAATTATCTGAGTGCGAAGTGAGAAAATTTTATTTTATAAAGGTGCTGATAAATCTGAAAGAGAAATAGCTAAGTTAATGAAACGTTCTAAAACTGTCATTCATAATTAGAAAAGATGATTCAAACAAAATTCAAGCAATCTGGAAGAAAAAGGATTTTGATAGCACGAAATTATCGACAATTTTATCGACTATCAACTTAAAAAAGATACTTCTACTCATGAAATTTCGAAACATTTCATCGGAAAAAGTTAACATGTCACAGTTTGGAAGAGTCTTAAATCGCAAATACTAGTACAAAATTTATGAAAATGATGAAAGCACAAAAGTTATTGAACCATCATCGAGAAGAAAGAGTGGAAGGGGCTAAAAATGTGATGCCGTGTAACGATGAGCGGAATAAATTATAATTTCTGATGAAAAGAGATTTAACCATGACGATCCAGATAGGTTCATACACTTTTGGCATGCCTTGAGGAAGGAACCAAAAAAATAATGTTGTCGACAAATGGGAGGAGAATAAGTAGTGGTTTGTGGAGGTTTTAATCAAGTGGGACTGTGCGATTTTCAGCTAATTACGGGACGTATGGACTCTGCACAATATACAGCTATGCTGTATGATCACCTAATATCATTTGGGTTACTTTAGTTGGTACTAACTGGATATTTCAGCAGGACAATTATTCTTACCAATCTGCCCAGAATTGTTTAAGGAAGAAAAAGTTAATTTTTTTTTTCTTGTCGAATTCCAGATTTGAATCCCATGGAATGTGGTAAAGTCTATGCTAATAATAAATAGTTTTCTTCTGTCAGAGAACTGGAAGTAACAATTATAAAAGAACGATAAAATATTTCGGAATTTGAACTTAACAACCTGGTAATTTCAATGAAAAACAGAGTGTTTGAAGTTATAAAGAAAAAATGGTCTTATAATTTGTTCACATTGTCTTTTTCATTTATGTCTAATATTTTCGTTTATTTAATCATTTATTGCATCATTCCAAATTAATGAAAGCTAATTGTAATAAATATGTTTGTAATATCATAATTCATATATTTAAATTATAATTATAATCTTTATTTATTTCATAATTTCGAAAATTAGAGTGGTCTCAAAATTTTTAACCTACTGTAATGGCCTTCTTGATAAACTTTCCATGCCCTCTAAAATAACTCGAAAGTGAACTAACTTTTTATTAATTACTCTAACTCTTTTTTCAAAAATTAGGATTAAATTTTATGTTTCAGAGAGAAATTTAAAAATGAATCATTTCCTCTCTATATAGAATTTTTGAAAAAATATTTTATATGGAAGATATAATTAGAGATTTATTCGAAAATAATTTCATTATGAATGCTAAAGGCTCTCCTGTATAAGTCTTAAACTTGTATAAAAAAACATGGAAAATGAAAAGAAAAAAAAGGAAACGAAGTAGCGTTTAGAAATTTAGAAAATCTTAATTTTTTTGTTTGGAGAAAATAGAATTTTTTTAAATGAATGCTATGAGTTTGAATTTAATCAATAAAATGCTTTCATACATGACTTTCATTGTTTATTAACACCCTTTTCATTCATTTAAACAATAATATATACATTCCTGCGTAATAGACCAGCATATATATGTTTTAAGTATGCTAAGTTCGTTAAGTTTTTCTCGTTATTTCAGAAATTTAGCTATACGCCACAAAAAATGCTTCTAAAAAAATTTATTTTATTTTTTTTTTATTTTAAAAAATCATTAATTGGCATCAATTTCAAATTTTACAACTATTATTGTAACTACACGAAAAAAGTTTTTAAAGAATGAGTATTTAAAAACGTTATAAAACTATATTTTTTAATCTTGAGATTACAAGTGTACATACATAGAGTTGTTATGAAAAGTTTGCCTATTTAGATTACACTATATCGGTGCTATGGATGCAAACGAAACAAAACTACACTAGTATGTCCTAAAAGTAATGCTGTCTGTGAAAATAAAAAAGTAGGAAAAAAATGTTAACATTTATTTCGTCTTTAAGTGGAGTTTCGTCAATATCTGAGGTGATTTTCAAAGATTTTTTTATTACTAAATCAAAATTGAATAGCCTTTTGGAGTTTTGTTTAATTTCACTGAAAACGATGCCCAAAGTCAATTCTGTACGAAATATGAAAAATCTCTTTTCGTTCAGAATACAGATTTTTCTCTCCTCTTTTGTTTATGGAGTGTATCATTTGTACTACATACTAGTGAAATTTCGAAAAAAATTATCATAGAAGCAATATTCTGAGCGAAAAGTCTTAAAGTTCTGAATTAGCAGAGTTTATATTAAAACTAAAAATATCAAATGAACTATATAATTTTGCTTCAATAATAAAAAAAAAATCTTACAATTCTGCGAATATCTCCCAGATATTGGTCCACTTATGGACGAAAATCTTAGCATTTTTTTCTTCTTTTTCTTCTCTACCTTTCTTTTCAGTTTTCACATAGCGCATTACTTGTTCTACATAGTAGGGAAATTTTGTCTAGCGTGAATAGAACAGAATCTTCTCTTGGGCGTTCTGAATAGGAGAAATTTAATTTTAACAATTCATTTATTTAGGATTGTTACAATTAGTTTCGCCTATTCAGAAGGCTTTGGAACAGGTTCTATGGCTCTAAAATTACTGATATTTAATAATATTTAGTTAAATCTTTAATATTTAGATTATTCTAGTCGTTTGAGCCTGGTTCATTTTTTAAATTTCAAAAGTAGCTTCGCAAGCTTGTTTAAGGTACGCGTTTTAGACGTGTCTGGTTTTGTATTAATTTTTTTATCTCTCATTATTGTTAAATTTTGGGAGAGTCTCCTTTTCCATTTATCCAATAATTTTTCTCAATGAAAGCGTGTTTCCATAAAATTTTAGCTTAACACTACATGTTGGTGTCAGTCCAAATGGTCATTAAAATTGTTTTATTTCCAAATATATGGATCGGCTTTCTCAATTTTCTTAATTTCTGCAATATTACTTATATTCAGCTTCAGCTGCGTTTTTTACTTCTTTCATTCTGAATGGTAAGCTACAGTTTTGTTACTGAATGGTAGTAGTAAATAAGTGATTTATGAAATATTTAAACTTTTTTCTCCAATAATTATTTTTTGTATATTTAAGTGTTGTGTTAAAGGTTTAAGGTACTTTCCTTTCAAGATTTTTTAATATATATATATATATATTTATAGAGAGAGAGAGAGTATAAATCGTAAAATGAAAGAGTATAAAACGTAAAATGAAAAACGCAATAAAAGCACAAAAACGTTTCTTAAGGGGTTGAAGTTATTGTGAATTGCTAAATATAAAAAAGTTTGACATTTTCTTACAATCAGTTACTCCGTAAGGCCTAAAACACCGAGATAGCAGTTTTGAATAATTAAAACAAAAATATGTTGTGATATAACATTAGAAAGAAGTAAGAATAAATATTTTACGTGCCAGAAAGGGACGGATGTTGACGCGGCAGCTTTTAGCGTATTCATTGCGTATGTGATATATTTTAATATATATTTTTCCATCTGTTACTGTTCGCATTTTTATCTTTACTCGGATATACTTTCATTTCGTTTCTTCATACCTTTCAAATTTTATATGAAAGCTTGTTATTTTATTTTATTGTTTTTCTACTATGCTTTGCCTCTTTTATGTATATATAGTTAAATTTTTCAAACAATCAAAACACATGTCACATTTTCAATATATACACACATATATATATATATATATATATATATATATCAATGTCATAAAAATCAATCAATTTTGAAATTAAATGGAAAGACTGTAATTAATTGGTAAAAGCGTATAGATGCTCATCAGAGTAAGTAAAATCTATACGAAACGCTAAAAATTAGAGAAATCATTATGTTTTCTGCGATCAGTGCTAGCATAAAGCTAAAAAACTCTGTCCTTTACCCCGAACATTATGATTGACCAAGAAATTCGAATGAAATATCAAATATTAGAAATAATTTTACGAACCTAAGACTATGGGATGCAGCCTACGGGAGACGTGACAAAGGAATGAATCTAACGCGTCATGTAGGATCCGGATGTTTACGAAATAACAAGTTACTGTCTTTTGCGCCAAACATCTAAGGTTGGGGAGTTTCGATTAAGATTAAAAAACCGATGTTAACAAAGATGAAAGCGATCTACATTGAGAAAACGATGAAGATTACAGATATAATCATAAAAAGGAAAAGAGTGTATTTAAAAATTAAGGTATGATGATGAAAAAGAAAAAGAGTGTATTTAAAAAATATGGTGGAAACGGTAAGTGTTAAAAAATATTTGAATTTGAAATCCATTAATAAACGACTGAAAGATGCGTTTTCGAGGTAATCACAGTAGACCTGTCTGGCTTGAGAGACCATACCACAGTATTAGAACTGCCCCAGCATAACTCTAATATGCAATCCTTTTCTTACATCTTAAAGCCATTAATTAAAGGTTCGTAGAAGGAGGTAGGAATTTCATTACTATTAAGGTTATTTATAAGGTGATGAATTTGTTTTCTGACTGAATTTTTATCGCTGCATGTTTTGTTAATTCTTATGAGTTGATTAATGATTGTGTTTTAATAAATTTTAGAAGAGATATTTGAGTTTCAAAAGATATATCTATTGACTTTGAATTTAAACCGTTTCTTTTGTCATAAATATCTATTTTTAAAGTATTTTCGCAATCAATAATTAAGTCCAGAAAAATAATTGGTTCTTGATAGCTATTGGTTTGGATTAATTTAAGCTCATTTGGATACAGATTATTATTATTTGTATTGAAATCTTTATGGTTAAAAATAATAAGGTCATCGATAAATATAAAGACTGAATTCGAATTAATAGCGATATTCCGTTCAAAAATGTGTAGAAATAAATTGACAAGGAGGGATTAATAACTGGTCCTTGTGGGATTAATTTAATTTGCTGCAAGATATTTAAACCGTTGAAAATAAAGTTATTGTAAATACAGTAATTTGTAAGATATTTCCAGAATGTTATTGGGCTGTTAAGTAAGTTTCTTAGGTCGTAGAAATAATTCATTAAGACTTCTTGTAATTTATCTAATGGAATGCTTGTGAAGAGGTCTTGAAAATCATAAGTTTCTATTGTATCTATTTTATTATTTTTAAGGAATTAGATAAATATTATTATTTTTAACTATCCAGGTAAAATTTTCGTCTTCAATAAACTTGAGGATTATGTTGAGATATTTCGAGAAGATTATTCCAGGTTTATTCATATAGGTGTTCACACCGCAAGTCATGTATCTAAATTTAATAGGCTGTTTTTGGAACTTAGGATAGATGACAATATACGGAAGGTTGTTATTTACATTGTGGCATCCAATTTTTTTTGTTTAAGGATGATATTTTTTTCTTAATAGTGATGATATTTGATTTACACTGTTTATAGGTTTCTGAAGATTTTAGTTCTGTATCTAATAGTTTAAAATAAAATTTCTTGCAGATTATTGCGTAGTTGCTAGCTGCCTTGTCAATAGGGGATGTAATGAAATGTTGTTGCAGAGTTTCGATGCTTTCCTTTATACTTCGACATTCGTAGGTTTCATTTCTTGAATTGATTTGTCTGTAATTGCTTTTTATGAAGTGTTTAAAGTTGAAATACATATTCCATTTCCATTCGGTGAAAACTGCAAAGGTGTCTCTAATTTGTGAGCAACTTTTAGGAAAAATTATCTAGGTCATTCAGAAAACTTTCTAGAAGGTGTTCTGAAGAAATTTTGAAAATATTCTTAGGTTCGTAAAATTATTTCAAATATTTGATATTTCATTCGAATTTCTTGGTCTATCATAATGTTCTTAGTAAAGGACAGTGTTTTTAGCTTTATGCTAGCACTGTTGGCAGAAAACATTATGATTTCTCTAATTTTTTAGCGGTTCGTATAGATTTTACTTACCCTGATGAGCATATATACGCTTTTACAGATTAATTACTGTCTTTCAATTTAATTTCAAAATTGATTGATTTTCATGACATTGATTTATTTTCCATAAATCTTCTTGAATTGCAGCATTATTGCGCATTCGTTGCGTTTGTGTTTTATATTATTTTATATTTCCCCTTTTTGTTTATTTTCTCTCTATAAGAAATCTCGGCATTTTCTTCCCGCAGATTTTTTTCTTGACATTCTGTATTATGAATGTTTATGCTGATTTTGTTGCTTTTACAATTCTGTTATGATTGTTTCTTATTTGTTATATATATATATATAAGATATTATAAATATAATTTAAGCTTTAATTACATTACTATTAATCCAAAATTCCACAAAAATCCTATTTCTTATCGTTTCATCACTTGTGGAACTTCTTCATACATGAAGCAACCCGGATGCATTTTCTTTAATCTGTTTAAAAAAATTGCTGAATGTCAACTGTTCAGAAGGTTTCACTAGGTTTATTAACAAGAATAAACCTGTTATTGATTTCATTCACAATAATAGGGACAGTATTTCTTGTATTGAGACTTTCGACTTCAAAGATCTTTTTAGAAGCATTCATTTAGTCACTCTTCGAGACGTGCTTAACTCTTACTTTTTTTATTACAATAATATTCTCAATATTTCTTTTGGGCATTGGTATAAATTATGTAAATTTTGCATATTTAATAATTTTATTTAGAATGGGGAAATTATTTTTCTCCAATCTCATGGCATTATATAAGGTTCCTCTTTTTCTTCTATTACAGATAACCTTTTCCTTCATTCTTTTGAAAAGATTTATTTACTTTTTCATCTTCAGGCTTTTAGATATAGATGATCTTAAGGTTTTTAATCATGAAACTTTTATTAATACGTGGCAAAGTATTTATCCCTCAGCCTTATCCGTACTTAAACAAACAAACAATTATCAGTTTGAAGCGGGTTTTTTATATCTATATACTAATCAAATTGTTATTAACTTTTGTATCGATATATATGACAAAAGAAAGGATTTTAATTTTAGGGTCAACCAACTTTCCTGTTTCTCCGCTAATATTTCTATTAAGATTTATAGAAACAAAATTTTCACTCAATTTTCTTGTATAAAATCTATTTGTTCAAAAGAAAATTCAATATCGAGACAATCAAAGCTTTTGTTTCATGAAATTTAAAAAATGGAATTCCCGAAAACTTTGTGTGACGATATCTCAAGCAGTGAATTAGGGTCTATCGCAATTCCTTTTTCTCATTCTCTTACTCTGTTTGGCAACAAAAATAACTAGTTTCACGACATTTCCTCGTGCGATTCTCGTGTGCTTACTCCTGGCGATGGTAAGATTTTTCCTTTTTTTTTTCTCTTTTATTGTTTTCTGAATATTACTGTATTAGTTTTAATCTAGTTCTTATGTGTATTCGGATTTTTGCTTTCGATTTTTTAAATAATCTTCATTGTATTTGTCTTTTATTCCAGAATTTTTCCATTTTTAATTGTCATGTGCTCTTTGAGGGGATAGCGACAAAAATTTTACGTTTTTCGTATGTCGTTACCAGAAAAGAGCACTTATTAATATCATAGGCGTGCTTCTCCGCATGAAGAGAGGCTCACCATGAAAGTTTTCCAATTTATTAAATTTTTGTCTTATTTTTTGTCTTTCGTTTCTTGTACGTTTTTGAATTTAAGAATATTAAAGATTAATTTTTCTGTGTCTCTCCTCGATCTTCCTGAATTGCAATAAAAAGAAATTATGCATTTTCATCATCTGTTGCAATGTCAAAAACTAGAAGTAACAATGTCACTCGCAGTAGAAGTAACTTCAAATTATAATCGGGAATTGGAAATAAACACCTCCCTGAGACATATGTTCCAAATGGAAATCATGCAAGCTTTTACTTTGGTTTCCTGTGTTTGTTGAAAATTTCCGCTGACGCCAGCCTTTGTTGCACAAGCATGATCTTCTCCAATACAACGCTGGTTAGAGGTGTTTTCAATGAGGAATGATATTCAGGGTTCTCTTTTTTTCTAATGACAGTCAATTTTTACAAATGAAGCATTTGCTGTGGTGTAGGTTTTTATTCTTTGACATTCAGTGATGTAGGTTTTTATCCTTTTATATTCAGAGATGTAAGATTCTATCCTTTGACATGCATTGATGTAATGTGTTAAATATTGAAGACTTTATTTCACCAACCTCTATCCCATTTTCAGATATTGCCTTTCGACAGAAATTCTGTATTTTCTTATAGTGTAATTTCCTAGACTATCACGTTTTCTTATACCCTCAAGCAGGGAGTAATCTCTTTTCTTCGGTTAAATAGAAGTCAAACCAGTGCACTCGTTTTGTAACATAGTTTGTTCAATCTTCTTTCAATATGGTCGTATTTTTAAAATTGACTTTACATGTGTTTAGATGCTGATGAATTTTACCGTCACCATCAGTAAGAGTAGTCATGTAGCGTATTTTTGCTTTCTTCATAGATAGTTTCCAGAATAGGGAAGCTGCATGCATCTGTATGCTACATTTATAATATTTTTGCAGTATTGAAATCAAATACAACATTCTTAACGATTAACATATGCACGTATATCAAACTACATCCATAAACGTAGAATTTATATTATTGTTTCCATTGTATTATACAGTGTGACGCATTTAAAGACATTTAAGTCTTTAAATTCGAAACGTTTTTCCTTGAAAATTTTAAAATGATTAATTTTTTATTCCTCTTTCAGTGCATAGCGAGATGCCTTTAACATTTATAATATTTTTTTCAGTTTTGAAAATCAAATGCTTGATTTTCATTATGACGTACCCAATTTTAAGAAATAATACTGTATAGCATTGATAATCGCAGAAATTATAATATCGTTTTCATTGTGTAATATTTTATAATACTAGACAATCCCCCGTCACAGTATGACGGGTGAAAACTGCCTCTTCATTCGCGAGATTTCCCGTCAATTTTGACGTGTTTATAAAGATATATATGCGAGAGAAATGTTTGACATTGATTGAACACAAATAAAATAAATAGATGTTTTATGACAGGATTTTTTTTATTTACATATAATTTACATATTTCTTTATTCAGAAACCTCTTGGTAAACAACATTCCTAGTGAAGTATTTTTCGTTGAGATGTCTTTGTGTAAATTTAACGTTATTGGGGTTCCCAGACCTTGGAAGTGCAACATAGAGCTGTCCATGTGAAAAGACAGGCTTATCGAAGTAAATTCCAACCTGATCGAAAGTTTGCCTCTGAGATTTGTTGATAGTCATCGCGTAAGCTGGAATTAACGGGAACTGGCGACGTTTGAGGATGAATGGTAGATTCACGTCACTGGGAGCTAATTCAATTCTTGGTAAGAAAACAACGCCTCCACGATTACATTCAGATACAATTTTCGCACTTATGAAGTTTTCATGGAGACCAGTAATTAATAAGCGAGTGCCGTTACAAAGTCCTTGTTTGGGATTTAATATTCTGAGCAACGTGACGATTACTAGCATCAATGCTTGGGAGGGCATGCCTGATGGAGTTAAATCATGCAGAAATTGAGGTCGATAGTTTTACAGCTCGTTCTGATCTTCGGATATTATTGAATCGGAGTTGTATCGGAGAGGGCGTGATTTTATGAAACTTTCGATGACATCTTCTCGTGTACCTCTTAGAACAACTGGAAGTGTCTGTCTGAAGTCGCCTAAAATTATTATAACTTTGCCTCCGAAAGGCTTATCGTTATTCATTAAATCTCGCAAAAGAGAGTCAATACAACGAAGACCGTCTTTTGTGAGCATCGTAATTTCATCAATAATGATGAGCACTGCTTGACCATTTTATCTGCTTCCGGAGATGTTCGTCTCATTTACGAAACTGATGTGTCGAGAAGAGGAACTGGTAACTTAAATACACTATGAACAGTTCTTCCACCTTTTAATAGCATTGCTGCTATGATAGTTGTTGCGATAGGAAGTGCAATGTCCCCTTTACCGCGAATGAAAGATAATAATGTTGAATAGAGAAAAGTTTTGCCAGAACCTCCAGGTCCATCCAAAAAAAATCTATTGTTTTCATTGTTGTTCCCAATAGCTCTGGTAATCGTCTGGAAGGCTGCCAGCTGTTCTCTATTCAGGGATGATATTCTTTGTTCGGCTTCCTCTCTTTCTTCATCTTGATTGCAGGGTTGTACTTCAATGGAATTTCCAGTTGGTACGGGAAGACCGATCTGCGTTGTTCAAGGGTTGCATTGATGTCATGTAGTGCCAGGTTCCAAGAAGCTGCTTCGATGTTGTTGCGCAAATTATCGAGAGGCATATCGATCGAGTATTTGTTCCACAACTCGAGCACATTAGTCGGGTTACAGAAGCACAGTATAAAGGCGAAGGTCTGACTTTGTTGCTTTGGTATTTGATAGGTGGAAGTGTCGTGTAAGCAATGATCCCACTCTTCATCTGAATTCAGCAAGTGACGGTGAAACGCTGCTTCCTTGAAAGTGTCATAAATGACGTTGTCAACCGTTCGAAGAAACTTAAAGCTTCCAGCACCAGGAACATGAAGCAACAGCATGCGTAGGTAGAATCGTTCAGCGTCTTTGACATTGTGAGGTCCTGAAAGGCACCCACCAACTTCCCATGAGAAAGTTGACTGGACCTCCCAGATAGCTAGCTGGAGGCAATCGGAGAAAGGGGTGCCGACGCCGTTAAAACCCCTTCCTGATTGCATCATCCGGAGGGATTTGTTTGAAACTCGCCGCCGGTTGTCCTTGAGCGGACACCCAAGCAGCCAGATAAATGCACTGCTTTGTGCCTATCGCCAATAGCATTGAGGAATCCAAGACAGAGTTTTGTCCTTGGGAGAAAGGGTCTCCTCTTCGACAAATGAAGGGAGCTGAACTTGTGACCCCGCCTCAAAGGGCAGGTTCCAAGGGGCTTTTTAAACTGAAACTCTGGAGGGATGAGGGGAGATGATCGAGAGATCAGGTTAGGGTTCGTTTGGAGAACCGAGATTAAAAATTCTCGTGACCGAGAATTTTGAAAAGAAGCTCTCAGGCTGAGAAGCTGTTGGATCGGGCCTTGTCCCGTGAACCGAAGCCAACCGTTGGCTGATTATCGCTCGTCCCGAGCGACAAGCATTTTAGGAACTCTTATCGAATTGGACTTGCCCTACGTCACTGCAAACTATCTTCGTGGTATAACTCGTGAAAGGGTTGTACGTAGATATTTGAGCGGTCAAATCCCTCAAATCCTTATTCCGGACATCGGACTTACACTCGCCTGGAGTAGAACTTTCTAAATTACCTCGAGTGAATTCGTGAAAATCTGCGATTATATCCAGATTTGACTTTGACTTGTTTAGGCTATCTCGTCCTGAGTGAAGCAGAATTGTTTTACACTGATATTAATTTGTACATTCTTGTATAAAGTCCTTTAATCAAGATTTTTAATTAAAAATTAATATCCTAATATTGCTGTGTCTGGTGAGTCGTTCATAGCTTAGTAGCACTGAGCTAAGACTCTACAGCAATATTTATTAATGGTGGCAGCGGTAAAGATTTACCTACCACACAACTTCACTCGTAGAAGTACGTACGGAAAAATATCCTACGTATTGCCAGTGCTTTGGAGAAAGCGAGCGGACATTTGTCATTTTGGAAAAAATCAGGAAGCGTGAGGAGCCGCCTTTGCTGACTACTAAACCGGAGCCGCCTTTGCTGACTACTAACCGGAGCCGCCATTGCTGACTACTGCCCGTAAACCTGTGCCGCCACTGCTGATTGTCTTGGAACGGAGAGACGCCACTACCATGGGAAAGCAGAGACCCCACTAGAAGCCACTGCTCTCGGAACAGAAACTGTGGAGGCAAAGCCTCGAAGATTTGTGAATTGTGTGTGTTCTTGGAGGTAACCAGTGCCTCGGATTCCAAAATCGGTGCAACATTCCTCATCTGGGCCATGTCAAGCATCTCCACGGTAAGCTTGTTTTTCCCTACTTTCAGAAGTTAGGAATTTAGCATTACGCGAAGCCTTTTTCCGTAAATTTTAGGAAAATTTCTCATTGAAGTCAATAGGAATTTGGATTGTTTTAAAGTTTCTGAAGTTGTGCTATATTTTGTGTGTTATTTTGCATATGGTAGAAATTTTAGAAAATTGTTGTTTGTGTAATTTAAATGAAGGGTTTTCGAAATTCATAGTTATTTATTGTGTACTTGTTTGTGTTGCATTTCTGTGAAGGTAGTATTTTCGTAGAGTTGTGTATCTTGTAAAATTTCAAAATGGCATTTCTGGCCAAATTTAGGAAGGTGATCTAGCTAGGCTCGCGGAAGAAATGGGATTAGAGATTACCTCTGAGGACAGAGTAATTGACATTTGTAAAAAAATTAAAAATTCTCCAGATTACGAAGAGGAGTTCGCAAGGGGACAGTTAGACGTTTTCGTCCAAGAACGGGAAAGTGAAACAGCTCAAGCAGAATTAGCTAGGAAAGAGCGCGAGGCGGAATTAGCTAGGGAAGAGCGCGAGGCGGAATTAGCTAGGAAAGAACGCGAGACCGAGAGAGCTTACGAACTTGAAAAATTGAAAATTGCTAGTGCCGCCGAGACTGTTAGTCTAAATTCTACGCGTAGCGAAGGGAGTAGGAATCGACGGAAAATTACGCACTTAATGCAAAAGTTCGATTCTCAAAATACGGACATATCACTGTATCTGACTCTTTTCGAAAGACAGGCAAGGGCAGCAGGAATCGAGAAAGAGGAATGGGTGTCACAACTCATTTCTCTTCTGCCTCTCGATTTGGCACAGATTATTATCAAAGAACCCGAGGAAAAGATGCGAGAATATACAAACGTAAAGAAAGTGTTATTGGACCGGTTTGAAATGAAACCCGAGACCTTTCGGATTAAATTTACGTTGCATCAGAGAAAGCAAGGAGCCCTCTGGAAAGAATTAGTGTTCGAATTACAAAATTATTTCGACTGTTGGATCGAAAGCTTAAATGTTAAGGATTTTAAAGGGTTAAAAGAGTTAATGATTGCCGATCAATTGAAGCGCCGTGTGCCGAACGAGGTAAAGGTTCATTTCTTGGACGAGTGGGGAGAATTCATCGATCCACTACTGTTAGCCTGTAAACTCGACCAGTATGAGTCAGTTCGGGGACATCGGAAAGTAAATCCTGTTAGAATGGCAGAGCGAAAACCGTTAGATAGGGCAAGACCAAATTCGCCGAGAAAGGAACACCCCGCGAGAAACGCTGAAAAAACCAAACATCAGTTTGGCAAAATATCTGCCCCTAAAGGAAATTGGAGAAGCGAAAAATTCGAGCGGAGAGCTCAACCCGCTTGTTATATATGTCATTCTACCTCGCATATACGGCCGAATTGCCCGCAGCTAAATAAATCGAAAGAGCTAGTGAATCAGGTTGGCATTTCAGAGCAAGTTCAAGATTTGTTCGCCCCATATTTAAGTAAAGCTCTGGTCAATAACGAAGAAATGGATATTTTGGGAGATACCGGGGCGTCAATTGATATCGTCAGCCGCAACCGTGTCCGTCCCGAGTATTTCACAGGAGAAGTCGTATTTGTGAAACAACCGCTGAACGCGGAACTAAGATGTTTACCTTTGGCTAAGGTAGAACTTCAGAGCCCGGAATTCGGTTGCGTTGTAACCAAAGCTGCAGTAATTGATGCGCAGTTAGACAGCGGTTGGTATTTGCTAAGTAACAAAACGCATGAGCTCATCCTTGAGGCGCAACGGAAACCGAATTTGAATGCGGTCGTAACAAGAAATCAAACCCATAAAATTGACCCCTCGAGGAGTGAGGAAAAGAAAAAGGAAGCCGTTCCCCCGAAGGAACCCGCCGCAGTTGTGGAGGGAGATGCGACCCCACTGAATTTGCCCACCGCCGTCAGGGAAGATGGGAGATTAGTAGAAGTCACGAAGGGAGAATTACAGAGAGCGCAGAGAGGTTGTTCAACTCTGCGAGCGTATTTTCTGCAGGCGCAAAGAGAGAACTCCGATTTTCGCGTAGATAGAGGGACGCTGTTTAGGGGGTCGAAAGATCATTACGGGAATATCAGCTACAAGTAGTAATCCCGCAAGTGTATCGAGATAAGATTTTGACCTTGTGTCATGAAGGAACTTCGTCGTACCTCGGAGTGCGAAAGACAAAGGATCGCTTACTGAAACATTATTTCTGGCCTAATTGCATTAAAGAAATAGAAGGATATGTTCGGTCTTGCGACCCGTGTCAACGAATGGGGAAAGGGAACGACAAAATTAAAGCGCCGTTGAAACTGGTACCCATAATTACAGAGGTGTTTTATAAAATCAATATCGATGCAGTGGGTCCCTTGCCCACCTCGTCGAAAGGAAATAGCTACTTGCTGACTGCAATTTGCATGTCGTCAAGATATCCCGATGCCATACCGTTCACGGATATCAGTTCTGTTTCAGTGACAGACGCTCTTTTGGAGATTTTTAGCAAGATGGGTTTCCCGAGAGAGATACAAAGCGATCTGGGCAGTTCCTTTACGTGTTTTTTGACAACGGAATTTTTTAAAAGGTTCGGAATTAAGGTTCCGTTCATCATCCTCAATCGAACCCGGTGGAACGTTTTCACCGAACGATCAAGCGAATGTTGAAAGTACTATGCTTAGAATCGGGACAAGACTGGGAGAAAAACCTTCCAGCAACTCTGCTAGCCTTCAGAACTTTCACGCACGATAGTACTGGTTTTAGTCCCGCGGAACTCGTCCACGGAAAGAGTTTACGAACTCCAGAAGCTTTACTATACGAGCATTGGGTCAAACCCCAAGAGGAAGATTCGACCGTGGCGGAATATATATTTGATCTGCTAAATCGGATGCGACATTGTCAAGAGTTAGCAGTAAGAGATAAGAGAAAAACCTGGTACGACAAAAACACGGTGAAGCGTGAATTTCGCGTCGGAGAATTAGTTTTAGTGTTGGCCACTTCTAAGCCAAATAAAATGGCTGTTCAGTGGACTGGCCCTGGTGTCATCGAGAGTAAACTTTCCGAGACAAACTACATTGTAAGGATGGAAGGAAAGAAAGATAAAACTCAGATCTATCATATCAACTTACTAAAACCGTATCATCAGAGGTTGGAACGTATAAATTTACTTGTTAATGGGGGAAGGAAAATCAGGAACGTGAAACGCAGGAATTGACGATCCTGTATCCCGTTTCGGATCCGAATATTTACGACTTTGAACGGATCAAAGCGGACAGCGCACTAGAAGGAAGACTGTGTCCGACAGAGATCGAGAGGCTTAAACAACTGCTAGGCCGATATAAAAAATATTTTCTAATGATCCCTGAAAAACTCATTTGGTTGAGCACGATTTTGAATTGATCAGCGATAAACCTATTCGATCAAAACCATATCGCACGTCTCAACGACAGAACGAGATCTTGAAGGGCGAGATTAAACGTATGCTCGATCTAAATATCATTGAAATAGGACAGTCGTATTATGCTTCGTCTATGATTCTGGTTGAGTCAACAGGAAAGGAACCCCGTCCATGCATAGACTATCGTCTCTTAAATGCGAATGTACGAACGCAATTTTTCCCCCTGCCCAATATAGAAGAACGCATTAAAAGGGTGGCCGCCGCGAAGTACATCACGGTGATCGATTTGGCTAAAGGGTACTGGCAAATTCCTTTGAGCGAGCGAGCACGCCGATATTCAGCCTTTGTTACCAGTTTTGGTACGTGCATTCCTTTGAGAATGCCTTTCGGGCTCGTGAACGCGCCGTATTTCTTCAGCAAATTGATGGCCCAAGTTTTAGAAAATTGTGACACCTTCGCAGTTCCATACTTGGGCGACATTGCTATCTATTCCGAAAATTCGGAAGACCACTTAAAGCATGTCGATGAGGTGTTAAAAAGAATAGGCAACGCGCAACTAACAATTAAACCTTTGAAGTGTAAGTTCGCGCAGAATCATACAAAATATTTAGGCCATATTGTAGGAGGAGGAGTGAGGTCTCCTGCCGAGGCGAAAATTAAAGCGGTAATGGATTTCCCAACGCCGAAGACGAAAACTCAAATTCGAGCATTTTTGGGACTCGCAGGATACTACGCACATTACGTGCAAAACTTTTCTCTAATTGCAGCCCCGCTGACTCAATCACTAAAAGGGAAAATTAAAAAGGAAGGTGTAAATTGGACCCAAGATTGTAATCGGGCGTTTACCGAATTGAAAAATCGGTTAACAGAAATTCCAGTTCTGCACGCTCCTGATTACAGCAGGGAATTCACTGTGCAAACGGATGCGTCGGATTTAGGGATCGGAGTTGTTCTGTCCCAACGAAATGACAAAGGAGAAAAGCATCCAGTTCTATTTTTGAGCAAGAAATTTACAGATGCACAGAAAAAAATATGGCACAACGGAAAAGGAATGTGCAGCAATTATTTATGCGATTAAGAAACTAAGGTATTATCTGGACGGTCCACAATTTACAATTGACACCGACCATAATCCCTTAGTGTGGCTAAATTCTAACGCTGGAGCAAACCAGCGCCTCATGAGATGATCTTTGGCCTTACAACCATTTCAGTACAAAGTTGTACACAAAGCCGTGAAAAAGCACTTAAATGCTGATGCACTCAGCCGAAGCGATATAGTGTAGAGAAATAGAAAGAATAGTGTGAAAATATTTTTTTGTTGTTTTGATTCATATTTTTTTCTTATTTTAAAGATGAAGGCAAAGAAGTCGTGATTAAATTTGAGTAGATGTAAATCATTAATTGTTTTCAGATTTGTTCTTTTGTATAGTATTCAATGTTAGAAAGAGTATTATTAAGGTAACTTCTATTTTTTTGTTTGTGTGTGATTTGCCTCTGACGGTAGTAGTGAAAAGTCTGTATGGGAAAATGATTTTTTCTCTTCAATAATCGAAAAAACCTCTTCTAAGGGGAGGGGAGTTGTGAGGTCCTGAAAGACACCCACCAACTTCCAACGAGAAAGTTGACTGGACCTCCCAGATAGCTAGATGGAGGCAATCGGAGAAAGGGGTGCCGACGCCGTTGAAACCCCTTCCTGATTGCATCATCTGGAGTTATTTGTTTGAAACTCGCCGCCGGTTGTCCTCGACCAGACACCCAAGCAGCCAGAAAAATGCATTGCTTTGTGCCTATCGCCAATAGCATTGAGGAATCCAAGACAGAGTTTTGTCATTGGGAGAAAGGGTCTCCTCTTCGACAAATGAAGGGAGCTGAACTTGTGACCCCGCCTCAAAGGGCAGGTTCCAAGGGGCTTTTTAAACTGGAACTCTGGAGGGATGAGGGGAGATGATCGAGAGATCAGGTTAGGGTTCGTTTGGAGAACCGAGATTAAAAATTCTCGTGACCGAGAATTTTGAAAAGAACCTCTCTGGCTGAGAAGCTGTTGGATCGGTCCTTGTCCCGTTAACCGAAGCCAACCGTTGGCTGATTATCGCTCGTCCCGAGCGACAAGCATTTTAGGAACTCTTATCGAATTGGACGTGCCCTACGTCACTGCAAACTATCTTCGTGGTATAACTCGTGAAAGGGTTGTACGTAGATATTTGATCGGTCAAATCCCTCAAATCCTTATTCCGAACATCGGACTTATACTCGCCTGGAGTAGAACTTTCTAAATTACCTCGAGTGAATTCGTGACAAATCTGCGATTATATCCAGATTTGACTTTGTCTTGTTTAGGCGATCTCGTCCTGAGTGAAGCAGAATTGTTTTACACTGATATTAATTTTTACATTCTTGTATAAAGTCCTTTAATCAAGATTTTTAATTAAAAATTAATATCCTAATATTGCTGTGTCTGGTGAGTCCTTCATAGCTTTGTAGCACTGAGCTAAGACCCTACAACATTCACCACGTATATTCTCGCGACTATTTTGTTACATCCTCTCTTTCGCCTTTTCCAGTTATTACGATCGTACACGTAATTGTATGGAATGTCAGTGTACAATAATATTTGAGCATGAGGATCGCTTTGATTTAACTGGAACCATGACTAGAGCATCGCTTGCCTTGATCTTGCAGCATCCAAGGCCCCTCTTCGTGGCCGTCCTTAAACGAGACGCGTTTCTGGTTTAGGAGATGAAAAGGCAGTCTCATCACTGCATGCGATCGGTCATGCATGTGTGACCCAAGCAATCGCCACAGTTTTTCAAGTGCACTGACATACCGTGCGTGAATGTAGTTTGCAATCTTATTGTATTGGACCTGTCCTGCAGTCAAAACCATATTGGCGCAGTCAAATCCTTTGTAAATATATTTATAAACATATTTCACCGCACGCAGAAAGATGCAAAATTCGACAATGATGTGTGTGTTATATTTCAGCAACAGGTAAGGATTGTAAGGGACAACGAATCTGTTTTCCGTTCCTCTTCCTCGCACAAATTCAGTGTCACCAGGGCGTCTGCGATACAAAGGATAGCCACTCACGTTCATTGTAGTTTGAGTTCGAAATTCTCTGGGAAACATTTTCTTGCATTTGCATTGGCCCGCTTCCAAGCTAGGTGATCCAGGATTTGCAATGGCACAGTGGCCATGCCTTAAGCATTTTGTTACAATTTCATGCAGTCGCGGATTTTCAATCGAAGATGGAATCTCAGCACACACAAATTTATCTATATGCTCAGATGTTCAAAACTTGTCATCAGCCCGTAGAACAATTAAAATGTGTGCATGTGGCAATCCGCGCTTTTGAAATTCTATTGTGTGCACATGGGCTATTGATTTTCTCAATACGCCATGAATTGTCATATCGTTCATGAGTTATTTCAACTTTAAATTGTAAACCCGCACCAACAAATCAGGACGGTCAGTTGTGTATTCTGTTGGTTGCAAATTTTCCGTGATTTCTGGCCATTTTGGATTAGCCGTACACTTTATGAATAGGTCCGGTGCACCGTATTTGCCGAAGATGGACATTGCATCCGCAGACCATTGTCTCATGTTTCACGGTGATCCTTCAAATGATGAGGGCAGGATTACTGGAATTTCGGCTTTGACGACTGCGTTTGGAGCAACATTCTCCAAATGGTCTGCAAGTCCTTGGTAGAGCTCAGTTCGTAACTGTTGTTGATGTGCTCTGATGAAATTCATGTTATTTGCTTCTACCTGGAGGTACGAATCGACAATCCACTGCTACGTAAGTTTCTCCGCACTAATAATCGGATAATTGTTCGAGCTTATTTTCATAAATAAAACATCAAATGAAGCGATATCCTGAATTTATATGAAGATTTTTTATAAGGCATTGTTTTTATTTTATTTATGAAAATTTAGTATCTCTGAAATATTGTTACTTATTATACAATACTTTGTTATGGTATTCGGTGTTTCATGGTGTTCATATTATTGTATACCATTGTGCAAATATTATATTATTTTTTTGTGCTATTGGGAATACGAGCCATATATAAAAATATTTGGTGTTTTCTGCACAAACTTATATTTTTCAGCATATTTATATATGATATTTTTACATTTTTACGCTCGTCCGGGATTTCCCTTCTGATGACGCATCCTAGACTTCAGCACTTTGTTTATTTATTAGTTTGTTTTCTTCCTCTAAATAAGATTTTTGTCTTTTCATTTGTTCTATTTCTTCCATTTTATAATACTGATATGTTATTTGCGGAATTTTCATACATTTTTATACAATGATATTTAACAATCATTTTTTCTCATTCTCTCTTTAAGATTCACAGTATTTCCTAAAATCTGTGACCCTTAGAAATAATTTCTTTACATTTTAAATATATATTCAAATGAACAGTGGAAAATATCAATCTCCGCACATATGTCAATGTGACATAACATTATCAATCTCCGAACTTATGAAAAGATTATAAAATATACAATATTAAAATTCTTATGTATGTATGTGTGAATGTGAGGCTATCTTCTCACGAACCGCTGAAATCCATTTTGACCTTTTAAATTCTGAAATTATTCGGGAAAATTTATTAGCTCTGTTGTATACTTTAAGATTCCATATATGAAATGCATCTTGCTTTCATGCATTTATACTTCAGTTAGAATCAATTTTATCTCCATTTCTTCAATTATGTCAGAAGAAGGATGGAGAGTCGAAAATTCAGACTTTTTTGGAGTAGTCAGAGTCGGTTTAAATACCATGTTTTAATTTATAAACCTTGAAAATATAATTGTTAATTTTAAAGTTGTATTCATTATTATACAGTTAATTGCTTAAAAATTTCAAATAAAATTTCTTTCTCCAAACCTCACGTGGTTTCATTCAAACCATGCTGTTTTAATGTAATAAAGAGGCTTGATTTGAAAGTATTAATTCAAAAATATAGGATTCAAAGAAGATATATCTAGGAAGAAAAGACAATATATTTGTGGAAAAATAAACTGGAGGCGGGCATAGTAATATATGGATCCCGAAAAACGCCGTCTCACTTCCTTCCCTCCGAAACTAAAGTCAGACAAAATAATAATCCCGGAATATGATAGACCATTTATTTCGCCAGGAACCGGTTTAATAAGGATTTTTTTGCGATTTTTTTAAAATACGTAGATTTCAACTCGTTTTCACGGACGGAATGTTTGAATTGCTCTTTTCTCCTTTTTTATCCCAGCTGAAAAAAGCTGCAGAAAAAAAATTGAAGTTTTTTGAAGTGAAGATTTCTGCATATTTTTTAAGACAGAAAATTCTGTAATTTTTCTTCAATTTAATCTGTATAAAATCTGAAACAAAGTTTCTTATTGTATACTTTTCTAAATATTCTGCAGATTTTTTGAAGACAGAAAAAATCTCCATTTTTCCCCCAATTTAATCTGCATCAAATCTGCAAAAAATTATTTATATTTTTTTCTCTAAATATGCTGTAGATTTTTTAAGGCTTCAAAAAATCTGCATTTTGTCTTCAATTCAATTTACAGTTATTAAGCAGATGTTCACAACATCATTAAACTTGACCTATATATGTTGATGTTTTGAAGATTTAATTACAATTTCGTAATATCTTCTTTTCTCTAAATACATATTTTGCACCATATTCTCTAATATTGTAGCTTTATTTTCGAAAGGATATAAAAGAAAATTAGAATATAATAATCATTATTGTTTAATTTTACAGCATACAGGAGTTTCAAGAAATTGTCTTAGGCACTAAATTTTTTAAATATGACACTGAAAAAAATGAAATCTAAATTAAATTTTAAAATAAATATTTGAGGTTTTACCATTTTAAACCTTTCCTCCATAATTTAATTAATTTCCAATTAGTTTTCAAACTGTCTTTGTGACTAGATATTTTTCTCCAAAAAGAAGGGAAAAGTAGAGATTGCGCCCTTTGGATGGAGAGAAGGCTTAGCAGAAAGATGAAAGGCGAAAAAGAATTTATTGAAACAGAGAATCTAAATTATCGTACAAAAGTATTACTAATCTCATCTGTTACTCATATCTACAACTTTGAAACACTGTATTCTGACCATTGTTAATTTTTACACCACTAAATGGCGCCACGATAGCTATGGTGATGCTAAAACTCAAATAGATTATTTTACCTCCATCTCGTGTAGTCCGGCGTGGCCTTGCGTTTAGCGTTCCTACCTGCCAACTATATGAACGCGGGTTCGAACCCCGGCAAGGATGAGATTGAACTTTTGTCACAATCTGAATCAACATCGTTCAAGTAAGTTGAATCACAAATTAGATTAATCAAATTAATAATTACATTAATTGAAATGAATAATTACATTAATTGAAATGAATAATTAAGCCTTGACTGTAGGAAAATCTGAAGGTATTTGTGTAACAGAGGTTTCTTGATATGTTCTACAACTTTTTCTGCAGAAAATCTGAAGAAAACATGTTCCAAATACCTTCAGATTTTCTGCAGATTTTTTTAGCTGGATATTTAGGAGAGAATGTTGGGCATTTGAACGTGACCTCACTTCTCTCCGCCAGAGAAGGACGCATTATTTAAGATATTCCGTGCAACGATGGGCCACGCAGCGATCTCGATTTTTGACGGGTTATTTCCTTCCTTCCGTAGAAAAGTCAGACAAAAACCATTCCAGAATAAGATAGACCAGATGCTTCCGACATGTGGTACGCGTACCCCTTGGATTACGCACAGAACCATTTGTGGGTTCGGGTATAAAAGTTGGGAAAGAAATAAGGGCTTAAAAAAGTTAGAGAATTTTGTTTCTCCAAGTGAATACTTAATATTTAATAAGTAAACCACTTCAATAAATGATTAATAAGTAGTGTAATTTTTAGCCATCCTTATAAGTTAATGGGAAATTATTACAATTTTGATTTCATTTCTTTTGTCATTGATCTACTATTTTAACAAATGCTATTGTAAAATGCAATAAAAAGAAAATTAAGTTAAGGAAATATTACACATGTTATTATTTCAAGTCATTTGACTCTTAAGCTAATCTAAGACCTTAACATTATTGATAAAGACTTCTTTGCATTAGAAGAATGGTTGGTGGTGGGCGGGAGGATATGTCAGTAGGGGGGTAAACGAAAATATAGAATTCAATCAAGAGATCCGCGAGAGAATAAAGGTTAGGAACCCTTGATATATTCCATTCATTTCGAAGGACATGGTATATTTTTTTTTCGCAAAACAACATTAATATTTTTATATCTTAAAAATAGAGTGTTGGGCATGTGTCACGCGAACTTACTTCTTTCCTAAACCAGGGAATGACGCAACCCATTGCAACAATGCAATGTGAATGGTGTTGTGTGCGGGTTTTGGTAATTGATGCAAAGAAACAGGGAAAATTATATCACTCAAATAGGCCTTTTACTAAAACTGTTGTTTTCCGCGAGGTTCTACTTTGAGATATCATGTAGGCAGAGCATCTTGCTTCGTGCGTACATACCTCAGTTCGAATAAATGGTAGTTACATTTGTTTAATTTCATCTGGATGGAGAGTCGAGGAGTCGGATTTTTTTTGGAACAGTAAGAGTCAGTTGAAAATAATGCTGGAGTCAGAGTATGTTTAGTACCATGTTTTAATTTATAAACTTTGAAAGTATAATTGTTCATTTTAAAGTTTTATTAATTATACGGTTTATTCTTTCAATGTTTAAAATAAAATTTCTTTTTCCAAACCTTTCGTGTTTGCATTCAAACCATACTGTTGTCTATACTTTTAAAAGTCAATGTTTGTATTTGTGTGTCTGTGTGCGATATCCAGACGAATCTATCGCACTTACAGCCTTGAAATTTGGCACACAGATAGTCGTAATGGTGACTGAATGCACCTCGAAGCAGAAATTTTAAAGTTTAATCTAGAAAATTTTTTATTTAATGTTTTGTGTTGTTTTGTGTGATTTTTCGCACTGATTTCTCAATAGTATGATTTCGTATAATTGTACGAAAAAAATAGGTACACCATCGGAAAGAGCACGGGATGTCTGTTGCAATGAAGGTAGTTTTGATTTTCTAACGTAATTTACTGAATTTTGAGAATTTTTTTAAAATTAGTCATTTTTCAAAAATAAAATTTTCCGGAATTCTTAAAATTCTTGCATCCGATGTTCTAATAAAGATATCATTTATAAATTTTTTTAAAAGTAAATCAATTATCTTTCTCTGATTTAAAATTAGAACGGTTAAAATATTTTATTTCTTCGATTTTAGATTAATTTATTTCTTGATGGGATCAAAGAATTTTTCTCGATTGCCGACAGTGAAGAAGCAAGGCGTTTCGCACTTTTTCGCCTTGGCTACGCCATATGGCGGAAAGAAAACAGCCATGTTTTATTCCCTTCCTTCGCTGGACGCAATCGTAAAGCAAGCAATAACGTTTTGACTATATCTTTCGTTAGAGAAGACTAGAAAAATCAAATTTATTTCAAAGAGCTATTTACATAATCTGGCTTCAAAGTTTAAACCTGAAGTGGAAGATTTAATCTCTCTTTTTCTTTTCTTCTTTGATTCATTTTGTATATATGTAAATACTATAGAAATTATGTTCGTATGTATCTTTCGAGGCGAATTCTTTAATTTGAAATCGTTAAAGATTTCATTCGGTTTTCATTTTTTAACATTTTACCTGGTTTATAGGAATCAATCTTTTAAATCCTAAAATTTTTTTTTTTCGAAAATATCGGTTGATTTGGTACTCTAATTTCAATTTGAAGTCATTTCGTTGAATGTCTTTAATTCAAAGTATCTAATGTCACCAATTAATTATTTTCAACAGGATCAAAACATTTTAAGGCGTCGGCCTGACTGAATTATAATTGTTTTTACTCATTTTAATTTCTATAATTTATAATTTCATTGTCGCTTAAAAAACATATCTTCAATTAATGCCATTGTCGCGAAGAGAAATAAGCGGTAAAAATCAATAATATATATTTGTATTGATTTTGTTTTCAAAAATTTTTTTTATGTCATTGTGGGCTTTAAAAAACATTTTGTTGAAATTCATGATACCACGGGCAACGGCGTGCAGGTACTGCTAGTAAGGTAATAAAGAGACTTGATTTGAAAGAGCTAATTCAACAATATATCATTCGAAGGTGATATTTCTAGGAAAAAAAGCTTTATCTGTAAAAAGAAGTAAAATGGAGGCGGGCATATGAAAAATATGAATCCCGAGCAATACCGAGTTATTTCCTTACCGTCCTAACTAAAGTCAGACAAAAAATTAATTTCGGATTCGGATATACCATTCATTTCGACAGGACAACATTTTTTTTTTTTTTCAAAATAACGAATTTTTGTATTTCTAAAGATTTTTTTTAAATAACACGATTCCGATTCGTTTTCTTAGACGCAATGTGTGACCCGTTCTTTTCTCCTTATTTATTTAGGAGATAATTTTGGGCATGTGACAAGGGACTTAACTTCTTCTCTCCGCCAGGGAATGACTCATTATTCGAGATAGCCCGTGCAACGCCGGTCCACGGAGCTAGAATTAAAATAAATCTTGCTATTAGTATTCAAAAATATGTAACCATCTGAAAGTTATCTTGACGACTGAAAATTTTGTTTAATTAAAGTCCCTAAACATTATGAAAAGTTGTGGCTTAAAAATAATAAAAATCAAACTGTTTCAAAACATTTATCCAAGATTTCAACAAAAGTGTTTTTTAATTAAATGGAAAAGTTTGAGGAGAGATATATGTGTCTGTACTTACTTTGAATAATTTTTTCAGGTTGATGGAAACGTCGGAATATCAAACGCTGAAGAAACCGTCACTGAATCGAGGGAAGATTCCATTGCGAAAGAAGACCCCGCTCTTGAGAAAACCAGGAGAAGACGTGCTATAGGAAAAACGCTTGTTTGGAAAACTTTCAAGAGTATTGTTTTCCTTATCTGCCTAATTTTCCTGATAATCCACTCGGTGGAATTCTTCAATATTTATTACAAATACCCCACCACCATCGTTACGGAAATTACTGTGGTTAAGGAGTTCAAGCTCCCTGCAATCACTGTCTGCTTCAGAAACACGTAAGAATTCTTCAGCTTATACAAGTTCAATCAACTAATCGTGTATAAACATTTGGAAAGTTTAAATTGCATTAAGTAAAAATAGAATTACAAACAATTCTGCATCAAAAATTCAATATTCGTTCGATGGAGTTCAGGCGATAAATGTAAACTTAAAGCCACAGATAATTATCAATTCTGCCCATTACTCAGAAAAATACTTTGAGGTTGTAGAAATTGAAAAAATCTGAAGTTTTAAACTCTTCCCCGCTTGTCATTGATTTTATAGAAAGAATCTCTTAGTTTTTTTAAAAAAACCTAACTGTTTCTTCCGCTGCTCTTCGACTTATTTCCCCTGCATTTAGGAAAGATTTCACATGATGGTTTTCAGAAAAGTCTGATAAATGCTTGAACGGATAAATCCCAAGACTTTGGGTCACATAAATTGTTCTCAATATTTCTTATATTAGCAGTCCTTCAGCAGTTCATCTTTTGAAGAGGTGTTTGGACCCTGCATGCTTTGTGAACCCGATATGTCTTACGATAACCTAATCCTTCTAGAACTTTGTACCCGTTAAATGAATAACCACGATTTCCTCATAAATCTTTTATTTAACTTCATTGAGAAGCTTTCAGTTTATATCTAATCCAAATTTTTTTTATTTTGGAAATGTATGGGAGCAAAATGTTTAAACAGATTGTTGTCTGATATTTTTGGTACATATATTTACAAACAGACATTGTATCATTAACTATATTAACATTGTACACATGTTCTGAGCATCTTTACCGCTAAATCGCACTCCTTGGACAACTGATTAGGAAGCTGTCGTTTACTGATCGTTTAATTTTGTAAAGAAAAAGTTTACCGAAAGTTTGTTAAAAATGGATTCAAGTCGAAATAATTTAAATTCAAAAAAAATTGAACATTTATTTCCGAAATTTTTCCGTTGAATTAAAATTCGAAAATAAATTCTAGCAGTTAGCATTGAAATTTCAAAAGTCTGGCATCCTTTTCAAACTGATTTTACTTTGATTCTTTTTCAGTATTTCGTTCAAGGATTTCTGTTCGTACGAACCTGATCGGTGCGAAAAGCCAAGTAATATGGAAGAGTTTTGTAAGAATCACCCATTTGACTGCAGAGGAGGTACCACGAATTTAACGGTA
This sequence comes from Araneus ventricosus, assembly GCA_013235015.1. Lineage (NCBI taxonomy): Eukaryota > Metazoa > Arthropoda > Arachnida > Araneae > Araneidae > Araneus > Araneus ventricosus. The sequence continues at coordinate 82,426 of BGPR01000558.1, read as the reverse complement.
GGAACTTTTCTTCTCAGATTTATTATTACTTGAGCCTTTCGGTGATCACAACAGTGATATCTGTTTGGTTATATAAATGATTCACTAAATGAGTTCTTATTATCAACATATTCCTATTAGTTTGTGTTAAAAAGCATTATTCTTTAATTGAGTCAGAAGAAGATGAAAATGCTTATAATGCATTTTTAAAACGAATGAAGAAAACTTTCAGAAATCGATAGTAGACTCTCTTGTTTATATTCATATAAGAAATTCTCTTAAAGCATGTGATCCGAAATAGTTGTACTAATGAGTTACTAGGCCGATAATCAATCGCCTGGCTTTTCTTTCTTTGAAACCTATTTTTTTATAAAAATATTATTGTTAGCTGTAGCCACAATAACTAGCACTCAAATTAAAGTGTTAACTATTTTCCGACGAAGGTATGCGTTCATAAAAAAGAATAAATAAAAAGTTATATAAAATTATCCTTAAACGTGAGTGGCAACATTAAGAGGTAAGGGATTATTTTTATTGCAAATTTCGCACTTATGTATACTATTTCAGATGGGAAAATCCATTTCAATTACAGTTACAGATTATACCACAATTTATTAGATCAAATACGTATAAAAATGAGACATTTCGGTAAAATGGTTGTTTAGTAATGATGGCAGAAATTTGTCCCACTTAATGAAGGTTATTATTCATTCGTTATATCTCCAGATGTGATCGGACAATATAACAATAATCCAAGCTTTACATTAAACTGCAATCTAAGACAATTCATAAGTGTGCTCGCTTTCAAGTATAGAACACTGTATTACAATTTTCATATATTATTTAGTGGAGAAACGTGGCGGATTCATCAGATCATTTATAAACTGGAAAAATAACCCGTCATGGTATGACGGGTGCAAGTTGCCTCTTCATTCCAGAGATTTCCCGTCAAATTTGACGTGATTAAATATATATATATATATATATATATATATATATGCGAGAGAAATGTTTAACATTGATTGAAAACAAATAAAATAAACATATGTTTTATGACAGGAAATATATATTTTTTATTTACAAAATATTTACATATTTTTTTATTCAAAAAACCCCTTGGTTTAAAAAAATCTAGAAAATCTAGTAGATTTAATCTAGATAGATAGAAAATCTAGTTTCAAAACAAAGCACATCTTTGCTTGTCGAACGTTGCCAAAAAATATTATGAAATGATATCATCACGATTGCAATAAATAATGAGATGCATCGTGGCGTCCAAACTATATCACGCGTCTGATATACCACTGACGTAATTTACTACTTTCTATTGAAAAACGGAAATTAATTTGAAATATAGGATTAAAATAATTTAACATTTCCCGGGAACTATTTATCGTAGCGAGATAAATTTTACATAAATCCATAGAAAATTTTATTTAACTATTTTAGAGCTATTAAATTTGAAATTAGAAAGACAATTACTCATTTAAATTTAAAATTACTGAAATTCAGGTTCTCTAACAATAAAATAATGATGTTTAACGTCTCGCAGTGCTATGGCGCGAGTTTTATTGCTAGTGATGTCAAGCATTACCAAGAGATCTGTGCTATTATATTAGTAATTATAAGATTGGAAAGTATCATTCAATATAAGTTGAAACTGAATTTGGTGAGGAATTCAAGCGAAAACTTGAAATGAATGATGGAGGAGGCGAAGAAGTTTATCTGTCTAAAAATAAATCAAATCTCTCCGAAGAACGCATCAAAAATTAAATAAAGGTGACTATATATTTTCTTTTAAGGAAAAATTGATGAAAAAAGTATGATTTTAATCTTTTCAAGTTGGTAAATATTTCCCCACGTGCATTTTTTGAACTTTCTTTCCTTTATAATGAATCTTTTCTTGCTTTTGAATTTAGGAGAATTTGGGAACCACGTGATGCTTCCAAACGGAGCATCTATATAATTAAACTAAACTAAATATGCCAAAGGCTCGAAAGCATACATTAAATTATACAGATATTGAATTACCAGGCTGATTTTATTTATTTCCTTTCCTGCAGCTTTTCAGTTATTTAAAATGATATAATAATTTACAGATGGCATGAATTTAGTTTCCAAAGAGCAACACTCTTCTTACCCTCAAAAATTAGCGTCTAGTTTTCACTGTTTGCAAACATAGGATAATTGCTAGTAGATTTCTTCATCACTCCTATGTATGGTAACTGAAATAATTGACAAAATGTGAACACTGTTTTTTCAAAAATAACTATATTACAGAGTGCCATTATAATATTAATGTCAATATGTTTTCAGATTCCTATGCAAGACGACCACACCAGAGAGATCATGCGGCGTTACATATCGAATGATAGCTACAACGATGCTTTACTGTTCAGTCGTTATAAGTATGGATCTACTTCGCTGCAATTTCTTTCAGTAATAATAATTCATTTGGAAAGTTATGGGTATTTAATATCGACTCTTCATAAGTTGAACTAATTTAAATAAAATGATGATTTCACCCATTTTTCTCTATTAGAAAAATAATTTCTCTATCAATGGAACTTAAAAAAATGGATAAAAAAGGCGGTTTTGAAAACAATTTATTCTTGAGGTGAAATGTTTAAGGACAGTAGTAATATTGATAGAAATAAAAAAAGCGTAATATCTATAACATGTTGTTTCTTTAAATTTGAAATATTTTCTATTTACAATCACAAATTATGCTAAATTTTAGATCAACGTGGTTCATTTCATATTTTGTATCGCATGTTAGAATATGCAATGAAATTTTCTAATACAATTTTAGAATGAATAGCAATTAATTCGATTTAAAGGACGTTCACTAATTCGGACAGTTCAGTCGAAAAATGGATCTGGAGAACTAAATGTTTATTGTACAAAAAAGTTTTATTTTCAATTTTTCAGATATTAATGGCAGAGAAATGCAAAGTTGACAAACGCACTCTCCTTTTCCAAGAAACACTTTCTTCACATAAACAAATCTCTTCTCAGTTTAACAAAAACATCGAAATTGCAAGGTGTAATGACCTTGTTGTTTGGGGTGATTCAGAACATCCCACATGAATTGGCTTGCTGTTGAGCATCTTCATGTAAGAAAAAGATTCCGCATGAAAAATGTCCAGGTGATTTCGATTTGAATACTCGCCTTAATGAGATGAAAGATTTCCCACAACTTTCCTTCTTCCACGTTTTCACACTCTTAGCTCACCCAACAGCACGTTGTCGCATTCTCCACCGGAAGCGTTATAGATAATTTGGGTGTCAAATGCTGTTAAATGTTCTCCATTTACTTAGTCAACCGAGCACGAGGTTTCCCTGATGTCCCATTTATTTTAGGTATTTTCTGCTTTGATCCCCACCTACTACGTGCTTCGGTGTCTCACATCAGCTTTAGGCTCATTTTTTTATGACCCTCATATCTCGCTTTTTTTTGTTTCGATATATAAATAGATATTTTCTCAGCCAAATATTATAACGAGCACATTGTCTAAAGAAACAGAGCGTTAACTGGCTAATGTAAATTTCAATTGATTATTTCTGCATATTCTTACGAGTTTGCTGAATGTTTGAATTACTTATAACTAATGCATGTTTAATCCAAATAATCTTTCTTAAGGATCTGTGATTTCCTTTCTTCTATTATCTTTCAGTTACTCTTCTAAAGCAAGGACATTCATTCATAGATCCAATGATTTCTTAAAATGTTACTCTGAAAATCTGCATCTGTATCAAAGCAGATCGAAACTGAAAACTCGAAAATTAGGTAAGTCCATCAAACAAGATTCAATTAGATGAGTTTGCTTTTTGGTTGCCCTCAAAACATATCGTTTGATTTTTCAGGTTTCTTCGCGTATTCGTCAGTGTGAATTCATGAAACAAACAAATATGCCTCAAATGCGTTCGTCTGTTGCCCTAAGAAGAGTTTAACTAACATTCCAAGCTGTTTTTTTCAGAATTTCAAATATTTGTCTGACATTTTACAATAAGTTTCATGAATTATCTTCGTTACCTTCAAATAAGCAACAGTCACATTTTAAATAAAGTCCGAGAAATTTCGAAATTTGATTAAAAATTCTAAAACCTCAGAATACAAATGTCTCGAATCTCTATCAATGAATTGACTTATTTTCTTTTATGGAAAAAAATGGCGAAAATGGACGTGACGTTTTAAGTAACAAAAATTCAAGGTATTAATTTTAATTTATTATTACTCAGTTGATGAAAAGATAAATAATTCTTTAGCGGGGGTCAAAACGGTTTTTTATAAATTAGTAATAATTTGTTTGTCATCAAAAATGATAATGTGTCCCATTTTTTAGAAAACATAAACAACATCCTTTAAAATTATTCATTCCTATACGTGCGTTTTATAAAAAGATTAAAACGACGATTTCTTTTAGTATTTTTTTAACCCTCAGCGTACGGGTTGGTTTTGATACATTCCGGTCTTGAAAAATGGGGCATTTTTTTAAAAACTTCCTCTATCTAAGTATATTGCTATTCACATCTTTACATCTTATTATAGTATCTGAAATTTTTTTTTTCAATGATAATGTGCCATGTGCTTTAATTTTTTGACTGAAAAAATAAGTAAATATATTTTCTCTGCCAAATTCAATCAAATGAATTAGAAATCTGCTCTCAAGACCAAATTAAATGTGAAACAAAAACGTCGCAAAACAGAAAATTCTCACAAAGTAGTATTAATATTTGTTTTAATAATCTCATGAACAAAGAAAGAACGTTTCAAGTACAAAAAGAACATTTTAAAACTTCTACAGACGCATATTGAATTTGACAAAACCTGCAAATAACGTTTTATTTGTAGGTATAGTACCTGCAAATAATAACTTCCTTAATATTTTTTCTGCCCACTATGCCATAAAACTGAAATACAATAGTCGGTTAGGGGGAACGAGCCTTTCGGATCTTTAGAGTATACACTATGCTTGAACCAAAGGGAAAAACCACGAAATGAGGAAGGGAGAGTGTGGGTGGCATTCATTCTAGGGAAATTAGGTTAGGGAGGGATCGTTTTGGAAACGGGGTGAGGAGCGGGTCAGTAGACCGGACCGCACCTATGGTCAATTCGATCCCCTAGGATAGGGTTGCCCGTGGGTGCAGTATGATCAATACGGCCTGTGAATGTCTCACCAAATTTTATGGCCTGATGATCTTGGAACAGATTTTGAGACCCCTCCAGTGTCTAGAGGCTTGATCCGAGCTCCGGTACGAAAAACTGGAGAGGGTGCCAAAATGAAAGGAAAATTTTTTGCCGTTTTCACCAGAGCTCTCTTGTCAATTAAACCATTTTTTCTCCCCTTTACAATTCATATTTGGCGCCACCCGAAATTCGGTGCCACGGGCCGTCTTTGAGTGATGTTGTACACAATATTTTAATACTGATATGCTACCGTACTTCTACAAAAAAAATATTGATTTTCAGACTGTTTGAGCTTAGTAAGATTTCGTGATCCAATAAATATCTTGCTGATTATTTTTTCATTTAAAACACGCAAAAAGATTTTTCAATACAAGAATATGAAATATTTCGCTGTGGATCAGGTATCAGGAACATTTACATGGCGGATAAAGGAAGGTGAAGGCAAGGCAGAAATCATCGAAACTCTTTAAATTTGATCATTTCGTTCTGAATAAATTAGCCGTCCTCCAATATTATAAAGCTCAGATGAATAAAGTTGAACCAACTCGATAATTTGTAAAAAATTAATGATTGCAAGTGTGACAGTTACAGCAATAGAATCGTATAATTAATTTAAAAGACCACCTGTTACTCAAAAGTCCATAAGAATACAAATAGATTCCAAAGCTGAACTAAAACACATTTTCGGCATCTGTCCAGGATTTTTCTCTTTATTTCAAAATTACTTCAAGGATATTTACTAACATCTTGTAAATATAGTTAAATCTGTGAAATTTTAATAATCCAATAATTGCCATTGGAGGAACATTTTCTATTAGATATGTGTGTGAAAGAATTATCTAAAAAATTCCAAAATTAATCATATGTTAAATCCAGTTTCCTCCATTTTCGTATTATTAAAAATTCGAAATAGCCTTTATCAGTTATAAAATGTAAGTTATACACACTCATAATTTGTATTTTTCTTCCACTATTATGTCAAAAATCAATGATAAATTTCATTATGCTATGCAATGAAAGAAACGCGTAAATCTGTTTTCTTTGTGAGAAGAAAAATCCTCGTTTTATATTGATAAGACGTCAAATGAGAGAAAATTTATGCTTAATGTTCAGTCTTCATCTCGATGAACTTGCTTCCCTTACTAATATTCTAAAATATATTTTATTGATTTGTAAGTATATAATAGTTTACTTTTTATGATAGATTTCAGGGTTAAAAGAGGGAGATTGTGTTCACTGATACCTTCTGGAACAAAGCAGCATAGAATTATTTTATCCCCCACATGAGCCTCAAGTGTTTATTGGCATTCATTCTCCAAATAGTCCTTTGAATACTGAAGTGGATTTACATCTCATAAGGCCAGGAATACGATATTGAATTTATGTACATAATTTAATTCAGCTGCAGCATCTGACTCTCTACTTTTTTGATAGATTTCGACGATAAAGGGATTGTTTTGCTTTCCTATATTGTGCTGTTCTTAAGGGACGTAGGACAATTTTTTCCGTCAGATGAGCGTGAAGTGCTTGCTGGTATACATTCACCATTTGTCCCCGTCTATATCGACGACTTACATCCCATAAGACGAGGAACAATAATCGGATTTGATGTCAAGCTGGCAAGTATACATTTGTTTATTTTTTGTTACAAAGTGTGATTGATAGAAGACGAGAACAATAAGAAAAATCATGATTTTTTCCTCAAATTATGCGGTGTAGGAAACTTAAATAATGTTTTTCCTTCCGGTTCGCAAATTTTTCGAAGTTCACCAATTATTCACAATATAGTGTTTTACTGGTGTTTAAATTCAAATTTAAACTTTTAATACTGATTCTTTTAACAATAGGCCTCATACCCCCAATAATAAAAATCTAAAATGTATTTATATATTACTTTGCTTACATCAGTATTACCAAAGTGACAGTAAAATATTGTTTTATTGATGTTAAAAAATAACCATTACATGTCTTCTTTTATCGTATTAATAAAATTACAAATATATGTTTGTTTTTATCAGTATTTACAAAATTACAATTATACGTTTCGCCTTTAACAAAATAATGCAAGCGTTTTAATGGCACTAAACTCGCCAAAACGTCGAAATCAGTAAAACGGCCTCCATGTCGGAACGAATTTAAAAAAGAAAATGATTGATGATTGGCTTTTTGAAACAGCCGCTGATGTTAAAGGCGTAGGACTACTTTACTCGCGAGACTGTTTACCGACTTTCAAATTTTTGGTAACTTCTGTTGTTACCCTTTATCTCTAAAAAAGTCATTAGTTATGTTTCTAACATATGTATTGACCGACATATCGAGATCTCTCATACAGTGTTTCTGTGGCGTTTTGGCGTGCGAATCAAATTCCTTCCTGAGGCCCCAATGGCAGGAACGTAGTCCTACGTTAAAAATAAAAATAAATTATCGTTTTCTATTGCTTCAAGAAACATTTATGCCGAATTCGAAGGAAATCCAACAACGCGCTTGGCTTAACAAACAAATTTACAGAAATAAAAATCGCTGAATGGTTTAGTCCATACGTAGACCTCACTTCACTCTGTCAATACCTGTACTCATTTGCTTTGCTGTTTCTTTGCTGATAACTAGTGTCTCAGAAATTTATATAATATGCACCCGACTCTCATACTTTAAAAAAAAAGAAAAGAAAATCCTCTCCAGAAAATCCATTGTAATGTATTTGGATTATTGATTTTGAAACTTATCTTAAAATTTTAAGTTAATAAAACATATTTCGTGCTTACTTAAACCTCAAAATTAAGTTAAATCACGTTTAATACTAATAATGCAAAAAATGAACAGATGGCTATCCAGACTTTAATTCTGAAGAGAGATCGTCCATACGTAATATTTTAATTTGGAGACTCTAAATTCTGAAAAGGATAGCCAGTTGCCGAACGGTATTGAGCTAAAAGTGTTTCTATAAGAACGTCTGCTTAAAATATTGCGTATTCTCTCCATTTGAAGTTTGTAATGTTTCAAGAAACAACTTTGTCGCATAATTTGGCACAGGCTGCGCAGAAATATAATAATCAAATTGATATATCATAGAAGTCAATTCGTGTTAACGGATTAAATGGATAGCGCCAATTCAATTTTGGACTCTATCGCGCATCTACTAGAAGGAAAACATGTTTGGCATCACAGTACAGCATGAAACAATTTACAGTTCATTATTACATCACTTGACATGTTTGGCTTGTGACGGCGTTCTTACATCATTTGGTTTCACACTAACAATAGTGAAGGTTTCATTATTATTCAGAACAAGTGGAGTGACCCGGCCGGATATGTATAGGAGAACGGGACGCAGCTATCCTCAGGTGCAGGACTGTTATCCAGTATTGAATATAAATGGTACAAAGCAATACTGGAAAAGGATCGAAAAGTAAATTAAATTTGTCTAAAATATTATTGAGAATATGTTTCTGCATTATTATATTGCTTTTATTTTCAAGGTCTTAAAGTTTTTACCCAGAGAAATAGTGTTTTCTGTAAAATTATTTTTTTATAATAAAAGGCTCAAAAATAATTTTATTGGTTTTTCAATTCTCTTTTAAGCTAAATAATGGCATTAAAATATATTTTTTATCTTTTGAGTTTAGATACAAAATAATCTGAACATTTACTTTTCTTAAAGTTTTTGCACAATTTTTTTAATCACAACGCCCATTCAAAATGTTAAACCCAATATGCAATCCAAAAGTAAAGACCAAGAAAAAGTAATGAATTACATACTTTTTGAAGTGTGAACCAACAACCTTTCCAACCGTGGTTGGTTCTTGGGTAGATTTTGCGGAATTCTGAAGTCAGAAATGTTTCCGTAAATTTCCCGATTTGAAGCTAATAGCATTTACAGATGTCAGAGTTTATTTTTATTGTAATGATTTTTGGGTGCCGTTCACATAGGAGACGTACGAACCTTCCACTTTTTCATTATTGAAAGACATAATTAAATAAGTAAAGAAGATAAGTAGAACGGCTGATCCACTAAGAAATAAAATCTTATCACAGCTACGCAAGCTGTCTGATTACATTACTTGGCAGGAAATTAAACAATACCGTTTAGCAGAGCACAGTACAGTAGAGAGTACCACAGTAAAACCAAGGAGAGATTATATACACTTGCTGTGACGGAATACCTCACACAGCCAGGAATATTTCAAAATACTTAATTGTTGCCAACAAACCGCCCCACGGATTCCTACGTGGCCATAAAGTACTAAACGTTTTCCTTAAACATTGCAAAAAAGTTGGTCTTATTGTTTACATACTTCAATTCCAGATCATTTTTAATTACAATACTTTGAATAACTTTCGGCTCAACATTTATATGTTTGGTTTTACTATTTTAACAGTTGTTTTGACATAACTAAATAGCTTGCATATTATCATAATATTGAACAGGTTTAATATCATTCACTACTTGCAGCCCATTTAATATATTTGAAAACCGCTGTAGCCTTTTTGCAGAATATGTAATAGCAATGAATTCAGATTCCATTTATTTGTTCACACGAGTTGAACATGAAAGATACATAAGCAAAATATAAAATAAACCCATTTTTAGAATATCTATTAGAAACAATCACAACCCCAACTTGCACCTGAATAAGATTTAAGACTCAGTTCCTGAAAAAGTTCCTGGTTAATTTTGCAGTCTTTCGTATAAAATACATAATATAAAATATCGACAGGATATGACCAGTGTCGGTAGTTATAATTATTTGAAAATTGATCCATTAAGTTTGCCGTAATGCTAATATCGAGCCGGCTCCATTCTGACATAAAAGAAAGACATCCTGATAAAGATAGATAAGGAATTTCTTCATTATATCATTTTTAGAAATATCACTCGGCTTTAATTTAGAATGCAAAGAAAATCCTGGTTTAATTGTTAAATTTAGATAATTTCTGGGAATTCCTTTCATCCTATTTTCGATTATATCTATATAATTTTTCTGATGCGAGTATAGGATTCCAACTATATTTTCAAAATTCAAACCTAAAAAATTTTAAAACGCCAAGAATTTTAACATCAAATTTACCTTTTAATAATTTAACAGTTTCCTTTAAAATTTCAATATTTTTACAAAACATTATCAAATCATCCACATACTCTAATGAGAAACATTTACCTTTAAGTGAATAGACTCCGTTACACTAATTTAATTTAGAAAAACAAATACTGTTTAAATTTGCATCTAACTGCTCATTCCACTTACGTCCACTTTTCCTTAACGCTATGAGCCCGGCTATTGTGAGAATTACAGTGCCTCAAAGCTCTGAGTAAATTCTTGTTCATTGTGATATGGTTTTAACTATGATATGTTTATTCTTCAAAGGCTACTTTACAATAATTGAAGAAATATTTGCATGAAATAAAACTCCAATATGTATAATATTTATCTTCATTAACTCTTCTATCTACGATAATTTCAAAAATTCCAAAATAAAAATGTTTCTGGAATTTGAAGCACTAATTATACAACAGAAAAGAAATCAAAATAGAATTGTAATATTATTAAATTGAATTTAATGAACGTATCAAATCACTATTTCTGTTTTATTAAACAATAAAAAAGTATTGTAAAAGTAATATCAAATGGTAAAAACCTGCAGAAGGAATTCATGAAACAATCAATGATGTAGGATTCCTTTCAAATGCAAAAAACTGCGAAAATATTTCAATAGGTGTATCAGTAATTATGTATCGGGAATAACTGACTACCACAGACTTATCATATGATGTCCATAGACAATGGAACGAATGATTATTACCCGGTCTCTTATGATGTTTTTAATCTGATACATCGGCAAATTATATATAAAATTTGATACAGTATGCATTGAAGGGTTATTGGAATTTTATAACATCAAACAGCTTGTTAACTGTATTATGTCTAGAGTTATTATTACGCTTGAACATTAAATCAACCACTCATGCTTAGGAGAAAGAGGAGAACCTGCTGCCTCCTCCCTACCAGACGGATTGCAAGGACAACGGACCCTCAGAGGATACAGAAGAATCCACCAGCCCCAACTCCTTTCAGGTAACTCCTTCTCAAGTCGCAGTTTTAACACAGAATGTGGTTCATACATTGTTCCAAGGTTGAACACTATTCTCAGAGATATTCCGCTGCCGTAATGAAAATTCTTAACTTTTTTTGCCTTGAAAAAGGTTTCATTATTATAAATATATTATTAAAAACAATTGTTATAGTTTTCAGTATGAATAGTGAGATCAGTTTTTCAGGAACGAAAATGAAACATATTATCTCAATTTGTAGCAGTAAGTGCTCAATTCCAAGGGATTAATATGCAAAAAATCACACATCTAATAATATTAATAATGCTTCATAGGAAAAAATATAGAACACATTTTGATTTTAAATTCTGCCGAAAAATAATCTCCTACGTATCTGGTATATTTATATAGTTATATATTTTTTAAACCATTAAAACTCAAATAACATTTTCATCATATACAACTATTAAACCCTCATTTAAAATTAAATATAATAAACAATATAAGCTAATATTATTCACACAATGAAATACAGAAAGATAATAAGATTAAAAACTATTACTACGGAAAAGCCAATACAGATATGGAATTCCAACAATCAAATGCCAATCGACCTGAGGAATCGATTATGTCACATTATTTCGAAATTTATAGGCACCAACCTTCTGTGAGGGCCCATTGTTGCGAAAAGACAACAAATTTAGGAGTAAATCTCCAAAATATTAAGAAAAGAAAGATAAATTATCTAAATGCTTACTGATTCAAAGTCATAGCAAAAATGCCAAAAGCTAATTACGAATTATAGTTCCGCATTTATTCTGAAAATATTTTAACTAAAATATGTTAATATACTATATTAAAACAGCATTTATAAATTAAACTAGTAATTGTTTAAAAAAAACGTTATATTACCCTATTTTATTTTGATATTAACATTTAAATAATGATGTAATGCTACATATTATCCTTTGCCAACTATTTCTAATAATAGTGGCGCCATCTGCCTATGTTAAGATGTACTACAGTCTAACTGAAAGAAATGGAAATGAATATTTCATATTAATCAATTCTAATGTACTGTTAATTTAAAGGTGTTAACAATTTTTTGTTAACCCTCTGAGTGTTTCACACGTATTTCTACGTCAACATTGGACTACCCCATAAGCGGGAGACACGCATTTCAACGTGTGGTTAGGGAGACGCCGAAATCGGTCAGTCCGGAAATTTACGTCCCTTGTGAACTGTCTCTAAAGTGCGAGAAACGTATTTTTCCGAATTTCTTCCCCCTTCCTTGGTTTGACATCTTGATTGATTAGCTGGGGAGGGTAGCGGTCGACACAATGAGTGCTGATAAGAATGTACTTACTGCAAATTAGAGATACCACAGGATCCAAGACCCCACACCCCCTTTGGTTTAGGGCATTTTAATGCTATCAACATTGAGGTCTTCTTTCAGAAAGAAGGTCAGTTTTGGATTATTTTTTCTAGTTGTGTGTGTCCGAATTTGGATTCTGTATAAGTTCGGTTTAATATTTCTCAGCCTGGATTGAAATTGTATTATGTTTCAAGTGTTTTCCCTGTAATACACTTATGTTATATAAGATTTTATTTCAATGCATCAATGTTTTAATAGAATTGTTAAGTAAAATAGATTTTGTGGTCCCATCTCTTTCAATACCCCATTCAAGCATAGAAAAATTTGAGAAGCCGGGGGTGATAAGAAAAGAGGGGGTTGTTTATTTCGTTATATAGCATTGAATTGAAAAAAATAATTTTAAGGTTTAGGTGTGATTTTTTAAAACTATAACAGTTTTTTTTCTAGATTATTTTTCTATATTACACTACTTAGAATTTCTTTTAAATTCATCAAAATGAAATAAATTCCGAAAAATAACAATTATTTTTTCAAATAATTATTATTCAATTTATTTTTTGCTCACTTTGAACAAACATTGAAACAAATGTTAAAGAAAAGGGATGAAAAATTTTTTTTTTTATGTTTTAAAATATTGTATTTTGTTAGAGAAAATTTTGGTTTACATGAAAACGTAAAGAATAAAATCAACTAAATTTAATGTTTGAGTGATCTTATCAGACTTTTAGTTATCTTATTAAGAGTCTGATAACATCTGCAGTTTAAGTTTATTTCAATAGTCAGTGAAAATGTTTATTTCTTCCTTAAAATGTAAGAACACAAAACCATTTCTAAGAAAATATCAATGCTTACTTCAATGATACTGTATTTATGCATTAGTTCCTTGAACGTTATAGTTTTGCTGATATGCATTCTTCAATAAGTGATCAAATCTAAATGCCTGAATTGCATTGCTTTTGGTAGCTCTTATGCCAATTGCGAGCTGAATTTTAATAAATGCTATGAGACAAGAATCCACTAATATGTATTACAAACCTATGATGCATCCCGACACGTTATTAACGAGTTTGAAGACAGTTCCTCTTCTAATAATAGTAGTCTCAGGCATTGAATTATTTCCAAACTCCACCGTCACATGCTAGACAATGTGTTTTATCACAATATCTTGTGTGTGTGCTGTAATTTGTAAAGCATAATTTTTTTAAATAAAATTCTGATTTATATACACGTTTTTATTTTCATTCTGAAATTTAATGGGTAATAATGAGACTCTTATTTATTTTCCAAGCTGTATGATATATTTGAATTAGATCTATAATTTTATTTTTTAAGAAAAACAGTAAAGTGTCAGTTTTATGTTAGTTAAATTTCCTTTATATTTGGTATGAAAAGGCCCAAAAATGTTTTTGAATATCACACCGATAACGTCCAAGACATTTATAAATTGTGAAAAGGCACCTGATTAATTTCGAATAGGTGTTAAATTTTTCTCCTTATTCTTTGATTTTGCGAAGTTTGCAAAAAATTGTCTGTAGAAAAAAAATTCAATAATATTTTACTTCGTAGCTAGCGCATTTTCGTAAAATTGATAGGAAAAAAGAGTTTGATCGTTTTTACATTCTAGTAAACGAAGTGTACAAAGCGAAAGAATTATAATCGTTGATCGTAAATTTCAACACGAGATTTTGACGAATCTCCAGTTTTTAGACCTCCCCGAGTCCGAAAAACACAATTTTGTAATTATGTTTGTGAACACAATAACTCAACAACGGTTAGAGCTAGAAAGAAGGAATCTGGTATATGGACTTAATACAAAATTAGTATAATTCAATCAATTTTTGGATAAAGTCCGTCCACGGAAAATTTGTCTGTTAGGGTTCATATGAACACGATAATTCCAGAACTTAAATAGCTAGATAGATAAAATTTGGTACACAGTTTAAAAAATTAGGAATGTAGGTCCGTATTAAATTTTGGACGAAATCCCTCGACGCGTTAACTGTCTGTTGGTTTCTGTAATCGCATGCTTGTGAACACGATAATTCCTGAACGCAACGACTTAGATAAATGAAATTTGTTATGTGGTCTTTTAACCCTAATTGCCCAATTTTCGTTTCAATCGGGTAAAATAAACTTTAATGCCCCTGAAACTCAATATGCCATTACATTTCGATAAAAAAAATTATAAATAAAGAATTAAAGGGGCCTTTCAAATATTACGTAAGCATTTTTTTTGGTATTTTTTGACCCCCTATATATATATATATATATATATATATATATATATATATATATATGAGATTGTTGTTGATAATTAAAATTAGGGAAATTATTTTTACATTCGTAGACTAATATACTGACGTGTAGACTGAAAATAAATTGAAGTCAAGAATATAAAAAAGACAACGAATAATATGAAGTACAGCTAATATCTAAAATACAACTATTAATAAACAACCATTAAATTGAAGTCACAGACGTCTAAAGAATAACAACTTTCATGCAACTTCAATGATGTTCATATTTTTAGAAGCTCACAACATGAAAAATAAGTAATATAGCCTTCATTTTTTTGGTCCAACGGTCTGGCATTTGTCTGGTCTAACGGCGTTTATTTTTGTCATCTGGTCTTATGGACACGGGCAATATGCAGAGTGAGGGCATCTTGAAGACATGAAGTGTAATTCAGTCACGCCACAGATGGGATCTTCCGAAAGCAGTAAAACCAGGGCCAGAGAAATACCCCAGAATTCCCCTGGCACTGTAGTTTGAATAGGTTCCAAGCTGAATAGAACAGATTCTTGCGGTTATCCCCTCCACGGGGGTCGCTGATTGTTCCTAGTTCAGAGGGGGGAAGAGACTCGATCTGCAGCGCTTTCGGAATATTTTCTGTTGGGAGGAAGACACACTTTTAAAACAGATAAAGGTTCTTCAATCGCTCGCTTTTGGAATCGCTTTACAAAGAAGACCGAACCACTCAGAGGGTTAATATAAGCTAGCATGAAATTAATAGGAAATCCAATATATATATATATATATATATATATATATATATATATATATATATTAATGTCATGAAAGTCAAAAAATGTTGAAATAAAA
The DNA here is from genome assembly GCA_013235015.1 of Araneus ventricosus. Taxonomy (NCBI): domain Eukaryota; kingdom Metazoa; phylum Arthropoda; class Arachnida; order Araneae; family Araneidae; genus Araneus; species Araneus ventricosus. The sequence continues at coordinate 66,733 of BGPR01000558.1, read as the reverse complement.
TCTAGAGACTGTAGTAAATCGGTAAAAGCGAATAGATGCTCATCAGGGTAAGTGAAATCTATACGAACCGCTAAAAAATTAGTGAAATCATGAAATCATGATTTATGAATGTTTATGTTGTACATGCTGCTATGTTTGATTCTTACTTGTAATATATATATATATATATATATATATATATCTTCAAATTTATTTATAAAAAATTTAATTTATCACATAACACTTCAAATAAGAAAGATATTGAATATTGTACTTTCCTTTTTAAGAACAAAAAGTATGACAAATGTAAATTTTCTGTTATATTAGATAAACATATTAATTGCTTCCCTACAAAAAATATTAAAATTAAGCGTGCATTTAAATATAACACACAATTAGCCAGAATGATTTTTAACTATAATAATATAAAGGAAAGTAATACTAGTGATGATTGCAAGTGTTTAAATTATAATGATTTCCTGAATAAAGATCATGAACATGTAATTACTGGAGATTTGAATATTGTTGGAAATGAAAAACTTAGAGAATTAATGAGTAAAGGTACAAATCATCGAATGGCTATAGCTAATAGTAATGAAATTAATAAAAATCAAATTTAAAAAGATATTCAAAAATTTATATTAAATATGGCAATAAAATATAGTCTGTCTCTAGAGGCATTTAATGAATATAGATATAAAACATTATTAGATCTTTTTAACTATAATTTTAAATCTAATGATTTTAATAGATATCCTGATATTAAAAAACATATTAAAGAAATGCAAACAGATTTTGTAATAGTCTATATAGACAAAGTGCACAGTAATTTTGCTATAATTTGTAAATATTTTTACGAAATATTACTTAATGATCATATTATTAATAGTGATATTTATAAAGAGACAAAATTAGGTGAAAGAGAAATTTCTAATAGAATTCAAGCCTTCCATAATAAATTGGGAATTAATTATATTAAAAAAGATTATCCTCACATCTTTCTTACACCAAAATTTCACAATTGTCCTCTTAAATTTAGAGGTGTTACTAGTGGCTGCAATACTTATATTACGAAATCAGGCAAACTCTTGCAAAAATACATACAGACATTGATAGAGAATTTAAATAAGCAAAAAGATACAATTATAGTAAATAATAGTGTAGAGATATTAAATGTAATTAAAGATGTAGAAATAACTAGTGTACATACTTTTGACTTCCAGGATTTATTTAATAGTATAGATATTGAAGATTTAACTAATACCCTAGTAAATATACATAAAGATTATGATGTTAAAAAAAGATATTAACATTAATAATTTTAAAAATCTTATTAATCTTGTTCTAAAAGAAAACTATATTTTTTTATAATAAGATTTTCCATCAAATTAAAGGATTACCTCAAGGAGGCTCAGCTGGCAATATTTTAGCAAATATTTATCTTCACTACTATGAGAAAGATTTGACTAATTATGGTCATAGTATATTATTCCGCTATATAGGTGATTTAATATTATTCAATAAAGAAATAGACCATAAGCCTCATATTGACTTTTACCCTGATTATCTAAAACTAATTAAAACTAATGACAATGAATTAGCTGCAGAATGTCTAGATCCATATAGTAAAATCATAGATAATAAATTGGTAACAGATATCTTTGATAAAAGAAACGTATTTAATTTTCAAATTAATAAATTCCCTTTTTGGAATAGTAATCTTAGCATTTCTGTCTTCAAGAATTTAGTAAAAAACTATATAATTAGAAATAATAATTTAGTAACAGACATTGATATTAGAATTAAGACCATAAGAAATTTTTACTCCTTTGCCCAGGATTATGGAATGCCTTTAGGTTTTCTAAGAGCACATATAGATAGGAAATATTTAGGTCATTTAAAATAAATCACTCATATTGGTTTATAAAAGAATATTTTTATTTCTTTGTTAGTGGGATAGTATTTTCACTTATTTTACTCTTCATGTGTAGCTTTATTCAAATTTGGCTATTGAGTTATTTGTTTCAGATTTATTACATAGATGGCGCCAGGATCTTTCAATTGATAATTTCCTTTTTAATAGACATTTTTAACTATTTTCTAATATTTTCTAGATAACTAAATGTATTACAATTTTTAATATAGTTTTGAGAATTTTAATATAGGTATTTTACTAATTCATGATATCAAAAATTAATTATATTATTCAATATATACAGTGGTACCTCGAGATACGAGTGCCCTGACATACGAGTTATTTGAGATACGAGCGCTGTCGAGCAGCGCAGTTTTGTTTTGAAATACGAGCGACATTTGAGATACGAGGAACGGCCAGCTGCGACGCTGCACATGGCCCACCCAGTTTACTGCGCCTGCGACTCATGCATTATCCCACGTATTCCCCCAGTGTGCTTTTTTACCTCGCTGTCGAAGTATCTTTGCTAAGTTTTTCTAGGGCTTTGCGCTTTTTGTGCATTTACATACTACTTTATCACATTTCTTTCTATAACCATGGGTCCGAAGAAAGTGAGTGGAAAGGTCAGTGCTAAGAAGAAGATGATGTCTATTGAATTAAAGCGTGAAATCATAGAAAAAATGAGCAAGGTGTGTGAGTAGCTGACTTGGCGAGGCAGTACGGGCGTAGTACTTCAACGATATGCACTGTGCTTAAACAGAAGGAGTCGATAAAGGGTATAACGCCAGCTAAGGGCGTTACAATAATTTCTAAGCTCCGGAGCTCTCTCCATGAAAAGATGGAGAAACTGCTGATGGTTTGGGTGACGGAGAAGCAGCTTAAAGGCGATACCTTAACACAGGGCATCATATGCGAGAAGGCACGAGCGATTTACAGTGATTTGCTGAATCAGACCCCGCGCACTTCCACGGACGAGGCATCGGAAGACTCGTTTAAAGCTGAATTGAAAAGTGAAAGCTAATAATTGAAAATTGGTAAAAATGTCTATTAAAAAGGAAAATTTCACATGAAAGATCCTGGCGCCATCAATGTAATAAATCTGAAACCAATAACTCAATAACCAAATATGAATAAAATTACACTTTTCAAGTAGAATAAGTGGAAACACTATCCCACAATCAAAGAAATAAAAATATTCCTTTATAAACCAATATGAATGTTTTATTCTAAATGACCTAAATATTTCTTATCTATATATACTCTTAAAAAACCTATAGACATTCCATAATGAAGTGCAAAGGAGTAAAAATTTTTTATGTTCTTAATTCTAATATGAAAGTCTGTTACTAAATTATTATTTCTAATTATATAATTTTTTACTAAATTCTTGAAGACAGAAATGCTAAGATTACTATTCCAAAAGGGGAATTAATTAATTTGAAAATTAAATGCAGTTCTTTTATCAAAAATATCTGTTACTAATTTATTATCTATGATTTTAATATCTAGATCTAAAAATTCTGCAGCTAATTCATTGTCATTAGTTTTAATTAGTTTTAGATAATCAGGGTAAAAGTCAATATGAGGCTTATGGTCTATTTCTTTATTGAATAATATTAAATCACCTATATAGCGGAATAATATACTATGACCATAATTAGTCAAATCTTTCTTATAGTAGTGAAGATAAATATTTGCTAAAATATTGCCAGCTGGACCTCCTTGAGGTAATCCTTTAGTTTGATGGAAGATCTTATTATCAAAAAATATATAATTTTCTTTTAGAACAAGATTAATAAGATTTTTAAAATTCTTAATGTTAATATCTTTTTCAAGATCATATTCTCTATGTATATTTACTAGGGTGTTAGTCAAATCTTCAATATCTATACTATTAAATAAATCTTGGAAGTCAGACTATGTACATTAGTTATTTCTACATCTTTAATTACATTTAATATCTCTACATTATTATTTACTATAATTGCATCTTTTTTTTCTTATTTAAATTCTCTATCACTGTCTGTATGTATTTTTGTAAGAGTTTGCCAGATTTTTAATATAAGTATTGCAACCATTAGTAACACTTCTAAATTTAAGAGGACTCTTGTGAAAATTTGGTGTAAGAAAGATGTGAGGATAATCTTTTTTAATATAATTAATTCCCAATTTTTTATGGAAGGCTTGAATTCTATTAGAAATTTCTCTTTCACCTAATTTTGTCTCTTTATAAATATCACTATTAATAATATGATAATTAAGTATTTTTTTGTAAAAATATTTACAAATTATAGCAAAATTACTGGGCACTTTGTCTATATAGACTATTACAAATTCTGTTTGCAAATCTTTAATATGTTTTTTAATATCAGGATATCTATTAAAATCATTAGGTTTAAAATTATAGTTAAAAAGATCTAAAAATTTTTTATGTCTATATTCATTAAATGCCTCTAGAGGCAGACTATATTTAATTGCAATATTTAATATAAATTTCTCAATATCTTTTTTAATTTGCTTTTTAATATTTTCATTACTATTAGCTATAGCCATTCGATGCTTTGTACCTTTACTAATTAATTCTCTAAGTTTTTCATTTCCAACAATATTCAAATCTCCAGTAATTACATGTGCATGATCTTCATTCAAGAAATTATTACATTTTAAACACTTGCAATCATCACTCGTATTATTTCTTTTATGTTATTATAGTTAAAAAACATTCTGCCTAATTGTGTGTTATATTTAAATGCACGTTTAATTTTAACATTTTTTATAGGAAAGCAATTAATATGTTTATCTAATATAGCAGAAAATTTACATTTGTCATACTTTTTGTTCATAAAAAGGAAGGAACAACATTCAATATCTTTTTTAATAGAAGTGTTATGTGATAAATTAAATTTTTTATAAATAAATTTGAAGATATCTCTAATCAAATCCCACCCATGTGATTCTGTCTTATTATTCTTAATTAATTCTCTACTAGCTTTTATTTGTTTTTTATTTAATCCAAACATATATCGTTTAATCTTTTTTATGTTAAACACTTTATCAAAATTCTTACACAGTACCAATAAATCTTCATTAATAATTCTAAGTTCTCTATTATCCCTCTTGTGTCTAGCTATACTAGATTTACCATGTCTTTTTTCTATATTAGAAGCTTCTACTTTTTAACACTAAAGAGATTCATTACCTTTTAAAACTTGCAAAATGTTTTTCCCAAAATACAATACATTAAGTCCAGAAGGATAAATAGTGTTGTAGTATTCTATAAAAAATTTTCCCACCATAATCTATTTTTTATGTGAGGAACTATCTTAATGATGCTAATATCAACATTATCAAAACCATGTAAATGAAAATGTCCAATTTCTATTTCATTATGAATATTTTTTATGTTTTCAAACTTTTTAGTGTCTGAACGGTGTTGATTATTTCTTAAATTAATTGTATTAGATGTTTGTCCTATATACTTGAAATTACAAATTTTACAATTCAACATATATATACAATTATAAGTTTTACAAAAAAGAAATTCAGAACTATTATCTAATTGAGCTTCATTAATCATTGCACAAGTTTTGCATCTTTAATTATTACAACTTTTGAATTTAAGATTCTCTAAATAATCAATCTTTTCATTATTATTCATTTGCTTCATATTACTTTTGAACTGCAGTGAAGAATGTGAAATAGGGGAAGCCAATTTATTTATATATTTATGTTTTGAATTCCAAAAAATCCTGGTTTTATACTTTTTTTTAATATTATCTCTATATCCATTATCAAATCCCTCTATATTGTCACCATGAATACATCTTAAATCTCTATAATTATTATTGTGTGAAGTATTACTATTATAGACAGTTTGAAAATCAATTGTAGAATGAAAGTCTGTATAAATATTATCGCAAGAAAGTAGACTAAATTTATTTCCAGTATCAAACTCACAATAATCTCCAAATTTAGGCATAATAGCTGCAATATCTTTTTGTGTTTCTTATATTTTAAAGTTTTTTGTTTACTGCTCTATTTGCACAATCTCCCTCAGTAGACTCTCCATGTACCAAATCCATAAATACTAAAATTGAAATGCAAATTAATGATGAAACAATGGTAAAATTTTAACGATGATATACATACCATAATAATATAACACCGACCAAAGACCTACAAAAATATAAACCTAATTGCCAGTCACTAAATCTTTAAATCGTATAACCTCATAAAATATTTCTAAAATCGAAAGTAGCAGAACTTTCTGAAATGTGAAATTACATACGCCCATACTAAAAGTTACCCATTTTGAAAGCAACAAGTCACTATTTCAAACGTGATAACAATAGAATAGAATATATATATATATATATATATAAGAGGTAAAACAATAAAAAAATAACAAACATTCATATCAAATAAGAAAGGATATGAAAAAACGAATTGAAAGAATATCCGAGTAAACACAAAAATGCGAATAGTAACAGATGAAAAAATATATATATCTGAGAAATTATATATTTAAAAAAATTGTCTAAAATTTGGAACGGTAAAAAAAGTTAGAATTACCAAATTTTTATACACTCAACCGGTCCTATTAGTCAAATTTAATAACCTTTTTTCAAATACTAACGTTTGATACGAAAAAGGTCCACTCTTCTGCGAATAAAACTGATCGATTTAAGGAGATTTGAATATAGGTGGCTCAGACCACTTCAGCCCATTTCAAATACCGCCTTCAAGAAGATCCACCAATCAAAGCACAGAGCTTCCTCGACGCTTCAGCTGATTCGTTTAAAATTATACAATATAAAGCGCCATAACTTGGTCAGTTTCAATCGCAGAAAAATGTAACAGTTTTTGTTTAAAATGTTAGTGTGAAGAGCATTTTACTAAATATGACTAATAGAACCGGTACTGGTATAAATTTTAGCCTCCATTAGTTTTTTGGTTTTTTATTTATTATCTCAGACAACATAAAATATAAATCTTCATAACATTTAAGACTTTTTTCCATATTGCAGGTAACTTCCTGTAGTTATACGGTTTAGTAATAAACTATTGGTCTACGTTTCGAGTCCGAAAAATTTAATTTTGTAATCCCACCTGCCTTTCCACCGTTCCGTGTGATTGTAAACGCGACAGCTGAAAAAGGAAATGAACTTAAATTCTATTCAGTAACGTCATATATTTAGACACTTGAATGTTTCTGAAATCATTTGATGAAACACAGTTCATCTATAATATCAAACAAAAAATACATATGTTTGTATTTCACAAGAACTCCTCCTAAACGATGAACGGTAGCGACATGAATTTGCACACGACATTCTGAGGTACATTTCTAGGTCAAGTGAATTATTTGCAACTTTCAGAATTAATTAGCATTTAAGATATTTAATTAAATAACGAAAATTTAGCAGTCTTGAGCCTAATTATTAAACGGTTTCCGCCAATAACTTCTGAAATATTTATCTCACGAAAATTATTTCTACAGAACCTTAAAGAGCAAACGATTATCTTTTGAATGATAGTTATTACACTATGATAGAATGTTTTTTCTAATTTTAATTTCAATTTCAAAATGTAATTCTAACGCAATTTTAAACAATACTTTCTAGTCTTATAAAATCAAATTCAAGCTAAATTTATCAAATCATTCATTCACGTGCATTTTCCACTGTTATAGCTAATATAAGAAAATATTGTTTTCTTTGGACATTTTTATTTCCAAAGCAGACTTTTCATTTCCGATATGATGTCAAGGCACATACCTCTTTTAATATGGTTTCTCATTAATCCAATTAATGGGCAATGGGATTAATTACTCTTTCTATGAGATGTTTGCTTAGTTTTCAAAATTTTTAAAATGATCTTTATGAGTGTGTAAAATCGTTAGAGGTTACTTAGTCCGATTCCTATCGAAGGGAGCGGAACTAGGAAGATTACGGTCGTTGAATATTCACAGAAAGAGAGAATTTTTGCTTCCGCTTTCATTTTGTAGCACTTACAAAATAACACATCTTTCGATTTGTGTGCAAAGCAAAAAAAATTAATTATTTACTCTCTTTCTGCGATGCTTCATTTAAATTTTGTAAATATTTAAATGATCCCAATGAGGGTTTAAAATCATTCAAGATTGAGCCCTGTTTCTACCGGAGGGAGAGGACCTAAGGAGATAAATAAAGAACAATATGCTATTTTTTTCCGGTTCAGTCACACAAACACTAATAAGAAGAGAATTATTGTCCGAATAATGGCAATAGAAACCAAGAATATGAAAGAGCTTCTGTTCTCGCCGTAGCAAAGATGGGGAGGGATAATGGACTGCCAGGGACTGCTAGATTTGTACCAGGTGGTTTACATTATGGAGAGTGAAATAAGAGAAAAGTGGTAGCTCGTGCTATGCAATCTGGGGGTGTTGTAAATTTTAACCCTTGTTTAATCCATTATCCTTTAACTCATAATCATTCATATTTGTACAATTTACATTTTTTTTGCTTTTTCATTAGCTTTGAGTAGTTTTATTATTAACTAGCCGAGTACAACGGCTAGTTAAAAGCTGCAGCATCCCCCAAGATTGCATAGCATGAGCGCCGCTGAGTGACTGGTTTAAGTGTTGTATAAGGGGTTCACACAACACCGGTGGACAACCGAAAATCAAACAAAGACGCTTCTGCGAAAAACAATTTTATTAATTTTAAAGTCTTATATGTACTTAGACTTAAAATTTTCTTTATCCCGAACAACACCAGTAATGTCAGCTAGTTAATTTATAAAAATACGAGTTAACAGACTGCATTTCCGAAATCCTCCTCAGATGTGCCTGGCCTTGTGCAGATCGGAATATAAGAAAGCAGTCAGCGGCTGTGATTCGGGAATGACAATGATTCCGTCAGTACGTAATCTGTGTATCGTAGGTAAGTACATTGCCACTTTAAACATAAATCTGTATATTATTTTTACGTTGAAACTGAATGTTCCACTTTAATTTCTTAAAACGACTCAAAATAATGTGTGTACGTGAGAAAGTTGTAGCATTTCATGAAAAAGGTTTAACTCAATGTAAATAGATTTTTCAAAATACTGATAAAAGCGTAGAAAGTATTTCAAGAGTTATTAATATATTGTAAAGCATTGCTTTATGCTGAAAGTTTTGTGGTTTTTCTGAATTTTCATAATTCATGGATGAAGTAAATTAGGACAGCGTCACTGGTTAGAGGGGCAACTTGGCACCAAATTTGTATTCTTTTTTTTAATACGGAAAAGGTTATTTTCCAAACCACCTTTCCCCCAAAACAACTGTCAAAACACCTGTTACACTAGCGCAATATAAATAAAAAGTTTATTCAAAAGAGGAAAAAACATTACTTCACAAAGCTTGGGACGTTACTAGGTTCAAACTTTCATGGTTAGTGAAATTTCATTATCAAGATAGAAATAGATAGCTCACATTTAAAATTACATTAACGAGATTTAGTTTCTTTGTAATTTCCTTGTTTCTTTTGGCATTCAGAAAGCTATAAAAGTACTCCCATTTGCTTAATGCCCTAAATATATTTACGGAACTGGTTACAGGTAGGGCACATTTGCCTCATATAATAACCAGTAACCCGAAGTTATTACGTCAATGCATTTTGTATAACCCTGGCTTCAGAACATCGCTCTTTTGCCAAGCTTGCATTACAAATGCCGACAGAATTTGTCTATCTGATATTACGGAATGATCGGCGTTGAAAACAAAGAAACGAGTTGTTTCCTTGGAACTAGTTTTCAAGCTTTCTTTATTATTTTATGCTCTTTTCATGTCACAGCTTAATAAAACAATTCAAATTTAAAAATATCTGAAGTTATTTTATAAAATATTTTTAGTTGCTACATTTATACGCACGCGCGTTGCGACGGTATTTCCGTTGTGATATAAATACGAATAACTTTTAGAACATAATGAAAAGACAGTTTCATGGAGTATATGACTTTAATAAATTTGTATATTTTTTGTTTTTAACTTTTCAAAAGATTATACATGTGTTTTTTCATTAATTGGAATTTGAAATTTCATCTAAACTGTGATAACAGGTTTTTTTTTAATTTTTTAAAAATTGCAATGAATCTTTACAGATTTTGAGAAACCTAATATTTCTTCGGAGCAAATTGTTGAACTGCAGGATAAGCGACTCGTCTGCTTTCAAAACTGCAAGCAAGGATGCCTGTAAGTTGATTCATTGTACACAATTGCTCAAAACAGTATATTAAATAACATTTTATTACTCTTCCTGTCAGATTTGGCGTCATTTATGAACTGAAAATATCTAACATTGCTTTGTTGCTACATGAGATTTAAAATTCGATGGAGCCTATTCAGGTAACATCATAATCTCATGACAATGTCATTTATCATTCAACTGTATGTTGCTTTACGTTGTGATACGACGTTGTTCATTTTACACTCTTTTTACACTCTTTGTCTTCGTTGTTATTTTTACACTCTTTCTGTTCTTTTGCTCTGCTTTGGGGGTTTCTAAACAACATCTCACCGAAAATCGCACTGCAAAAATTATTTAGGACGAAATGAAAGGAACAAGAACTTCGTTGCCTTCATAAGGTTTCGAATAACATAATATCAATGACGAACAACTAAGATAAAATTTAATACCCATGAAAGTCTTGAGCGTTATTGTGTTACGATTTGTTTTGTCCATGGAAGGTGAAAGTGTGGATCATGAATAGGTGCAACAGGCGTTGGTATTGAAATCTAGACATTTAGCGTGCTATGAAATGTAGAAATGTTTCAAAATACTGTCTTAATGTATTGTCGAAGCAGTATTGGAGACCTTGATTTCCGGGAGCAAAATTTATGTTTGAATTTTTATCCTATAATAAATATTATGTTTAAAGACATACTGTGTGATCGTTCTTTTACACTTTACGAAATATTTTCTTTTATACCTAAGATTTTGATATATTTCAGTAAATAGATGTTCCTTTCACGTGTTTAACACACAGAATACCCATAGAGCACTTATAAACAATTTATAATTATGCAGTTTTCATGTTAGAAACATGGGTTTACGGTTAACCATTTTATCAATTTCGAAATAAACATTTTCGCATTGATTTTCATCTTAAAGATTATAAAAGGAAATTATAAAGCAAATTTCGCTTCGTATATTATAAGCTAACACACATTTGAAGAATTTCAAAAAATTCGAATTGTTTTATAAATTAAACTCTAATACAATATTGCGTCTCTTAACAAGCAACACCGCCTATCTGATTTTTTTTAAATTTAAAAGGGGAAGAAACAACTGAATTTTATGCAACCAATAACGAATAACTATGTCTCATGTTCCTGCCAGATGTGTAAAAAATAAGAAATACTCTTTACTCGTTGCGAAAAATTCAGTTGTTTCTTCCTCTTTTAAATTAAAAAAAATGAGATAGGCGCTGTTGTGTGTTAAGCTATGATATATTAGATAAAAGTTTAATTTATAAAAAAAAATTAAATTTTTCAAAATACTTTTAAATGGGTTTTAGCTTATAATATATCAAGCAAAATTTGTTTTATAATTTTCTTGTATAATCTTTAAGACAATGAATGCGAAAATGTTTAATTCGAAATGATAAACTGGTTATGTTACAAAATGTTTCTAACATGAAAATGTTGAATAATATATGACATTGTCTTCCATGACAAGCATTGTACTTTATTATCTTTCTTTAAGAGTGAGTGATGTTGTAGCTAATCCGACTATCTTTAAAAAGCACTAAATTAAATCTTTGATTTTAAGTTCTTAGTTTATATAATTAGGATTTTAATTAACAAAACTAATCCTACATTAACGTAAAGAAATGAAGCTTCAAACTATTATTTTTGCATTAATATTATTTTAAATGAAATTAAAATCTGTGAAGTCTACAGCAGATCAATAAATAAATAAAAAATACTTCAGTCCCTGTAGAACCAACATTATTTAATGGTTTTAATTGAAATATGTCATCTGCACTATGCTCACATCCTTCTCTAATGCATGATTCCCCGCATGGAGAAACGCATTCGCGTTAGTTACGTCATGTCTTCGGCATCTCAGACGCGATCTGGCTTTTGCAAGTCAATGGCAATAAATGCACTACTTGGAATTATTTTACTCTTAAATCATAATAATCATAATCATAGCATTAATAATGAATTGCGAGTACTGTGATTTCACGTAAAGAACTTAATAAAAAATAAAAGGCGCGTGTGTTCATGATTTTTTATATATATTATGCCCTCCGGCAGATTCTAGTCCTTTTGTACCCTAACTGCAAAAAGCCATGCATCAATGTCGTATTTGAGGTTTGGAACTGTTTTCTAAGTACTCACCACCATAGAATAACCTATAATCTTAACTCCATTCACGCATTTTCAGATAACGCTTTCTGATCACAGTTCATGGATTTTGCAGTATTATACAGCATCGCTTGTTCTGTAGATACTCAAAGTTCGTATCGATGGGTTTGTTTTCTAACGAATGAGTGCTGTTTTACTGATTTTTTTTATGAATGGAATTCAGTGCAGAAGGGGGATATGCTAATAAACAATTCGTAATGCTAGAAAAGGAAAACAAACCCATTTTAAAAATAGTATATGCTCGAAAAGCCAACACATGATCAAAAAGCAACGCTGATTTGAAAAACTGTCACACCGAAAGACAATTCGGCACATTTGGTAGGATGCGAAAGGTTTGCACGGAGCAGCGGCAAACTCGCCTGGCGATTACTTGAAAACGAAAGTCAAGATTAAAAAATCCAGATGATATCTAAAGACAGACGATAACGCCTGCTCGTTCTGCTGAAAATATCGCTCACTCTGCATTAGATTCAACTCCTTTAACGGAGCTGTAACCAACTGTGCTTCAGAAGACATCTCTTGGTTCTAAGACAAGAAAGGGATTCAAGATTTAAACTGAAGTTCATAAACACAAAATAGTACCAAGACTTAAATCTAAAATTACAGCAAATTAGGTAGTAAATGCTGAAGCAAAGTTACTAATCTCATCGCCTATTCAATGCTCAGAAGTTAAGAGGATGGACAGATTCTTGCTTCTTTCACTTCTATTGTTCGGCATCAGGATTACCATGAAGTTGAGGCTATCTTGTCGACACGTATGGATGATTTCAGAATTGATAAATGTGAATCTGCACATAAAAGTGGAGCAAAAACGTTTTCTTTCTTTAGAACTTTTAATAGCGCGGAAAAGTTGCTTCTGATGCAAAGACAAAAATAAAATTTGATGGCAATCGGAACATGTCTTGAGGTGCCGCAAGTACGATAAATTCCCATAAGCTCGAAAACTTTTCCTCTATTTCAAACTTTTTCTCTAATTCTTATTTACCCAAAATAAATATTTTGTACTTATTTAATAATAGACCAAACGATTTTAGGGGATTTAAAACCTATGGTGAGGTTATGAAAAATAAATTATTAGCCAAAATTATATTAAAGAAATCGACTCTGAAAAAAGAAAACATGCTGCTTTCTAATCTGGGAATTATTTTTCTGCTATACTTTTAAATGATGAATAAAGCTTACAATTGCTTTACGTATCCTTGATATCACAATAAGTAGATGCGATTGTGAGTTATAAGTGGGGCGGGGCAAAACATTTATAGACAAATAAAAGTATCTTGAAGTATTCAAAATAGAAAACAAATTTTTAAAGTCAGTTTAAAATTAGATGGCTTCGTCGGATTCGTTTGCTGTTTTATAATTTCGTTTGTTCTTTTCTGACCTTTTTATTACAAAACGATGATAGCATAATAAGGACTAAGTGTGAGAGCAGGAATTTTATTAATCAGAAAACCCACACAAAATTTATGTCTTATTGTTAAAGCATATACAAAAATCCAGTAAGAAATTAATAACTGAGACTCCAAGGAAAATCGATGTTAAACAGTGACCATTATTTTTACAGGGATTTTGTTCCTCAACATTTTCAACCACTCAGATCAGCTCTACTGGGTTGGGTACAGTTTCGCATTCAAACAATTCCAGCCTTTGCTATCCCGTCTTCGCCGCATGTGGACGAGCGTAGTGATGATGGAGGAACACCTTTCGTCTTGAAACCGAGGATGGTCGTTTATCTTCGAGAGCTAATTTGAACCTTTGAAACTATTCGCAATATATATCCTTTGCCATCGTTTGGTTTTTGTTTAATAGTTGAAATTGGGCTAAACCCTTCACATCCGACCAAAAAGTTAAAAACACTTTACGTTGGTGTAGAACCTCTTTAGCGGCTATCTCGTTCCCCTGTCTTTGGCGCTTGACTGTTTTAGAGAACTATTTTTCTTCATCTACAACTATTCCGTCCAAAAAATGCTTCCTGAAACATGACAGCAAAGAAGAAAACGCCTTAACTCTCGGTGCACAAACAGTCTTGGAAAGTTTGTGACGAACCATTTGACCCAGTTTGCTGATTTTTCTCTATTGTGTGCATGTTTCGATGAATGAATCTATGACTAAATCTAAAATCTTCTATGCTAGCTCCTGAAGAGTTACGAATTTATTTATTCTACGGGGTTCACAGAACGTTCTCACCGAACTCTGCAGATCTTCCAGGACAAGGCTCGTCTTCTTGGCTGCAGTTTTCAACTTTGTATTTATGGAATCAGTGTTGTCTCTGGCGTATGTTTATTGTCCGAACCCCGAATACTGCGTTTATATTACTCGCATTTCCGTTGTGTTGCTACATTTATTGAACTCATACAGCAAAATATATCGAATATTCTGCTTCGTCACTTCTATTGTAATTTTGGGAAAAATTATTAAAATCCAACTTCCCTTGAAAATTTCCAATTTAAATAAGAACCAAGTAAATTTACGATCTGCTTTTATAATATGCAGTTTTATTCTATCACCTCCGACTTTCAATTTACAAAATGGAAAAAACCGCATCATTTATGAGTTGTAACGATACGGATTGCAACAAAAACAAAATACTCTGCCTGCTCAATATTTTGCTACTTACACAAATGCTTTCATTATTTTTTAATTTCTGGTAACACCCTTGTAGTAACGAAAAAAAATTAAATTTTATTTTTTTCTTCTTTAAATTTCAATTAAATTTTACTCGAATAAAATGAAAACCGAAAAATATTTTTTATGCAGAAATTTGCACGAAATCTGTCAGTGTTCATAGATTTCAGTAGAAAATCTATTTAAATTCCTTTGTAAAGTGTTTTATCTGCATGCATATATAACAAAACTAAACTAACCGCATGCATATATTTTTAGTTTATTTATAAATGACTGTTGGCATCAATTCTGACTGCAGTAAACCTATAATATTAGAAAGTCTTTTTTTTAATTACAAGCATTTTCGTAACTAATAATAATTTACTTTTTTAATAATAATAATTTAACTAATAATGATTGACTTTTTTTCTCTTTGCAGGAAGCTTCAATATAAGTACAAAATAAAGATTTACGAAGCATTTTTGGTAATAAAAATGACTTTTAATGATGTCTTTGCTTATCATGTATTTGATTGTTGGATCTGCTATACAAATTTTAAGATGATATTAGTGCATAGGAAATATACAGGGTACCCCTTAAATGTCCTTTTCTCCCTTCTTAACTTAAGAATGTCTGAAGTTATTGACGTATCAGTGGGTGAATAGGAATAGTTAAGTTTCTATGCACTACGAGATGGTAGCGATTGCCACGCCACCTGGCTGCGAAATATGGAATTGGCGTCCCCATCTCGAAATGAGCATATCATAAGTAAAAAAAGTCTATTGAAAAGATACAAAGCATCACCGAATTTGTACAAAAAAATTTTTTTGTGGATATTTATGCTGAAAATAGAACGCTTAAAACGCATATTTCTTTGTTCATTTTTACAACAATGTTAGGTGATGAAACGGAAAAAATGTAATTATCAGAAAATACCTTTATTTTCAGTGTTGAAACTGCTTTCCGTCAATTTCTACATACTTTTGAACCAGTCTTTCAATTTCACTTTGCAGACTTATTAGCAAATCAATTGAGACAGTGGCGCAAGCTTTAGTAATACTTTGTCGAAGAAACTGTTCCTTGTGGTAAAACAAACTGGAAAAGACCATTCCGGTCTTTTTTATAAGAAAGATAACAATTTATCCCTTCGTTTACGTTTCGTGACTTCACATTTTTTGAAATAGCGAACGAACAATTATGTGTTGTGTTCTATTATTAGTATTATTGTCTATAAGGTGTCTTTTTGTACTAAATCGCTGATGCTCTATAATTTCTTAATTGCCTTTTTCTCTATATCGTTCCGTTTTCGTGATATTATCTTTATTTCCGAAGTTTGTCACCAGATGGCACTGTAAGCGGTCTCAGAGAGCAGCACGCAAACACAATTTACCATACTTAGACTGCACTTTTATTACTATAGCTTCAGTAGTCCTGAAGTTAAGAGGGAAGGGGGTGTAGGACTGTAGTGGACAGCCTGTATACTCAAGATATTTAGCCGTCAGTTATTTTGAATTTAAATTTCTGTATTGTTTTTTCTTGTTTTAACTTAAATTTGTGTTGCCCTTCAAACAAAATGGATTAACTGGGGATAAATGTAAGCGATTGCGCAACTGCTCGGGCTGAAGCTTGTTGTCCTTAACGACAGATCAAATTATTATTTAACCTTATATTTTCCATTATACTAGGCTTTTTATACTTTTCCTTACTTTCTTTCTTTCTGTTCATTTATTCTTTTCTCACTTTAAAAGAAATCAAAAAAATGTTTTAAACGTTTCTTCAAAAATAGAAATAAACAATATGAAACTAAAAAAGATGAACGAAATTTTGAACATACAGGAAATTTCTTAATTCTGCGAATAAGAACATAAGAAAGGCAGACGTCTGTGAACACATCTATAAAAGTCTTTCACCCAACTAGTCTTACATTTTGATGTGCCTCATATCAAAACAAATCCGGCAACAGGTTGCGAGTCTCTCAATTTTTCTAATTGTGGGTATTTGAAATCGATAAATCCTAAATGAGTGAATCTAAATACATGAAATTTGATATATAATTTGTCACAAAATTGACAATATTTTATATTTTCATTTTGAACTAAAACCGTCAATGGAAAGAGATTCAAAATGCATTTCCGTATTTTTTAACTAGCAATGAAATTCTAATTAGAAAGAACAAGTTTACTTTAGATTTTTTTCCTTTCGGACACCTTCGTCAAGTCAGGGATCTTTGAATGCTCACAACTAAATAAAACTAATACGCCGTACTTAAGTTGACATTTTTCACTACGTTTCAGAAAGACGTCAATAATTATCAAATTGTCTGCTTCAATAATATATGAATCGAGATATTCAATTGGCAGAGAAATAATTGACCATAGTTATCAAGATTCGATTAAAGGAAAAAACGCTTTGAATGAAAACAAACATTAAACTGGAAATTATGATCTCCAGTAAGGCGACGTGCGAAAGCTTCAATAGCAGTTAAGCAACTGCAAACACTGGACATTCGTTTCAATTCTTCTTACAGGAAGATCTATGAACTCCGCCATAAAATCTCTTCTTTTATTATTTGACCTCATTTCAGACTCGATTTATTAGGAGTATGTACAACATTTCGCTTTGAAGTTCCTCCAAATAATACATGCAACTAATCTTCCCTGCCTGATTCTAGGCGATTATACAAGTTGTTTTAAATATCTCTTAATAAGGGGTAAATATTTAAATAAAGCGGATTGATAAATATTTCTGCAGTTGAGCTCTGCAAGTGAAAAGCTTTTCTCTCTTTTAAATGTGCATTCTTGTTTATATTGATTTTCATTTCTGTTTCTCTATGTTACAGCTAAGGAATTTCTCAGCGTAAGTATTTATTTTTCTGTTTTTCTGGTATAACTTTGATGACTTTTCTTGCAATCACCTTTTAGGTTTTGGTATTTTTTATACTTTCACATTTCAATCTGAAAAGTGAAATTCCATTGATATCAATAAATTTTACTCACATTCATGTTACGAAATATTGAAATTTTTTAAAAAACATTTTTGTTTAAATGTTGGATGTTTAACATAGAGAAGTTACAAGTGATTGCTTTTCGACTGTTTTGATTTTCAACTAATTTCAGCTCACTATTTTAAAGCCAAATGTCAGAATTATCTACTAAAATTAGCATCTTGTCTTATCTCAGAGAGATACATGCGATTTTATGCTTGGTTACAGCACGAATTGTATCCTGGCACATGAGAAAGTCTCTGAGAAACATCTTCCAAAAATGGCAGAAAAGGTCCCCTCTTAACTCAATGTCGACGCAGAAGAAACAGAAAATTTCATCCGTCAGCTCTTCCTGTAGACTGCTTAGCAATTTTCGAACTCCTCAACAATAAAATCATATCAAAACATCATTCAATCTGAAAGCCCAATATATACATATATAGTTAAATATTTTTCAAACAATCGAAACTCAAGTAACATTTTCAATCTATACACTTATTAAACTAATAATTAAAATTAAAAATAAAATATTGTTACCTTATCAATAATCATACACATAAAATACAAAAAGATAGTTAGATTACATATTAATGTATTAATACTAGTTAGATTATTACTGTTATGATAAAGACAACCCAGAATTGGAATTCCAACAGTCAAATGCCAATCGATCTTGGGAATCGATTATGTCGCATTAATTCGAATTTGTGGCACCAACCCTCTGCTAAAGCCTATATAGCCTATATATATATTTTATTGTGTCCAAACAAGTATCGCTTTGTCAAAATTTGAATTCAAACTGAAAGATCTTCTTTTATTTTTGTAAAATTTCTGATTTCTCTCTTTTTCTTAGCTGTTTTATTCTTCGAGTGTATATATATATTACTTTTTAGGTTCGCTATAAATATACTGTGAACTATTATTTTTGATTATGTTCATTGCATTTTTGTTGAAGTAAATAATATTAAGTCCATATGGATAAATTGTATTATAATATGCCCAATCTCTATTTTGTTTAAATCATTATTTCTATAAAATCACTTTGTATCAGATCTATGTCGATTAATTCTAATATTAATTGTATTAGAAATCTTACCAATATAATCAAAGTTACATACACCTTACATGTTAATTTGTAGATACAATTATATGTCTTACAAAACAAATGGCTAGAATCTTCATTAATTTGTTTTTCATTTATCATTATACAAGTTTTGCATTTCTTGTTTTTACATTTTTGGAACTTTAATATATCTAAATAATCATTTACATTTTGTTTGGGTAATATGTTGGAGCTATAGCCGATATATATATATATATACAAATATAGAAACAAATGTTTTAACTAATCATGAAATTAATACTTTAATCAAAGAAATACTATTTCAAATGAAGTAAACGTTAGGAAATGGATACTATAACGTTAACATAAATTCTGAAAAAATATTAGGAAATGGATACTGTTGCACAAAATCTTACCGTGGGTGTATGGTGTAAACAGTCCAACACGCAGGATAATGGAGAATAAGGTTTATTTACAAATATGCCGGAAAACACGTAACACAGGTACAGGAAACAATAGTCCTTGCACAGATTACCAATGTAAATAGACAACAATTCACAGGTAATGACAGTTCAGTCAGCAAATATCTAACAGCACAAACAGTCAGCCAATAACTAGTCACGACAATAACAGCTCAGCTGATTAGCTCACACAGCAGATAGAACTCCGAAGACGTTCGCGCTTCACAGTGAAGTCACCAGTCGATCAAGACGCTGCTGTCGTCCAAACGCGGTCTTATATACTCTCCCCGTTAGGCCGTGACGTCACATAGAATTTTCATGAAAATCCTAGATCTCGGCCCCTAATAGAAATATCGAGAAAAGGATTGCATTTTCGAGAATAATCTATTTGTCGCCAAGGTCGCCAAATTTGTCGCCAAGTTGCCAAAATGGTCGCCAAGTTTGTCGCCAAGGTCATGCGTGCCACGAGAGTCGCTGAGGTCATTCCATGCTTCACCTTGTAAAACCCTCTTCCCAACCATAAGACCTGCATTGCTGGGAAGTGACTTTCGATGACTGTAACAATACTATATGGTTAACATAGATTCTTAAAAAAGATTAGAAAATGGATACTATATGGTTAAACTAAATTCTAAAAAAGATTAGAAAATGGATCCTATATGGTTAACATAAATTCTAAAAAAAGATTACGAAATAGATACTATATGATTAACATAGATTCTTAAAAAATATTATTAAATTAAAAAGATTAAAAGATTATTTTATTTACTGAAACTCGTAAAAAAGCTCATAAGACTCTTCACGGACAGCAAAATGTTTCTAAGACTTTTCACTTATCACTCCTAGTAAATATTTACGAAAACTCTTGACGTTAACTGTTAACCATAATAACCGAGTTCACGTCAGCACTTTTGAACGCTCCGCTGTGACATAAAACGTTTGCCAGTCAATGTGATCTACGTAGTCTGTAGCCCCAAAGATAACAGCAGGAATAACGAATATACGAACTCAATTTCCTTCTGGGCCAATTTCAGCATTTATGAATGTGTAACTAATGCACTATTGGATGATTTTAGCAACCTTATTTTTCTGGTATGTGACGGCACAGTCGTGAACACTGGATTGTTTAATGGTGTAATTAACAGGCATGAATTGAAACTTCATCGACCAATCCAAAGGAGTACACAGGACTGCAAAAAAAATTCAGCTGCATGGGATATTTTTGGTAAATTTTATGTTTGTTAGGGTGCTATATCCAAAAATGACCTCCATTTCCCTCCATCACGTATAGTTTTTTTTCCCAAAACATGGGGAGTTTACAATAAAAAAGCACAACTGCGATGAAAAAAAATCAATATATTATTACAATTAACTATGCATAATTTTTGTTCTAATTGGAAAAAAAGAAACAAAAAACTATTCCTTCATGACCTATTTAACACTACACGTTTACTCTTTTTGTCTGTAAAAACTTTTCTCCTTCTCTTTGACGCTCCTCCGAACACGCTTTCGCTTGCCATCTTCTGTTTTCCGCCTGAGCATCCAACAGTAATCAGCTAGCAATAGCAGGATGACGTCCCATCTTCCTTAGTATCGTCTTTCGATATCACAGACATTCTGATGAAATCTTTCACCCTGCTCTTCACTATATGGGAGTGTAGGAAATGAACTTTTAAGCTCATCTTGCATCCTTGAGCTTCATACGCTGTCAAGATGCGTTGTACATTGGTTTTGTACAGAGGGTCTTTAGTATTCTCTAAATGCCTGTGCACTACATCCTTAAAAGAGTCCCACGCTTCAATTTCTTTGTCCCCCATTGTTTCTGAAAAGAGGGAATCGGATAACAGTTTACGTATGTCGGGGACAGTAAAACCTCCCTCTTTCAACTTGGCTTCTGACAGTTTTGGGAGCATGGAACAGATATCTGAAGCATTCCCCATATTTAGACAGTGATTTAATAAATTGCTTCATAAGCTCTAATTTTATATGAAGAGGTGGTAATAAAACCTTTGCAGGTGGAACAAAGGCTGTATTTATGACATTTTTTTCGAAGAGTGTTAAGGCACCTCGAAGTGACCAGTCAGTTTTGGTCCAATGGAGGCCTTTGGCTCGACTGTCCCACAAGCATAGAAAGCAGGGATATTTTGTGTAACCTGCCTGCTGACCCAACAACATGGTTAGCATTTTGAAGTCTCCACAAACCATCCAACGATATTCTTGATAGTTTATTTTCTCAAGAATCATAGACAAATCATTATAGTTTTCTTCCAAATGCACCGAGTGACCTAAAAGCAATGCAAATGAATTACCATTATGCAGCAAAACTGCTTTGAGGCTCGTTTTAGACGAATCTATGAATAGACGCCACTCAGATGGATCATATCAAAGCACTTCTTTAGCCCTTGAACATCATTACAAAAAAATGAGATTTCCCTCTTTAGAGAAAAACTGAGTGAATTCCTTCTCTCGGTACCTAAACTAGGGTAATGAAGTTGCAGGTGTCATCATATTTTTTTATTTTTCAGTCTTGACCATAGCAATTCAACTCCATCTTTAGATAGGCCTAAATCTCTTAAGTAGATCATTAAGCTCGCTCTGAGAAAATGGTTGGGGTCCGTCATCAACAGAAAAATCTGAGCTAGATTCGTCCTGGTGAGATAATGTGTCTCCATCCTCAGAATCACTCTGGATATCATCCAAACTTGAAGGTGGGTGTCACTCTTAGAAATATTAAATTAATATATAAAATCATTATTGGATATGGTTTTTGACTCAAGAATATGATACAAGGTTTCAGGTAAAAAAAGAGAAATTTTACGCTTAATTAAACTAAAAACATTAGTTTTGCAAGTAAACCTGACGTGATGGATTTTTTAAAATATTTTTCCCGGTTTCAGTGAGTTACAATCTAGAAGAAACAGTTAAAAGATCCTACGCAGTTTTTTGGTTGCAGACCTGTGTTATCTGCTTACTCCATTTCCACGAGTTTCCATTACGACACCTATTTGAGAGCAATTCTTCTGGTCCCTTGTCTTATACCGGAGACATTGGACGAAACCTGAAAGGATACGAAAAGCTGCCACATGTTTCTTTTAATAGTATTGAATGTGAATTGCCAGGCATTGATTCCGACAGCCTAAGTTATGATCAGAAATACTTATTAGACATTTGCGCAGCTATTAGTTCTGGCATTGGTTCTTCAGATCTAACGAAGCGTCAACCTGGCACGTTGAATTTGGCCCGCTGGCTAACAACTTCAAATCGAATATTGAGGCTTTATTTATCAACATCAAACCCATCAAATGAGTTTATAACTTGAGTTGTATTCGTTCCAAGAGTTTCAAGCACCCTCAAGGTTCCGAATTAATGTTCATCATTCCTTAAAGAATGGTGCTCGACACTTGTGGCATTTCATCAGCTCATCTCGATACTGGCCTAAGAAGTATCGTGATATAATTGAACCAGTTATTTCTAGCAACGCTTACTTTGAGGCTCCGGGAAACATGCTATTGGCTATGTTAACTGATCACAGATGCCATATTGCAGCTGGACGAATTATCAAGGCAAGGGAAATAGGCCCAGATGGTAATTGTGTTCGTAGATTCGTTATTCCTGCTGTTAACTTTCGAACTACAGACTACGTAGATCACATTGACTGGGAAGCTTGTAATGTCACACCGCCTACAGTTCTCAGACATATCAGTTGTCATGAGCTTCTGAAGATGATACAGGACGATGTGCCAATGGACAGCTGGGAATTTATTAAATTTCTTTCACACACGCAAGCAGTTCAGAGAATTGTGAAACTCGTCACTGAAGCCTCCAGAAAAAGAGTTGGACCGCTTTTTTGAGTCCAAAAAAGATTTTAAAATTAGTGCTTTTATAAATATGTATGTTTCAATGGTTGAATCTAGTTTCTATTCGCATTATATCGATAAAAGTAAAACGTGTATTTATTTAAAAATTGGTCTTTAATTTACAAAATTCAGCGTCGTTGCGGAAACAGAAGATATTTACCTATAATTTTAAAATTTTGTAAAGGTTTTGTTGTTAATATATATTAACCCTTAAGCACTTTCGCAAACCGATCAACAAAATCTGTGATTTTTTATTAATTTTTGAATTTTGAAAATTTTTAGTCCAATTTTGACAACTTTCTGCCCATTGAGGCGACAGAAGATATCAATTCAGAGTTATAAGATTTTGCGCAGTTTTTAATGATGAGAGTTCTCAACTTTTCCGCACTACCGCAAAAGATCTAAGAAACTTCGACATTTCCGGCCCGCCCTAGTGTGTGTGTGTGTGTGTGTGTGTGTGTGTGTGAATCGTATATCGAGTTTAAATCGTAAAAAGAAAAACGCAATTAAAGCACAATAACATTCCTTCAGGGGATGAAGTTATTGTGAATAGCTAAAATATAAAAATTTTGACATTTTCTTGCAATAAGTTATGCCGTAACTCCTAAAACACTGATTTTCATTCCTAATGTCAAACCAAAAACAGAGAGATGAGTTTTGAAAATTTAAAACGAAAAGTGAGATGTGATATAACATTAGAGCAAAGTAAGAATTTTACGTACAAGAAAGACAGATGTTGACGTGGTAGTGTTTGAGGAGGTGTAAACAGGATATCGAGTTACAAATTTCGCACTCAACTTTGGTTGATACCAGAGGAGTGGACGATGAAGTTAAAATAGAAAAGCGATATAGATGTAGAGAAATGTAGAGAAATAATGAGAGAAATTAGTAAAATATGAAAACCAGTGAAAAACGTGTAAAAGATGCGTTTTTGAGGTAAACTATCAGACCTTATCGCTAAGAGTGACCCTCCTGCTAAAATTATACTGCATGTCTACATCTCTCTGATAATCAATACTTCACTTACATCTTAAATCCCTTAATTTGAGGTACGTAATGTGAGGAGGGAATTTTGTTAATGTTGAGGCTATTCCTTAAGTGCATGATTTGCTTATTGTAATAATTAGTGTTATTGCAAATTTTATCGATTCTTATAAAATGATTGATAATTGTGTGTTCTTGATTTTATATGAAATATTAAAATTCCAAAAAATAAGTTTATTGACGTTAAATTCGAATTCCTTTCTCTTGTCGTGAATGTCAATTTTTAGTCGTTTTTGTATTCTAATCATAAATAAAGAAAAATCACTGGAGATTGATTGTTGCTGGTTTTAACTAGTTTGAGTTCTTCTGGGTAGATGTTATTGCTAATAGAACTTAAGTCTTGAAAATTAAAAATTATTATATCTTCAATAAAGAGGAAGGCAGAGTGGAGATTTAAAACGAAAGTCTTTTCGGAGACATGAAGAAAGAGTTTTGTTAGTAAATATGAGAAATTTTTTCCTTGTGGGATGCCTTTTATTTGTTGGAAAATATTTTCTCCGTTAAAGATAAAATCACTGAATATGCAGTAGTGGATGAGGTCATCCTAGAAAGTTAGTGGGATTTTAAAAAGATTAATTAACATCATAAAAATAGTTTATTAATACTTCCTTCAATTTATTTACTAGAATACTTGTGAAAAGATCTTGAAATATTAGGTTTCTATTGTATCAGTTTTGTTATTATAAAGGAATTCAATAACTTTCCAATTGTTTTTGATGATCCATGTAAAAGTTTCTTGATCAATATGATTTAGGATAATATTAAGATGTTTTGAAAAAATGATTCCAGGTTTGTTCATGTAGGTGTTAGTACCGCAAGTGATGTATCTGAATATAATTATCTGTTTATGAAATTAAGGATTGATAACAATATATGGTAGATAAGTATTTGCTATATGTCTTTTAATTTTTTTTATTTACAACTGATTTTATTTTCTTAATCGTGATAGTATTTGTTTTGTTGAGATCATAAATTTCTGAAGATTTTAATTCCTTGTCTAAAATTTCGAGATAGAATTTTTTGCAGATAATTGCAAAATTACCTGCCGGTTTATCAATAGGGGTAATGACGCATTGTTTTTGCAGAGCTTTGATATTCTCCTTGATATTTCGATAGTCATATTTTTCGTAATTAGGATTGTCTATTTTCTAATTATTTTTTATGAACTGTTTAAAGTTGAAGTATATTGACCATTTCCATTCGATGAAGAATTTCACTGGTATATCGAATTTTTCGGCAAGTTTTAGACAAAAGTTTTCCAAATCATTAAGTAAACTTTTGAAAATGTTATTTATGAAGATCTTGAAAATAGGACGGCATTTTTTACCTTTGATGATTAGTTCCCTTAGTTCTTTATTGTCAATAATGTCTAGGTTACCGGTTAAAATGTGTTTATGAATGGGATCTATGTATTTATTATATTCTTCTCTATTGCAAAGGCATTGAATGTTATTTCAATTTTTCCTAACGTCTTTACAAAGGAATTGTTGTTGAAGATTCTTCTACCGATATTTGTATCATATTTAAAGCATCTATTAAATTCTATATTTTTGATTGGAAAAAGATCCGTAAATACTTGGAGTACTGCAAAGATTTTAAATTGTTCGCAGATTGTGTTTTTGAAGTCGATAGTCACGTAAACTATTGTTTTTTCTGGATGTTTGTTCTGCGATTTGGCAATTCTTGCTTTAATAGATCATTAATAAGAAGTAGGAAGTTTTGATTATTTATTTCGTAGTTATTCAGAATATTTTCGAGAATCTAGCTGAATTTTTTTTAGTTCAGAACATGACGTTTTTTACCTGCCGATAGTTAAATTTCTTATTAAAATCGTCTTCAATTAATTTTAGTTCTTGATATATTAGAGTACTAGCAGCACGCGCACGCCGTTTCCTGTGGAATCAGGACCTCAACAAAATGGGGGTAAAACGCCCACAATAGCACGAAAAAATTTTGAAAACAAATTCACAACAATAGATACACGTTATTGATTTCCCCGCTTATATTTATTTGCGATAATGACATTTCTCAAAACAGAAATGTATATTTTATTGAGCTTGCACGGTTCTTTTTAATCTCGACAATGACTCGAATGTAATGACGTCACCTGCCGGAAGAAATTGGATTGTAGAAATGAATGCTGTTAATGAAAGCAAATGACGTCACCTGCCTAGAGAAAGGTTACAAACCAGCCAATGAAATTGATACAATGCATTCTGGGATCGTCCGTAGTAACTCTCGCAGTTAAATCTCGCTAGAAAAAAAAAGCTTTTTGAACTGATGAGGGAAAAATCAATTTAAAAAACGAAAAAAGAAATTTTTACCATTCTTGTTTTTAATCCGACAGAAACGTCCCAGTTATAAGCTGTAAAAAAATTAAATTATAGAGATGTTAGAACGTCAAATGCGAGAATTTGAAGAAATCCTTATTAAAAATTACCATAAAAGTGACTGTTTTTCAAAAATTTCTCAAAATTCAGTAAATTACGTTAGACTTTCGAAATGAACATCATAAGAACGGAAATCGTTTGTTTTTTCCGATGGTGTAACTTTTTTTTCGTACAATTATTCGAAGCCATGCTATTGATAAATGAGCGTGGAAAATCACCCAAACAAAAAAAATATTAAATAAAAAATTTTCTTAATTAAATTTTAAAATTCCCGCTTCGAGTTGCTTTCAGTCACCATTACGACTACCTGTCTACCAAATTTCATGGTTGTAAGTGCGATAGATTCATCTGGACATCGCAGACACACACACACACAAACATTGCCTTTTATAAGTATAGATAAATATCTTCATAAGATAATTTATTTAAATCCTTTTTACTTTTTCCTCTACTCCTACAACCTCTTTTGTTATTGAAACTGCAAGACTATTGCAAAGTCATTAAATGTTAGTGTTATTGGTCCTAACGTGTTTACAAAATTTATTGTAGTTAAAGATTCTTCTACGGATATTTGCATCATATTTAAAGCATTTATTAACTAATATATTTTTGATTGGAAAAAGATCCGTAAGTTCTTCGAGTATTGCATTGAATTTAAATTGGTAGTAAATTGAATTTTTGGAGTTGATAGTCGTGTAAATGATTGCTTTTTCTGGATATTTGTTCAGAGATATGGAAATTCTTGCTTTATATAGCTCATTAATAAGAAGTAGGAAAATTTGATTATATGTTTCGTAGTTATTCAGAATGTTTTCGAGAATCTTGCAGAATTTGTCATTTTTTCATTTTACGGTTTTTTCTTTTTCATTTTACGATTTACACTCTATCTTCCACAGCTCTTTTGGAATTGTTGCTTTTAGCGCATTCATTGCGTATGTGATATATATAGATAAATTTTCATCTCATACGATTCGCATTTTTATCTTAACTCGGATATACTTTCAATTCGTTTTTTTTTTAAATATCTTTTCGAATTTGATATGAATGTTTGTTATTTTATTTTATTTTTAAGTTTTACTATTATGTTCTGTTGCTTTTATATACGTTACTGAATGCTTATGTTGCTGCTCTTTAACGCACAGTTCCTTCAGTTTTACTCTCTACCTTCGTGTCCTTCTTATTATATGAAATGAAGTTATTTGAATTTTTAGAGTCTGGCAAGATGGACTCACTCGCTTCAGAGAAGTCCATTGCTCGGTACTCGGTTGCTTCGGGGGGCCACCTTGAATTGGTATCATGCAACCTAGATATTCCATTCCTTCTAATAAGTTTAGTTATGTTTAGGAAACAATTCTTTTGGTTGTAAAATAAAAAAAATGTAAGGATTCTAGATGCAAAACTTGTCCCCTATTTGACAAAAGTCTCATCTCGTCTGAAAACACAATTAAATATGGATGCAAGAGTTTTAATGTAATTTACTGTCTAAAATGTGACATTTGCGAAATGAGTTACGTGGGACAGACCAGTAATTCACTTAATTTAAAAATTAATGCACACAGCTCCGATATTAAATTGTATAAAAATGCGGAAAAATTTAACATAGAATTTATTCATTTCCATAAACAAGAATTTAGTAAAATCTAACTTTATATTCTTGACATTATCCCAGATAAAAAAATAGATTAGAGAAGGAAAATTTCTTCATGCTAAAACTAAAAACTATTGATACATATGGACTAAACGATATTTTCGTAAAATGCAATGATTATGGTATGTGACTACCCTAAATTCCTCGTTTTGCAGAAAATTTTCGAAATTTGTTTTATTTGTTCATTTTATAGGCCATACATTTAGGTATCTAAAAATGCTTTATTTTTGTTTCTACTATTATTACAAATAAAGTTATAGCATAAATAATAACCGGAAGTGACAATTCTGATAACGGAAGTGGGAATTGAAAGGGCCTTAAAAATGCAGACAATTAGTTTGAACAACTATATTTAAATTCTCAAGCAATATAGTGTCTAAAAATATAGATTTAAGCTTCCATTTCTTATTTTTATTGTTTTATTGGTTTTTGGCGACGCTTTTTTTAAAAAATACAACACAACAGTAATTAGAACAGTAAAAATTATTTTTTGGCGCTCAAATTGCAGTTTTATAATTTAATTCTATTTATTTTGAACTGTTACCTGTTCTCAAGTGTTTCTAAATGTAAATTTATCCATAGATGATTAAAAATTACATAAAAATTGACAAAAAGCTAATTCAGATATCGAGACGCCACTAACTATCTACTTCACAAAATTATTGAGAAAAAGTCTAAAAAGCTGAAAAAACACAAAAGTGGTTTAAAATCAAGTAAAACAGGGTTTGACTTAAAATATGGCGAGTTTTAAGATTCTAACATGTGTACAAAATTTTTTGTACTCTATGAAAATCTTTAAAAGCGTTTTCTGAGAAATTGGAATTTTCGATATTTTTCTACGCGGTAAACATCATTTTGAAAAATGTTTTTAAGATATTAAAATTAAATTTGGCCGAAATGTTTTATTTGTTTCTAGCTATGTTATGAACTAGAATCTAAGCTCTCTGCCTATATTTATTTATTTTAATGACTTTTTAGTGAGAAAAATCGATGATTCTTTTTAAAAAATTCGAGTTTGTTCACAAAGTTTGGAATATCTCCAACAACTTTCGAGGTATTAAAAATATCCTAGTTCATAACACAGATAAGCATGTTAGCTATATACTGCGCAAATATTGATGAAATATATTCAATGGAACTTATTATACGAGGTTTGGCGTAAGTGCAAATTTTCTCTAAAATTTTGCTAAAAATTGCCTATATTTTGAAAGGCAATGAAATTTCCAATGAAATTGCATTGGAATTCTTAGTTTTATAAATCATTTTAATTCAAAACATGAATGTTTCATTAAAAATTTGAAAAAAGTGATCCGAAGGTAGTCACATACCTTAATATTAAAAACTGCACTACATCACAACTTTTTAGCACTTGCAGAAGCAATAAAAAAAGAGTTTATAGGAGTAGTGGAAAAAATAGAAAGGATTTAAATAAATTATCTAATGTAGAAATTTATCATCTAATATATCAAGAACAAAAAGGAGTTGAAGACGATTTTAATAAGAATTTTAACTATAGACAGGTAAAAAACTTCATTTTCTCTACTCAAAACAAATTCTGCAAGATTCTCGAAAATATTCTGAATAACTACGAAATATATAATCAACACTTCTTACTTCTTATTAATGATCTATATAAAGCAAGAATAGCCAAATCGCAGAACAAACATCCAGAAAAAACAATAATTTACATGAATATTAACTTTAAAAATCCAATTTAACATCAATGCTAAGTCCAAGAATTTACGGATCGTTTCCCAATCAAATATAAAGAAGTTAATAAATGCTTTAAATGTGATACAAATATCGGTAGAAGAATCTTCAACTACAATTCCTATTGTAAAGACGTTATGACTAATAGAAATAACATTCAATGCCTTTGCAATAGAGAAGAATATAATGAATACATAGATCCCTTACATAAATTTATTTTAATCGTTAACCTAGACATTATTGACTATAAAGAATTAAGGGAACAAATGATCAATGGTACAAAATTCCGTTCTATTTTCAAGATCTCCAATAATAAATTTTTCAAAAGTTTTCTTAATGATTTGGATGACTTTTGCATAACACTTGCCGCCAAATTCGATATACTAGTGCAATATTTCACTGAATGGAAATCGTCAATATACTTCAACTTTAAACAGTTCATAAGAAACAATTACAAAGAAGACATTCATAATTACGAAAAATATGATTACCGATATATCGAGGATAATATCAAAGCTCTGCAAGAACAATTCGTCATTACCCCCATTGATAAACTGGCATACAACTTTGCAATTATCTGCAAAAAATTCTATCTCGAAATTTAAGACACGGAATTAAAATCATCAGAAACTTATAAACTCAACAAATCGAATAGAAAAACATTTGAGCTCTTAACAAAAAAATTAAATACCATAATCCAACTACTAATCAACCATATATTATTATCTATCCAAAATTTGATAAACAGCCAATTATATTCAGATACATCTATTGAGGTACTAACACCCACATTAACAAACCTTGTATCATTTTTTCAAACCTTCTAAATATTATGCTAAATCATATTGAGCAAGAAAATTTTGCATGGATTATCAAAAACAATTCGAAAGTTATTGAATTCCTTTATAATAACAAAATTGATACAATAGAAATCTAAGATTTTTATGATCTTTTCACAAGTATTCCAGTAAATAAATTGAAAGAGGTATTAATGAACTATTTCTATGATGTTAAAAATCTTTTTAAAATCCCACTAACTTTCTGGGAAGACTTGATCAAGAATTGCATATTCAATAACTTTATCTTTAACGGGGAAAATATTTTCCAACAAATAAAAGGTATCCCACAAGGAACAAATATCTCATATTTACTAGCTAACCTCTTTCTTCAATTCTTTGAAAGGACTTTCGTTTTAAATCTCCTCTATGCCTTCCGACTTATTGAGGATCTAATAATTTTTAATTCAGACTTCAGCTCTATTAGCAATACCATCTACCCAGAAGATCTCAAACTAATTAAATTAAAACCAGCAACAATCAATCTCCAGCGATTGTTCTTGATTTATGCTTAGACTACAAAAACGACTTAAAAATTAAAATTCACGACAAGAGAAACGAATTCAAATTTAACTTTAAGAAACTTATTTTTTGAAACTCGAATGTTTTATATAAAATCAACAAAACGACAATTAATCAATCAACTTATAAGAATTATCAGAATATGCAATAACACTAATTCTGACAAAAAGCAAATCATGCAAATAGCTTCAACATTAATAAAATTCCCTCCTCACTTTACGAACCTCTGATTAATGGATGCAAGTAAAAGATTGCCTATCAGAGCGATTTTGACGCGCAGTATAATCTTCGTAGTAGGGACACTCAAGTCGATAAGGTCTGATATCTTACCTCTTAAACGCATCTTTTATATATTTTACACTGGTTTTTCATATCTTACTGATTTCTATCACTATTTCTCTACGTTTTCTATCGTTATCGCTTTTCTATTTTATCTCCCAACATACTGCACTCCCCTGGCAACAGCTAAAGTTAAGAACGAAACTTGTAACTCGATACCCTGTTTACACCCCTTCAACGCCATTCTACACCTTGGCCCTCCGCAAACACTGCCTCACCCACATTCGTCCTTCTGGTACGTAAAATTTATTCTTACTTTGCTCTAATGATATATCGCATCGTACTTTTGGTTTAAATTTTTCAAAATCCTCTCTCTGTTTTTGGTTTGACATTATTGATGAAAATCAGTGTTCTAGGCCTTACGGCATAACTGATTGCAAGAAAATGATTCGTATTCATAAAATCCTCCCAAGCATAAGGTAGAAGTGTAAGGTTATGATTTAAAGCAAAAGGTAGAAGTACAAGTATTTCCTTCTCTCCGTATTCATAATGATTACCTTATGCTTGCGGGGATATCCTCCAAGCACAAGTAAAAATGTTGACGCGTCAGAGCGGTGAGTGACATGTTCTGTGTAAAAAACTCCTCTTTCTGTTTGTGGTTTGGCATTTGGGATTAAAATCATTGTTTTAGGCCTTACGGCGAAAAAGATTGCAAGAAAATGTCAAACATTTTATATTTTGGCAATTCACAATGAATTCATCCCCTGAAGAAATGTTATTGTACTTTAATTGCGTTTTTCATTTTATGATTTATACTGTATATATATATCCGTATTAATATTCCTTAGGTGAGGATTAAGCAAGCATATGGTTAAAGAAGAAAGCAGTAATCCAATTTAAATTTTTTCGTTTGATTTAAAAATGATGATGTAGTCTATATGAATTACGTAACGTTATCAGAATTAAGACCAAACCCGTGGGTAGGGGGCGATCTTAAATTACTTAATAGAGTTTCGAATCCCTAATCGTGGTTCGTGAAAAGTTCATGTTTTCGCTAGTCTTTAAATGAAAACAGAAGTGCCTTTATCTAAGATTGAAGTAGAAGAAATCCGTTTATAATTAAAATTTAGGTGAAGTTGAAACGACTTTATTTTTAAGATGGGAATTGTTTTAAAATCATTACAATTTCCACCCTACACAACACTCGTACGACAGCAGGGCCTTTGCTGTCATAGATTCTGCAAATCTAAACAGGTTTATAATTTTTTTTTGAAATTTTGAAAAATTTGTTTCACTAATGGTCATGAGTTTGGAATTAATAATAGCAATAATAATAAATTTGAAAAAGTATTCAAAGTAATTTCAAATATTTTTTATAAAAAATTAATATGAAAGTAAAAGAAAATCAGGTTTTCCAAGTATATTCTAAGCAATGAAATGTCAAATTCTGAAATGCAAACTACTACTTCTTTTAAATTGAATTCTTTTGACCGTAATCCTTAATATAATAAATGCGAAAGTGTGTTTTAATGTCTATTTGTTACACTTTCACGGCCAAACTACCAAACCGATTGGGATGAAAATTGGCGGAGTTGTAGCTTGAAACCCAGGAATGGACATAGGATATGTGATTTTATCATAAATTCAATATTTTTGACAACAGACAACAATTAAATAATTAACAAAGAAAGGTCCATTGACTCATCTATTCGCGATGAACATTACTACTTTATTTTTGAATCAACTGTGTCGTGATCCTTAAGGAATGCGTAGACATTTGGAATGACTTATTTTTAATGCCAGACATCACGTGATCAGAAAGAAAACCGCGATTATGTAAAATTGCTGAGAAAAAGAATAAATAATTAATTTGTGGAATAATAACTGAAAATAATCACCTCGACGCTTGATTTCCATTTTCTGAGTTTTCAGACTATTTAATTTTAGTTATTTATATTTGTCTCTTTTCGTTATCAGATTTTATTCAAGAAATTGTCGATAAATTGACGCCGGGACAGAAATCTATTGATAAATATGATATAGTTACAAGAGTTTTTAGATTAAAATTTAGAAACTAATGTTAATTAAATCTAAAGGAAAATATACAAAGATATATTTTGTTTTATGTATTATTTTGAATGGTAGAAGCGGATGACATATTGCATGGTGGATGATATATTCCACAGATTGTAAAGGCCTGATGTTACCATTGAGTACAAAGATGTAATTTACAGTAACGGGGAATATATAATGAATAGAGAATGATTTTTGAATCGGTGATCTTGGCACTTTTTAACAAAAGTTCAGTTCAGATAAATGAAAAAAATGTCACAAATGGAGGGAGGTATTACGGAATATCTAACTGTAGATACACTAATAGGCAATAACAAGCAACATCATATCCTGTAGAGTTCTTCAACACCTTAGAATTGTCAGAGGTACCTTCCTACAAGCTGACATTAAAAGGCGGTGAGGCAGTACTATTGATACGTAACCTCGATGTACCCAGACTGCGCATTGGCACACGGTTACAAATTACACACCTAGGTCCAAACGTCGTGCGAGCTACTGTTATGACTGGCATAGCGAGAGGAGAGAGTGTTTTAATTCCACACATTCCGATTATGCAGATGGATTTACCATCCAAGTTCAAAAGGTAACAATTTCCTTTAACAATTAGCATTTGCCTGTCTCAGGGGCAGACACTCAAATGGGGAGGCGTGCATTTCGAAAAACCGTATTTTCCCCATGGGCAACTGTATATGACGTTTTCACGTGTTTCCAGCCCACAAAACCTCTACATCCGTGTGGAAAACGCAAAACAAGAAACGTAGTATACAAAAATGTGTTAGCATAGATAAACAAATTTCTTAACTTTATGAGCAGACACTCCTGTTAGCCGTCCAATTATGTATTATAAATCGACAAAACTTTTAATTTTAACGAAGCATTTATATCCGTAAATTAAAAAATAATAATAATTCAAATTCTTCGCACACGAAGTCGCGGGTAACAACTAGTAGTTCCATAAATGTAAGCTCATGGCTAAAATGTTTTAACAATAGATGTCAGGAACTTAATTTAGATGACACCTGAAAACTAAACAGAATTTCAAATTATATAAAAAATAGTACTTTAAATGAATATGTTAACTCTTATGCAACCATTCAAACTTCAGAGGAATTAATTTGCTTCCTAACTGAAAAATATATTGCTTCTACCATTGTCAACTTAATTGATTTCACTTCAGGTTCCTTTAACGAGGGAGAACATATTGCACAATATTTTCGTGAAAAATTATATAGTGGCAGACAGTTATGATTAGTCACATTTATGATTCTTGAAGGATTAACAGATGGCTTGCCAACCAATCTTAGACAGTCTCTTTACATAACCCACATAACAATCCTACATAATGGTTAATTAAAGCCATTAATTTGTTAAAAATTCAAAAACTAACGAAAAAGTAGGAAACCTCAATCATTCTGGAAATTAAAATTTAAAGATAAATTCTAACAATTCTAAACAATGGCAACCAATAAATTATAGTCCCGATTACTTTCAACAATGTGATCCCACAAGGAAAAATTTCAGATTCTTTAATGAGGACAATTTGCATTTTCAAAATAAAAATTTTTTTTAATCTCCACAAATTACTTGATATAACTTCTTCTGAAACAAAGTGGTATGATATAAATTGTTTAAATATAAGAAAAACATTATACAAAGATTAATAATATGGTAGACAATCGTTATTTGTGTGTTTAAATAGGTTTAGAATTTTTTTATGATCAGTTCTTAATCCAGTCAACTTTTTTCAAGTTCCTTAAGAAACTATATAAATAATTATTCAGTATTAAATATGAAAAAAATTATCATAGCTGAAAGTTATATATTAAATTAATTAACATTTAAAAGAAATAGGCTATAAAACCCTATATTTTATACAAACCATATTTTCAAGGTGCTTATACATTAAAAGAACATCTAATATTTAAAATGTGAACTTAAATGCTTCTGTAATCTCATAACTACATTTCTCAGAGATTACATTGATTCAATCGTGAACTTTTTATAATTTTGCTGCTTGAGTACTTAGTGTAGAAATAAATTATATGACCAGTTACAGATATCTAAGTATGCATACTCTATAAAACTTGAGATTAAGCTGACATAGTCACCTACCATAACGAATATAATCACCACATGTTACCAAAATTATCCCACGAAACATGCAACTGGAGAAATAAATTTGAGGTAAAATATATAGAATTTTTTTTCCTAAATATTTTACTTCCCAAATTGAAGCCTTGTTTAGTGATAAAAGAAATAAATATCCTTAAAATTTTTTGAGTTCAAATGTGAGCAATTGCGATTGAAAAAAATAATGAAACATTTCCAAGAAGGAAATAACGGTTTTTAACTGAAATGAAAATATTTCAAATCTACTTAATAAAGCCAAAGTTCAGCAAACAAAGGCAAAACATTTAACTCATTTTTTTATATTCCAATGAAAATAATTTATAACAATTTTTTGCTATGTTAAATACATTTCTGAAACTTTAATCTTTATACAAAAATTATTAATATATCTTTTTGAATAAGTTTTGTCCTAAATCAAACTGAAATCTTAAATTTTAAAAATTAAAAATTTGTTCCGATCGATACTTTTTTTAAACGTCTGTTTTAAATATCCAATAACTTTTTTACTTTTAAAAACATTTTGTCTCTTAAAAGAATATTTTTTTATTGTATTATCTTTCCAAATACTTTTTCTGATTCTCAACACTCTGAATGAATTTCATAAAAATTTTCCTCATCCAAATTCTTCATCAAATTCTTAATCGCCATATCCGTGACATATTTTTGCGACATTCTGAAAAAAACTAAGAAACAAACACAAGAAAAGAAAATTTTGGCTTTTGTCGACAGCGTAAAATTATCAAATGGAGTATTTTTTCAGATTTTTGGAATTCGTTGTCCCTGAACATCGCCAAAAATGTAGAATAAGAGCTTACAACACATAACATTGGCTAAAAATATCCCCACCCAACTACGAACAATAAAACTCACGGTTTTGAATGGAACGGGAACTCCTTCCAAGAGACAGGGTGGAAAGAACTGTCACTCGATTGCTCGGTACAACAGTTGTATCTCAGCCGAAGTAAAATTTAAAAAATCCCGGTACAGAGTTTATATTGCCGATTGGGAAAGATTAATACAGATATCATACTAATTCTTTAATAGTAAAATAAATTATATCATTTGGTTAATTTATGTTGACCCATAGTTATAAATCTAGTTTGGCAATATGTGAAGTCAAGCTAAGTGGCGGTTCATATAAAAATGTGGAATATAAATAAAGGATTGGTAAAAACACTGATTATATAATTCTTAGTGAATAAGTATGGCTTTTTTTTATTGAATAATGTATTTATGGTTTTTAGTGCAATATATTATTGTATTTCAAAAATTAATTTTAGTACATTCCATATAATGATGATATCCTGTTGGTGTTATTGCATGATTTTTCATTTCAGGGTTAATTACCCTGTCTATGTTTTCAACAACTTTAGTAAAAGGGATGGTTTGTACAGCAA
Organism: Araneus ventricosus; assembly: GCA_013235015.1. Taxonomy (NCBI): domain Eukaryota; kingdom Metazoa; phylum Arthropoda; class Arachnida; order Araneae; family Araneidae; genus Araneus; species Araneus ventricosus. Next base: position 29,446 of record BGPR01000558.1, on the reverse strand, counting down.
AAATTGATTTAATAATTCTACTGATTTTATTGTTGAAAATTATATATACTTGGATTGCCCTTTTTCAATAGTTTTGATAGCAACAGAGCTCATTTACATGGTAACATCTAAATATTTAAACTTACCATTTGCTCTTAGTATCTATAGTATTTCCAATTTTTTAGATTTTATTTTAGATTTGCTTATTTTGTTTAATTAATGAAGTTTTAGTTTTTGAATTGCATTTTGATATATCTTGTTTACTTTGTTTTGTATGTTCATATATAACATGTTATATTGTGGTTTATATACATATAAATATTTCAATTAATCTAAACATGTGTTATATGTTCAAAATATCTATATATTTTAATCTTAAAATAAAAATTAAAATCAAAATACCTTATCAATAACCATACAAATGAAATACAAAAAAAATTTGATTATAGACTATTATTACTATGAAAAGGACAACCTAGAATTGGAATTACAACAATCAAATTCCAATTAGTCTTGAGAACTGATATGGGTCGCATCTAGATTTGTGGCGCCAGCCCTCTGGGAAAGCCAATTGTTGGAAAAACGAAAAAATAGGGGAATAAATTCCCAAAATCTTTCAAGATTAGAACCGAGAAAGTTTATAACTTATAACATACCATTTCAATTGTTATAATAATTGTTACGACTTGATCATTATTCTAAAGACAGTTACACATTTAAAGTGAAAATATTATTTCTAAATTAAGGTTTTAATACTATAATAAATCACTATTAAAATAATAACTATAAATTAAATTTAACCTTTTTATAATGATATATAATTTTTTGGAAATGTACAGAAAAATAAATAAATGAATATATAATAAAATCTTATTATTAATCTAGGGGCGCCATCTACCTATGAAGTAATTTACTAAAATCGTTGTAAATTCCATTATAAATGTTCAGATCAAAATTAAATCTAACAGACTGTTAATTTAATGGTGTTAAATATTTCTTATTAGCATAAGCATACATGAAATTTGCAGGATACCCATATCTCATAGCATTTTCAAGAAATGTATCATTATAAGACTGTTGTTTTAATCTGTCTGTGACTAAAATATTGGTACTATGAATATAATTTAAGACTATATTTCTATATATTTGACGACTAATGTTGCTATTCAAGAAGGTAACTTGTTTATATCGAACTGAAAAGTGTTTCTTTCATACTAAATCTCGGTTCTTAATTTTTTATCAACTATTTTAATTTGAAGATCTAGAAAATCTGCAGAAGAAAAACCATCATTAGTTTTTAGTAACATCAAATACTCTGGATAAAAGTCATTTTTTTTCAGCACATCGAGGAATTACATTAGCTTTAAAATCTTTTCATAAAACTATAAGCTTTGGCTCTGAAAAGATGTTTTTTCCATATCCTCAATTTGCGTACTAGAATGACACGAGAAGTATAACGTAAAACGAAATTTGCGGTAGTTTAATTTGGAATGCGAGGAGAGAAAAAAAATGATCGAAAACTCGGCTCCAGACTACATATAAATACGCTCAAAAGATCATATTGCTTATTTTCATTCATCAAAAATGTCTACTAGGCAGCAAAAAAATCAAATAGTATCAACAAAATACGAACAGATTATGTGGAAATGCTTCAAGCATTTGCATCAATAAAGACAAAAAATAACAGAAGTAAACAGTAAAGAGAATTAAATGTAAATGTAATTAAGTAAACATAATGAGAAGAACCAGGAATCGTGTTCCTCAAAAATAAAAGTATCTAACGCGAAAATTATAAACAATAAAAAGTTATGCCGTAACGTTAAATGATGAGGATACAAAAATCAACCATTGATCGTGTATTTTGACCTTCCCACAGATAGATAACTTTAATTCTCTAATTCGAAACCTTATGAAATAGCGGATAATTTCAGAATGATTCGATTATTCTGAAGATTATTCAATTAGTCGCAATGCGCGGATAGATTTCCTGCACATCGCGACACACTCTTCCTCACCAATTGATTAAAAAGGACACATTGTGGACATTAACTAACTATTTTTAGAAATAATGTGCATTAGGGTGTTATTTTGTACTAAATCGATGATGTTCTACAAAATTATAATTGACTTTTTTTCTCTATATCGTTCCATTTTCGCGATAGGAATGCTGAAGTCCCAGTTTGCCGCCAGATGACTCTAGCTTTACGGTACTTAGGCACCACTTTTATGACTACAGCTGAAATCGGTCGAAAATTAGGGCTGCAAGGGACTTTAGTAGGCACCCTGTATAAAAACATAAAACATATCAAAAAGTTATGCAGACTGAATAAATAAGATTATCTCGAAAACAAAACACATAAAAGGGAAAAAAATATTAAACGATACTTGAAATTGATTTTTTTGTCCACATATACTGACTCTACTTTACTGACAAATATAGAGAAGAATCTTTTAGTAACAACCGCTTATTTGAGTATGTGTTTAGCAAATTTTATTTAGAAATCAACAGTGCAGATAATTTCATGTTATATAAATTTAAAAAAAATTTAAACAAGTTTTCTGTACAAATCTGATGTTTCTGTGGTTATAAACAACTTGTTTATCCTCTAATATTGCAAATAATTAGTCTTTACAGCTTTTAATTACTTATTTAGTGTTTTGATGTTTTAAAATTCAGAGGATAGAATTACAAATTCATATAACGTATTTAAAGGCTTTAGTGATTCCAATTTTTATTCTTTGTCTGATATTCTTTTTGTGTCAGCTGTAAGAATTTTTGAAATAAAGAATTAAAAACAATCGACTATAATTAAAAATGCATGTTACAGACACACTATTTCTCAAATATAAGTGCAATTGGCTAAACTTTTAAATATATTGTTAAGTATTAGTTAAATAGTTCGAAGCATGCTTAAAACTGTTACTAGTCAATAAAACACATTATCATCCCTGCCTAATTACATAAAAATTAAAATTTTCTAACTGCTATATGAAAATTAAGGCTTATTAAAAGCACCTCAATCATTAACAAGAGTTTCGTTTCGGCAGTTTCCTAGATAGAGGAATTTGATTATGCTAAATTAAATTTACCTGAAATACAAAATAAATTAATTAGAGTCCATATGTAATGTATTTCATTGTACACTTTTGGTACATCATAATCATTAAAATATTTTATGAAAATTTCTTAAACAATTAAAAGGTTCAAGACCGAAATGAAAATCCACTAACTATCTTTCTAATAGCTTTATTTCTTCCTCAGTTGTGCCATTGCCGTTTCTGTGAAAAGACCTGAAGTCACAGTGTTAAGGCATGTTCCTCTCTACGGTGTAAGTACTGATCTAATATACACTTTCTTTTCCATTTGCTTGAGAGTGACGATACAAAAATCGTGCAATTTCAATGGATTAAAAATTAGACCGTTACGGCATTTTTAATCAAACCAAGATAAATTTATATTTATACTACCAAAATGACTCCCTAGAATATATAGCACAGCGCAACAAATGTTGTTCCAAAACACACTTTGTTGGAATATAAAAAAATTAAAGGAGATCCGAATCGCTAGTGCGATACAACATAGCATATCAGTGTTCTAAACTTGTATGGTTTGTCTTGGCTTCATCTCGCATGATTGCATCAGCTGTCGCATTCTGTGCATAACGATTTTTATGTTAAAAGTTTTTTGAAATAGTGAAAACTTCACGGAAATAATATTGGTATTACCGAGAAGCTATTTTTTCTTAATTTTAAAGTGTTGTAAAAATGTTTCTGTGCGATAATAAGCTGCGAAGTTACAAAGGAAAAACTTTAACATTTTGATTAATATTAAATTAATTAAAATTTTTAAAATTCCTTTCTTAGTGAACAGATACTACTAACTACGTGCCAAACAGGGTAGCTCTAAATCCAACGGTCTGTCCTGTATAAAATTTCGAAAGATTTTGTTACCAAGCATATAACTTGCCGTAATTTTCAGAAAGGATGCCAACATATAACAATTATCGCATTAATAAATTAAATTAGGGAATTATAACAGTTCCCTCTTCTCTCGCTCCTTCATTGTTTTCCCAAACGGATATAAAAAATTTAAAGAGAATAAATTTTTTATAAATAAAATAAATTTTCATTAAATTTGAATTTAAAGCCATAAAGTCCGAATTTGTTGCCGGCATATTTTTATAGTTATCAACAATGCTAAGAATGTAAATAAATTAAATTTTTATGAAACACAATATTAAATATTATATATATGAGCTTTAAAAAGAATACTTTTATCAGTGCAATAAGTTGAAACAAAATTTTTTGTTACTTATAATATTCATTGTTGTTTTCTATTCTTCTATTAGTTTCTGCACCTCACGCATTTACAATTTTTGCTTTGACCTCCAAATGTTTCATAAAAAAAATATTATTCCACATTAATACACTGAAAAACCTTTGTTATAAAAATTTTTGCATTTATTTTTTTCTGGCTTTTAGCCTTAATACATCCGCCAAATAATTTTTACCAAATATAGTATTTCTTTCGTTTTTCGGGCTACTTTCTTGAAGTTTGCATCCATAATCTAAACAATTATATAAAAATTTATCTTGGAAGGGAGAAATTGTTTTCAATATTTTGAAATTCTGAGAATAAATTTTTTAATAGGCACATAATCTCTATATTGTTACAAAAATCGGCGGGAGGGTGTACGTGAATTCAATCCAACAAGCAGGAATATGTAAAACGACGCTTTATTCTCGAATAGTCCAGAAAACACGACGCACAGGTAACAGGAAAAGCAGCAATTGCACAAATTTGCAACACAAACAGACAGTAAATCACTAATAACAGCAACAGTACTTTCAATACCGCTCGGCGTCTAACAGCTTATTAGTTCGCATTGCGGATAAAACCCGAAAGAGAGATTCCAAAGGCGGTCGCTCTCCAAAAGCCATCCGAGTGGATCAACACGATCCCAAAAGTTCAGCAACTGCGAGTATTTATAATATCCCCGACAAGGCGCGACGTCACATGGAGTCACCTAGTACATTGTGTATATATCCTCTCCTAATAGAGATATCGAGAAAATTCTAATATAATTTAGGACCTTCATTTTGTCAAAAAATTGTCGCCATGGTCCGCGGTCGGAAACTTCCGTTCCTCCGATTGCTAGTAAGGACATCTGTAAATGTTTCTTCCCAACCATACGACAAACATTGTTGAAAAGAGAACTTACATGTTTGTAACAATTTTTAATATTCTAAAAGTATATAAAATATTCTAGTTCACATTAATAAAATTCTTATTCTAAGAATTAAAAGTTTTATTCATATCTACTTATAATATTCCTAATTTCGTATTTTAATTAAATGGTTGGTTTCAGAAATGGAATGAGTCGTTTTTATCTTCAAAAATTTCCTTCATGCTGCTTCCACATTCTAAGGGAGCATTTATATAACGGGTGAAGAAATGACAAGAGTCAAATCAAGTCACATTATCGATGTATAAAATCCACCAGGATAAAAGAAAGATTAATCGTTGATTTTTTTAAAAAGTCTGCCAGAATTTTGATAATATTGAATCATATGGTTACTGCAATCAACAATTCAACTAATAATTTATCAAAAATATGGATGTCAAAGCAAAAACGTAGAAGCTCGAGAAACTGATAGAAATAGTCAAAGAACATTCGAATTTTAATGATTTCATGATATATTTAAATTTTAAGGGATGTCCAGGAATTTATTTCTATGATATTCATTGTGCCTATATTTCTTGATTTACCACACTAGTAAATGTGCGTTGATAAACAATTTATTTTCAATGTTTCGGCCTTTAAAAATGTTTAATAATTTAGGACTATAAATATTATTTATTAATATTTCTCAAATTGACTACCAAATGACACCTCCTTCTGGACATCAATGTATAGTTGAATTTATATGTTAGTTGATAATCACAATTTTAAAATTATTATACAATCTGTAATTATCGTCCTTAATTCATGGTGGAAATTTTCTGAATACCACTGCATCAGGAAGCGAGTGAAAAAACGATTGCAAACCTCCATCTCCTATGAACGTTACGTTACCTTACGTTAAGTAAAAAAGTTCAATTAAAAACAGCATTTCTATATACAGGGTACTCACTTATATCGGTTACACCCCCTTAACTTCTAAATGGTGACTGCTTAGGCCATAACGTTGGTGTCTAGGTATAATAAAAAGGCTATGCGCTAATCGATGAGACAACTTGCAACGCCATCTATCTGCAAATTTTGGAATTAGCGGTCCTATCTCGTAAACGGTGAAAGATACGAGAAAAAAGTAAGTTAGAAATTTGTAGAACACTCTCGATTACCTTGCGCACATTAATACTCAAAACAGAATGCAAAAAAATGAACATTTGTTTGATCACGATTTCGAAAATTGTCATGTCGCAAAGAGTGGAAGAAAGAAACCGAAACACGTCCCTGTCTTCTGAATCATTTAGTTATATTGCTCAAAATTCTCCCCTTTAGTCACAATGCACATTTGCACTCAGCACTGGATTTCTCACTTTGCTCGCGTTTGACGACACCATAGTGATGAAAATCAAAATCAAACAAATGTTCATTTTTACATTCTGTTATGACTATTAATGTGCGCAAGATATATTTTCGTACTAAATCAAAAGTGCTCTAAAACGTTCTAATTGACTTTTTCTCTTATCTTTCGCCGTTTACGAGATAGGACCGCTAATTCCCAAATTTGCCAATAGATGACGTTTTAAGTTTTCTCAGCGAGTAGCGCATAGCGTTTTTACTATACCTAGACACCAACTTTATGGCCTAAGCTGTCACCATTTAGAAGTTTAGGGGGTGTAACGGATATAAGTGGGAACCCTGTGTATATATATGTAATGATGGTGATTCGTCATTTCATGAAGAAGAGTTAAAACTTTTAAATAATCTTAGTTTTATTCGTTTATATAAATTGATTTAGCGTTTGGATTATTTCTATTATGACTGTTAAAATTAGTTTCCAAATCCACCCAAGGAAGAAAGAGAGCAAAAGACGCTCTCCCAGAAGCAGAAAAAGTGAGAATTGCGCTTAAACGAAAATTGTTATCAAGTCCAATTCTCTGATTCAGCATTCTAAATTCTAAGCATTCTAATTCCGTTAAAGGACGAACCAGGGGGTAATATTAAATAGTTAAAAGCAATTTATATCAAGAAAGATGACTAAATTAAAATGTTTAGCATCTAAGAGAGAAGAAATAATCATTACAAGATTTATCACATTTGTGATGTCATGATTAATTCTTGAGCATTTGTTTTATCATCTGAGATTGTTTTAAAATTTTGCATTTTAAGGGGGTTGTTTCTTTAGGATATTTTACGATCCAGTATCCAATGGGATGGCATCATTATAATTGATCTGTAATTGTATTTATGAATTATAATTTCCGGAAGTCTAAATTATTGGCTTATTCTTTTGAATAGACTGTGTTGGAATGGACAAAAAATAAAACGTGTTATCATAATTTCGAAAGGGTTCTTCCGGACAACAGTAGTCTTCTAAAATAGTTTTGGTTTCAAAATCGGAACAATGAGTGTTTGAGACTTAGATCAATTTTTCTTTATGAATTTGTGGAAATTAGGCAAGACAAAGCATGGAATTAAGATGAAAATCCCTCAAAACAATGTGTGATGTTGCAATTTAAAATCGGAAATCTATCAGAGGTATCGTCCTCGTTTCAAACCGAATGATAGCTGCCGAGGAGAGGGACGAGGGCCTTTACCTCTTATAACACATGATACCTTTACTTTAAGCTAATAAAAGGGAGCAAAAAATGGTTATTATAATCAATGGTCATCCTAAGTTTATAGCCAGGGTCCTCCCACTTTGGTTTCATATTCTCCATGAAGCAAATTGAATAATGATTTATTTATTCATTCAGGTTTCTTTTATTTGCGCAGAGCAGCGAAATCTTCAGTAGGGTCGGCGGACTTCTCGGCTGCTGGCTTGGAATCTCCGTGTTCACTTTCACCGACATCATGTTGAAGGTTTTCCGGAAGGTCGTCAGATGGAAGAAGATATTCAAAAAGTGCAAGAAGAAGAGTACACCGACCTCTGAAATTCATCGGGATTAAACAATTTATTTGGTGCTTCAAGTTCCACAACTTATAAATCACACTCTATCTAAATTAGCTCTGTCACGGTTCAGTAGTTAAAAACCGAGTCGCACATCAACTTCGTCTAAAATGGCAATGCGAAAACATTCAGCTTATTATTTCTATTATGTATCATAATGCAGTATGGTATTAATTAAAGCATTGTCAGAAGAGTTCTAATGTATTCAGATAAAAGGAATTCCATTTAATTTCCAAAACAATCACGCTTTTCAGAACTAATTCAAATATCAAGAAACTCTATACTAAAAAATTCACGCATCTTCATCATCCGCAAATCAACGTGCCCTCTGAATGGCTTAAAACAATGAAATTTTAAGCTTCGTAAATTGATCCGTTTTAATCGCAGAAGAGTAGAATGTTTTAAGTTAAAATGTTAGTGGGTCAGTATCATTTCACTAAATATGACTAATAGGACCGGGGTCTGTATAAAAAATTAAAATTCGAAATTTTTGCATCAGTAGATTTATTCACCGTAACAACATAACAAATATTTTTTTTAAAATTCATTTAAAGCATGAAAAAGAATTAAAGAAAAGTATAGACCAATCTCTAACGGATTTGTAATTAAATGTTACAGTGGACATCCTATATATATATATGCAGGGTGTTGCCGAATTTGACCGTCAAATTCAGAGGGGTAATAGTAGGTATCAAGAGGATGAAAAATCACCATAGAACATAGGGTCCCAAGCGAAGTTTAGTCTGTGAAAATCGCAAAAATACAGGGTGTCCGAGAATTATTGGAAACTGTTAAGAATTAATTTTAAAAAACTAATAATGTTTCAACTACTAATTTTTATAAAATGAAAACGCATTTTAAAATTTTTTTCAGGTAGTTAACACGCCGATTTTGTTATCCAGGGGATTTTAAATTACTGAAAACGAAAATTTAGTTAAGAGCCATTATCTGTTAAAATATTAAAACTTGAAAAAAATAAAAGCATGAAATTGTATGGAATTTTGCACTCTTTAATTTGTTGTAAACATGTAGTGTGAAAACTGAAGAATTTTTGAGATATTCAAGAAAAACTAAAAAGGGTAGGTAGATCGGTAGCATAGCGATGTTTGCAGAGGGTCTTGCCAAATTCTATCGTAAAATTCAGAAGGGTAATAGTAGGCATCAAGAGGATGAAAATTTGCCATAGATATATGGGGACCAAAACGGCGTTTAGTCGGTGAAAATCGCAAAAATAGACGAATTCGGCAACAACCTCTGCAAACATCGGTAGCAATATCGGGAAGCTACCGATCAGCAGAATACGTGTTTTCTAGTGTCCTTTTCAGTTTATCTCGAATATCTCAAAAACTCTTCAGTTTTCACACTACATGTTTATAACAAATTAAAGAGTGTAAAATTCCCTAAAATGTCATGCTTTTATTTTCTTCAAGTTTTAATATTTTTGCAGATAATTTCTCTGTCTAAACTAATTTTTCGTTTTCAGTAATTTACGACCCCCTGGATCACCAAACCGGCTTGTTAACTACCTGGAAAAAAACTTTTAAAAACGCGCTTTCATTTTTAAAATAATTAGTACTTGAAACATTATTAGTTTTTCTTATTAATTTTTAACTGTTTCCAAAAATTATCCGACACCCTGAATTTTAGCGATTTTCACCGACTAAACTTCGCTTGGGACCCTATGTTCTATGGTGATTTTTCATCTTCTTGATATGTACTGTCACCCCTCTTAATTTGTCGGTCGAATTAGGCAACACTCTGTATATATATTTTCATTGATGCAACGGGTTCTACTTTCAGCATAAATTTCCGCGCAAATGCTCCAATTTGAACACTTTGTTATAATCTTAAACCATAGGAAGTTTTCTAAATATATAATTATAAGAATTATACTAATGTAGATCATCATATTTTATTAATTGGACGAAATATTTAAAAGAAATTAGTGATTTAAAGCATACTCTATAAAGAATGAGCAATTTTTTAAATTACCTCAGGAAACGAAGGGTTCATTTACGGTTTTGAAAAGGACGGTCTTTTCTTTAAAGGTCCCCTCTTCTTTTGAGAAGGATAGAAATAGAAGAAAGAGTTAATAGGAAAATATTAAAAAACGTCCCTAACTGGTTTATGGCTAATGCAATTAACTTTGACTAAAACTTTCTAATTGAACGAAGGGAAATATTGAAAAGAAATCATTACAGTCAACTTTAAATATATGAACAATTTTCTAGTGAAACATAGTTTTAGAACATTTAAAAAATACGAAAACAAATGTTGGCTGATATTCACGTAAAAATACTACTTAAATTTATCAGAATTACAAATTACTTCAGCAAGGTGTTTGTATAAGTAAAATCTTGATATATACACAAGAAATAATCATTTTTCTCTCATATGTTTTAAGATAAAATTAAAATAATAATACATTTTACTTTTCTGAAAATTTGATAAATTTTAAATCCCCGTCTTGGCTTTTAATTATTACTACTTATAAAATGCCAATGCCCTTTTTTCCTTCTACAATTATAGAAAAAATCAAAAAGAAATATTTACGAACTAACTTGTGATTCATTGAATGTTAATTGCAGAGATGATACATGAGAAGAAATGCCACTTTTTTCCATTTTCTGTGTTTTTTATTAAAACATTTATATTTCATGACAATATTTATTTTTGGTCAATAAAATTAATTGTACTTTTGCATTGAGTTTATATTCTTTTCATTTGAATGTTTTGTGAGGTAAGTCTTAGGGTACAAACTCTGGCAATGGTTGTAAACGAAGGCGACTTAGGTGGGTATGAATCTCACAACACCACAGATTTATTCTGAATTTGAACGTTTTAGCTCAGAAAGAGTTTCCCTCATTTACACCACTGAAATGTGTCATAACATAAATGTAGCCATTTCGTTACAACTATTTTATGAAATTTCTTAAAAGTAATTATTCGTTTATAACAGAAAAAATTCATTTATAATTATGTATAGTCACAAGTACCCCATTCCCCATAACGTAGGGATGAGTGTATATGTTCGTTTCTTAAATTCATATATAATAATAAAGAGAAAAAGTGTTTGGATACGAAAATGCTTGACATTTTTTTAAGCAATGTTGAACGATTTTTGTTTGTTGATGCTCGTGACTGACAAAAAAATCTCGTTAAATTTCGAGCATCACGTTAGCATAATATTATTTTTGTCTTGATTGCATCATCACCATTTTGTGCGTGACATCACGCAATTTACAGAAAAAATGCCAGTCTGTATCGGCATTAGCCTTATTTTGTTAATAAAAAAGAATTGACAATTCTTCTTTGGAATTGATGTCCAAAGACAGCAATTTTTTACCGTAACCATAACTTTGGCAAAAGCAGCAAATGATGAAACAATAAAATTGGATGTAATTTTATTACAGTAATAAAATGTATTATTACAAATAAGTTATTTATAGAAATTTTGAAAGTTTATTGAAATAAGACAAAAAGTATGCTGGAATGAAATTGGTGTCACTGAAAAGTTAATATTTTAAAATTGTATGACGATTTAAAAAAGGGGTTGAACGATAATATGCCAGTTAATTGATTAAAAATATAATATTAATTTTTAAAACAATTTCCTGACGAGTAGTTACTATGCAAGAACTAACTACGTGCCAAATTTGCTAGTTCTGTTTACAACTCTCTGACTTTGGAAAGCATTATATTCTGTGCATTATGATTTTTATAGCATGATATTTACTGACAGTAGGGAAGACCGCGGCAAGTTACTACAATATTTTCTTTAAAAGAAACTATTACAGATTATTTTTCGAAACTCACTTTAAAACTCGCTCTGATTATAGATATATAACATATTTTTAATAAACGATTAGACAACAATAATTCAAAATTATTAAAAGTTTTATACGTATATAAATACATAGTAACAAGTTATTCTAGAATGTGATATGTTACAGCACTAAATAGGATTAATTATTACATAAAATATTTTAAGCAATAAAAATAAACATAATAAATTGTATTTTCACTAAGTTATTATTTTATAATCTCTATTAAGCTATATATATAACTAGCTGTATGACCCGGCGTTGGACGGACAATCTCGACTAATGAATATTCCCGGGCGAAGAGAACTGAAATCACGTGAGGCCTCGGGATCCATATATTTTCATATGGCCCACCTCGGTTTTTTCAAGAAATATTGTCTCTTACTTCTCCCAACGAACGTTACGAAGATAAAATACTTTAATATAAAAAAATCCCTTTAGGCAAGCTGGAAGGCAAAGGTAGATTCCTTTAGGATAATGTTACAAAAGTAATGAAATATTGCATATTGATCAATACAGACATAGCCAATTACTTTATTGTTTCTACACATTGCAATATTTACGCTGTGATTCTGTTTTCATGACATTTAATTTGTTACTATATGAAGGTTTTTTCGTTCCAAAAGGTTATGCTAGATTTATTGGTCAGTTCATTGGTCATTTTTTTTATATCCCAACACATAATCATTCAACAGGTAGGAATCATAAAGATATAAACATCCCAGCAGCGCAAATATCCCCTATATAACATTAAGCCAGCCTATCTGAAACAGTAGCAAGAAATTGACACTTGACACGAATGAAGAACGACTCTAGATTAGTTTATTTAATATAGGTTACCATATAATTGTGCGAACATTACTTTGTCATATTGTAAAATCACATGACATGAAATATTTAAACGTTACTAGAATGGGCTCATTTAGAGAACTCCCTGGTTACAGAGATAATAGTCAAAATTCTTAACACACAAGAGAATAAAATTTATTAAACATTGTGAGTTCCAAATTTAACACGTGTGTTTAAAGCATAGCATATCAATGCAGCCATTTTGAGAAGGAAATTTAAATATCCAGCGACAGTTAAAAGCAAATACTCAGGCAGAAAACCCCAAAACAATTTTAAAGTTAATGAGATATTTTTCAATATAAAAAAGGATAAAGGGAACACTTATAATATTTTTTATCTATTTTATATCAAATTTATTAAACAAATCTTGGTGCAGCCATGTTTAGTTAAACATGAAATTAAAGTAATCTGTGAAATTAACTAATTATCACATTAACTATTAAAATTAAGGTTTGATTAACTAAAATTAACTATTTACTTAAATAAAATTAAATATTGAATTAATTGTGACGATATCGTCACTAAAACCTTTTTTAAGGCTCACAGTATATGTCAGCAATCTTAATCCTGTAATGATCTAATAATTATCTTACTTTAAATAAAAGTTATTGTGTCTGTATGTATGCTCCACATCTCCTCCTAAGCCACTGGACTCATTTCAACCAGACTTTCCACACTTTTTATTTAAGTTAAGTTTATTTAAGTTCACCTTAACTTTTCAACGCCCCAAAGTTACTTACAATTTCAGTTAATTAAAAATTAAGCGAGGCGTTTTTCCGCTATATCTTTGGAAAACATTATCTCATGAAACTATTTTTACATCATATTATATTTTAAAAATTTAGCATTTCAGTGACAAAAATTTCATTTCCTTACAATGGGGAACTTCAGCATTTTTTTATTTTTTAAATCGATTTAAAATGCTTCGAAACGAACAATAATATTAGAAAAAAATTCTAGACAGTTTTGCTTTTTAAAAATTTGCAATCAGTTCGCCTCTCAGAAAACGCGGGGAAACCGATCCATTTTGGCGGGAAACGGGTCTGACGTCATAGTGGCTTAACAGGGGAGACACACGCTTCTTTCCCGTTCGCTCTCTATAGAGATTCTCTTTTTTTTCTATATTTCCCGACTCTCGTATCAGATAAAATAATGTCGGCAAGATACAAGTCTTGTGTTGTACCTAAATGTAGTAATACAACTGTAACGGCACCCGATAAATTATTTATCAATGTGCAAAAAATTATATTATTCGCAAAAAGTGATGTAAAAGCGATGAAGAGAGATCCGGAGCTTAATCCGCAATTATCAGCAAGCAGCATTCGTCATGTCTGTGAAGATCATTTTGATGTGAGTTATTAATCTATATTAATCTATTAAAATTGCATATCATGAAGCACAGTAAATTCAGAATTCGATATCTTTTTTGCGTTCCTTTACTGACCTCGCAAAGAAGTGGATGAACCCATTAATGCCTGATAATGCATCATATACTCTCGGAAATTATTTTTTCAACAAAAATGTTTAGAAAAAGTATTTTTGAGTCATAATGAATTTACAATATCAACTTTTTCTATCATTAAAAGGTGTTTCATACTTTATAAATGAACAAATAGATTTGTAAAAAAATGCCCCAAATCCATCCCAATCATATCAAAAAATGTTTTCCTATTTACAACGCGAGTTCAGCTTTGTGAACAGGACTGCATTATAGTTGGACTGAACCCTAGTAGCATGAACTCATCGTTTTTTGCCTGGCCTTTCATCGAATTCATCGGAAACTGATCCAGTATCTTCGAGACCATATCGTTTAGATCAGTATCCGAGAACCTGTTTCAGGTTTGGTAAATTTGATCTGAAAATGATATGTTTATGAGCAGTATTTCCGATGAAAATTTGCCGATCGGAAATTCACGGCATATAGATATCGTTCCGATATCGGATAATGCATGAAATCACTATTAGTCGAATCTGATTGGTCAACGACCCAGTGATGTGTCGTTCGAGAGTATTTTCAACTTCAACTTCAATGGCTGCCACTACTTGACCTGACACTGCTAGATTTCACCATTTTCATTTGGAAAAAATAAAAGTATTTATTTTATTCTTCATTATCTTTATTAATTTTATTACTTACGGTATGTTTAGTAAATGAATAAAATTATTATAACGCATTTTTGAAAGTTAGATATACTAAAGTTGCTATTCAGAAGCTACAGTAGGTATAACATTAACACGAAACCTATGATTGAATAATTATTATTCTCAGTGCAAAACAATATAATCATTATAGAATAATTACTTACTCTCTATGTATAAAGAAACTTGCACACGCATGCCTAAAAAAAATTCGTGGTAATTTTCGAAATTGTAAACAATTGCTCTCGTACTCGAATGTAAACAAACGTTCTCGCAGTCTTCTCCAGTTCATCCATCTCTGCCAGTCAATTCCAGAAGTTTTCAGTGCCTATCAGTTGTGGGTAACAATATGATAACTTTTAATTTCAGTTTATCTTATAAATTAAGATTTTTTTCCTCTCGAAATTGGCCATTTTCAATTTTTTCAAAATCCAGTTTTTCTCAGCAACTTTTGTTGTTTTTTTAAGTTGTTTTGGTCAATTTCTCTTCGAGTATTGAGTGTATAACATTAAAACTGTTTTTAAAAGCTTCGCCTTCTTGATACGAACAAGAATATATAACATATATGTGAAATTTTCTCTTACCCAGAAATTAAAGCATCTGTTCACATGTGACTTACAGAAAGATCATTCACCAGATGAATAAATTTTGCTTTTTCCCAATTTCTTCTTGTATACAAACTGTTCGCTTCTGATTTAGTTCATATCAGTTGTGGGTAACAATATTTTAACTGATTATTTCTGTTTATCTAACAAATTAAGATTTTATCCCCTCGAAGTTGGTCATTTTCAATTTTTTTCAAAATCTAGTTGTTTTTTTAAGCTTTTTGCCAATTTCTCTCCCAATATTTTGTGTATAACAATAAAACTGTTTTTAAAAGCTTCACCTTGTTGATACGAACAAGAATATATGACATATATGTGAAATTTTCTCTTACCCAATAATTTAAGTATCTGTTGACATGTGACTTACAGAAAGATCATTGAACCAGATGAATAAATTTTGCTTTTTTCCCATTTTTTTTCTTATATACCATCTGTTAGCTTCTCATTTAGTTCACATCAGTTGTGGGTAACAATATTTTAACTGATTATTTCTGTTTATCTAACGAATTAAGATTTTTTCCCCCCTCGAAATTGGCCATTTTCAATTTTTTAAAAATCTAGTTTTTTTAAGCTTTTTGCCAATTTCTCTTCCAATATTGTGTGTATAATATTAAAACTGTTTTTAAAAGCTTCGCCTTGTTCATACGAACAAGAATATATAACATATATGTGAAATTTTCTGTTACCCAAAAATTAAAGTAACTGTTCACATGAGACTTACAGAAAGATCATTCAACCAGATGAATAAATTTTGCTTTTTTCCAATTTCTTCTTGTATACAAACTGTTAGCTTCTCATTTATTTCATATAAGTTGTGGGTAACAATATTTCAACTGATTATTTCTGTTTATCTAACAAATTAAGATTTTTTTCTCCCTCTAAATTGGCCGTTTTCAATTTTTTCAAAATCCAGTAGTTTTTCTAAGTAACTTTTGTTGTTTTTCTAAGTTGTTTTGGGCAATTTCTCTTCCAATATTTTGTGTATAACATTAAAACTGTTTTTAAAAGCTTCGCCTTGTTGGTACGAACAAGAATATATAACATACATGTGAAATTTTCTCTTACCCAAAAATTTAAGTATCTGTTGACATGTGACTTACAGAAAGATCATTGAACCAGATACATAAACTTTGCTTTTTTTCCCCTTTTTTTTCTTATATACCATCTGTTAGCTTCTCATGTAGTTCACATCAGTTGTGGGTAACAATATTTTAACTGATTATTACTGTTTATCTAACAAATTAAGATTTTTTCGCCTCGAAGTTGGCCATTTTCAATTTTTTCAAAGTCTAGTTGTTTTTTTAAGCTTTTGCCAATTTCTCTTCCAATATTTTGTGTATAACATTAAAACTGTTTTTAAAAGCTTCACTTTGTTGATACGAACAAGAATATATAACATATATGTGAAATTTTCTCTTACCCAAAAATTTAAGTATCTGTTGACATGTGACTTACAGAAAGATCATTGAACCAGATACATAAACTTTGCTTTTTTCCCCTTTTTTTTCTAATATACCATCTGTTAGCTTCTCATGTGGTTCACATAAGTTGTGGGTAACAATATTTTAACTGATTATTACTGTTTATCTAACAAATTAAGATTTTTCCCCCTCGAAATTGTCCATTTTCAATTTTTTCAAAATCTAATTGTTTTTTAAGCTTTTTGCCAATTTCTCTTCCAGTATTGTGTTAATAGCAATAGGTTTCAATTTATTTAAGGAGGATGCTGTGTTTTTAAATATTATTAAAGTATCTTTTGGAATCGCCAAAATTTTAAATTTACAAGAACAGTATCAAATCATACATTTAATTAATTTTCAAACTTTCAGTGTGATTTCATGAGTGGCATTACAGGATTCTCAGCAAGGAGCTTTCTACTAAAATGTCATTTGAAGGGAATTAGGAGTGTGGAATTGGGATTTTCAACATTCAATCTCGTAAACAAGGTGATTTTTGTTAATTTTTTATTTTGTACTTTGTTGATGGTTAGGCTTGATGTCTGATGCCATATATATATGTGTGTGTTATCTGGGTTTCTGTGGCAAATTTGTTACTTCAGAAAATGTGAGAGGATATTGCTTTAGAATGTTCTGTATTGTAATAGTGTTATTGCTTGTTATCCGTCAAAAATTTTGACTTTTGATGATGGACGTACCTGTCAAATCTTTGGAGTTTTATAGTGGATTTCAGTTTGAGCTCTTGAGCAAAATCTTTTATCTTGCCAAAATAACGAGAAAGTTTTATCTACTTTATAGATAATCTATAAAGCTCTTTGTCTAATCTGACTACAGTCTCACACATTTCCTAGCTATTGCAAGTATGTCATTCATGTTCTATTTTTTGGGGGGTAAAGGCAGGAACATTTGAATATAATGCAGAAAAAAAATTTACTTTAAATTTTAAGGGTTTTGAACTTAATATAAAGGGATAGGATTTTGAATTTTGTGTGTTATTATTTTTAATTTTCATATTTGGTTCGATTATTCCTTTTGGCACCTCCTGGGTTGGAAAAACTAATTCCCCCTTCCTTCTCTTTAGAAACATATGAAGGCAGAGACCAGTTCTTCAAATCCCAGAATAATTTGGTTAATTTTCTTTTGGGCATTTGAATGGTTCCAAAGAATTTTCATTCAGAAACTTGCCAGGGTTTATAAATTTGTTGAGTGATTTATCTCATCAAATCAATGCATGATTTATATATAATTGTTGCAAATTAATAATGGTACATTGATTTCTTTTTTATAGAAGCTGTGAGAAATAATATCATGTTTTCAGCAGTAACTATAGGGATGGAGGAAGAAATCTTCGAGCAAGTTTAATGCAAGCATAAAAAATTCATAAATGAAAGTGTAAAATGATTGTAAATAAAAAATATATATGTGTAAAATAAAAGTATAATGTTTACTTTTTGCAATTCTTTTTTTTTAATCTTTCTAGAAATATATAGATTTATAGACATCTGGAGTGCAATACTGTAATGCTTACTGCTGTGTAAAGATTGAAAGAAGTTATTGGAAGGAAAGAATAGGATTAGTTTATTAATTTACACAATTGTGCAAATCGCAACCTTGAATGAAAGTGCGAAAATTTGGAATGCGGTTTCTCTTGTTTCTGCTCATTTAAATTTGAGAAACAATGATGTTTAGCACTTCTGGCTCTATTACATTCAATACAGTATTTATGCACTTGTGGCTCTCTTGCATTGAAGGTGCAATATCATAAAATTTGTTGGTTATTGTTTTTGATTTTCTAAAGAGATCATTTAAAAGAGAAAATTATTCATTTTGACCAGAATATGGTACTGATTTCAGCATTGCCCACACTGGTAGGTGCAACATTTCAAACATTATAAATATGCTGCTAAAAATAGCAATAAAATAGGTTTTTTTTTTTTTGGAAGAAGTGGAACGATTTAAAAGTTATCTCTGCAGAATGTCTTCACTTAAATATAAAATTTGTTAAAATTCCTATTTTTTTTTCAATGTGCATAAATTTTCCTTGTATAAAACTTGTTTATGCAGGGCTTTACAGCTCAGCAAAAATCTGGATTTTTTTCTTTCAATGTTGGCATAAAGCTCCTTTATGCTTAAGGCTTTGCTTTGTACGTTAAAAACATATTGGGTTTTTACACTGGCGGCCATATAGGGTGCGAGGAGGCCCCGGGACATAAGGGGCCTCCAACAGGGGACTAAAAATAAACATTTTTTGCTGGCAAAAAGCATATTTATAAGCAATTATGTTAACCATTATATAGATGATTTACAATTTTTATCATGAGTTAAAGCTTATAAAATATTAAAATTTATTGTTCATGAAGCTTTGCAGCTTATAACTAACACATTAAACCAAAAAAAGTTATACCCAATACTCCATGTAAGTGAAAGAAAAAGCAGACAATTTTGATTGAAGTGTCAAATTAAAAATTGTCTGCATCACAGAAACTTTATTTCAATAATTTTATGAACTAGAACATGAAGGTTTTTCTTTCCGAAAAAGCAAACTTTTTTACTGTATTTTAGTGAGTCATCAGTGGAGAGTTCATAATAAATATGTCGAATAAATCATATACATAATATAATATGTATAATTTGGGAAAGTTTCGTCACACTAACTTTGAATTTAAAGTAACAAAACTTCCCTAATATAATTAGTTAAATAGTTCGAAAAGTGAACTATGCAAAAGTATCATGCATTATTTTTTAAGGAGGACCCCATCTAAACATTTTGCAGGAGGCCTCCAAGTTGTTAACACCGCCATTGGTTCTTTGGCATCTCATAAAATAAAAATATTAATAATTTGGTATATTTTGATATCCATGTGCTTATTGCCAAAATCTTTTCAACCTAAAATCTACTGGCCATCTTGTTTATTAAAAAAAACAATCAACCAATTTTTCATCGTACACACATCCAAATCTGTTTCTATATTCATCTAAAAGTTATCGGAAATCCATCGCCATGAAACCGCACTGCTCGGTTTTCTATCGTATCGGCTAGCAAAACTCATCCGATATCGATGATCGGCTGATCTATGGCCGATGAGACATTTCGGAGCAATTCCCGATGAAAATTCATCACTATCCGATAAGAATCCGTTCATCGGCCGATCATTGTGTGATCGGGTTTCGATGAAAGGCCTTTCAATGGCCGATGACATTTTGCTACTAGGGAAGGTTCGTAGGAATGTTATAGTTGGACCGAAAGGGTACAGACAAATGTTCTAGTTGGACTTGCGTTAGAACAGGTTTCTGTTAAGAAGAGCATGAATGACAACAGGTGGAACACACGTGCTTCTCCGGGTACGTTCAGCTAGATTTGATGGAGAGGTGAAGAATTGGTTTGGAGTGATGTCGCCTTCATTTTTTTTGATTCCTGCTTTTACGAGCTACTACTTAGTGTACGATCCATGTTTTCGTAAGATCGATTGAAGCGATTTGCCATGTGCTTTTAAGGACATATTGTCCCAAAGAATTCTTCATCACAGGTGTTTATACTAAAGTGTAGCATTATGGAGATCTCGGTTTGAGTGAATAGTTTTTCAAGCTTCGTTTCCTCATCCTGATGTTAAACATGCTTTGGTAAGACTTGTTTCTCAACTGCAGTTGAAGCTTCCTTTTTCTCAATATGTTGCAGCATTCTCATAGTAACTATTACAGATAAAATAATATTTTTTTCCACAAGTATCACATTTTTATAGTAACTATACACAGTTTGCATACACGTGTTTTAACCCTCTGAGTGGTTCGGTCTTCTTTGTAAAGCGATTCCAAAAGCGAGCGATTGAAGAACCTTTATCTGTTTTAAAAGTGTGCCTTCCTCCCAACAGAAAATGTTCCGAAAGCCCTGCAGATCGAGTCTCTTCCCCTCTGAACTATTAGCACCCCCCATGGAGGGAATAACCGCAAGAATCTGTTCTATTCAGCTTGGAACCTATTCAAACTACAGTGCCAGGGGAATTCTGGGGTATTTATCTGGCCCTGGGTTTATTGCTTTCGGAAGATCCCATCTGTGGCGTGACTGAATGTCTTCAAGATGCCCTCATTCTGCATATTGCCCGTGTCCATAACACCAGATGACAAAAATAAACGCCGTTACACCAGACAAATGCCAGACCGTTGGGCCAAAAAAATGAACGCTATATTACTTATTTTTTATGTTGTGAGTTTCTAAAAATATAAACATCATTGAAGTTGCATGAAAGCTGATATTCTTTAGATGTCTGTGACTTCAATTTATTTGTTGTTTATTAATAGTTGTATTTTAGATATTGGCTGTACTTCATATTATTAGTTGTCTTTTTTATATTCTTGACTTCAATTTATTTTCAGTCTACACGTCAGTATATTAGTCTACGAATGTAAAAATAATTTCCCTAATTTTAAAGATCAACAACAATGCCATATATATATATATATATTTTACTAATCTCTATTGGCACTATAAAAGTTTTCATATTGTTTCTTGATTTAGTATTCGGTAAAAGGTAGAAAATTTAGAGCCGATCACAAATATAAACAGCGCTTAACTGGATTAATCCGTTTTGTATGCACATAAACACTTATTATATAGATAGTCACATAATAATCTATATTCCAAAATAGCCAACGATAATCAATATATATGAAGGATTATAAATAACCTTCTTAACCCTGAATAATGATTTAAATAAAATAATATGCTACAAGCCTTTTGTAATGAAACTCGTTACATATGCGTTTTAAGAGAACGAGTTAATAATTCTCAAACTAAAGGTTACATTTTGAAAACTAATGCGCTAAATATTGGAAGAAATAGCTTATTCATATACCTTTATTTAGTACGCAAGAGATTATCTTCTATTATAATAAACGGAAATTTAATTCACCTGAGATTTGAAACTTTGATACTATTGTCCAGGTACTAGAGCATCCAGTCGCAAATTTTTCAAAATTAAATTTGGGGACGTTCAAATATTACGTAGGCACCCAAGGGGGGGGGGGGGGGGGGATATGCGATTTGCTTATTTTTGCTGACAAGGGAGGAAGGGGAGTATGAGTGATGCTTACGTAAGATATTAAAATCACTTTATTTCCGAAAATCTCTTGTAACTTGCACAAATAATTTAATTTAAAAAAATTAAATTTGAAAAAAAAAGATAAATTTGGCAAAAGAAAATTGATTTTTGTAAGCTTAAACTTGAAATTGTAAGGAAATTAAACTTACATTTTTTTTTTTTTTTCATTTTAAGCCGAGTTAGAGTTTTTACTTTCTCGTACACGAAGTATACAAAGAGAAAATTGTAATCGTCAAAAAATTCGAACTCGAGATTTTGACGAATCTCCATGTTTTAGACCTCCCTGAGTCCGAAAAACACAATTTTGGAATTATGTCTGTCTGTGTGTCTGTGAACACGATAACTCGAAAACTATTAGAGCTACAGGGATGAAATTTAGTATGTGGTCTTTAAACATAATTTTTAGGTTTCTGTCAAATTTTCGACAAAATCCGTCCACGGGAAGTCTGTCTGTCCGCGGTCATGTGAACACTATAACTGAAAAACTTGAATAGCTAGATGAATAAAATTTTGTACACAGTTTTATCATCATGAATGTAGGTCCGTATAAAATTTTGGGCCAAATCCGTCAAAGGGTTGACTGTCTGTCGGTCTGTATAATCGCGTACTTGTAAAAATTACATCTCCTAAACCCTTTGGCTTAGATAAATAAAAATTGGTATGACGTTTGCTAATATTAATTATAGGTCTGTGCCCAAATTTCATTTGAATCGGTAACGAAAAAGGCGTTCAAATTGCATAATTAATTTTTCTAATCCGATTCTCCATACGCATGCGTACTGGTAGCAATCTCTGTGCACGCGGAATGATTACATCACTTTTCCCCTGTTTTACTTGCGTACTGGAAGCAATCTCTGCTCATGCGCAAGCTAACGAACGAGGTCTTCTCCTGTTTTCTCCTCTGCACACGGAGCTTGTGCATTGGCTACAGTTTGATAGAAAATAAATATTGCTAACTTTTAATACATACGCATCTCTTTCAATATCATTTTTCACCTAAATATTTTACTATCACTATAATCTACAATGAAAAACCTTCTGATAGTCATTGAATTCTGGGTTACAGTAGGTTCGATTTTTTTATCCACGCAGGGGGAAGGGAAATGACAAATGTTTGAGAAGTATACGAGAAAGTTTAGGGGAGGTCACTCCCGCTGGTTTTATTTGAATTAAATCCTAAAATTTTTAAAATTAGATTATTATTGTTATACGTTTTGTAAAAAAAAGAACGGGGAGGTGCAGTTTGCTTACGTAATTATAAAAGGGGGGTTTGCGATTTGCTTATTTTTGCTGACAAGGGGGGGAGGGGGTCAAAAAATACCAAAAAAATGCTTACGTAATATTTGAACGGCCCCTTTAATTCTTTATTTATAGGTTTTTTTTATCGAAATGTAATGGCATATTGAGTTTCAGGGGCATTAAAGTTTTTTTTTACCCGATTGAAACGAAAATTGGACAATTAGGGTTAAAAGACCACATACCAAATTTCATTTATCTAAGTCGTTGCGTTTGGGAATTATAGTGTTCACAAGCAAGCGATTACAGAAACCGACCGACAGTCAACGTTTCAAGGGATTTCGTCCAAAATTTAATACGGGCCTACATTCCTAATTTTTGAAACTGTGTACCAAATTTTATCTATCTAGCTATTGAGTTTTGAGTTATCGTGTTCATATGAACCCTAACAGACAAATTTCCCGTTTACGGACTTCATCCAAAAATTGATTGATATATACTAATTTTGTATTAAGTCCATATAAAAGATTCCTTCTTTCTAACGCTAACCGTTGTTGAGTTATTGTGTTCACAAACATAATTCCAAAATTGTGTTTTTCGGACTCGGGGAGGTCTAAAAACTGGAGATTCGTCAAAATCTCGTGTTGAAAAATTTACGATCAACGATTATAATTCTTTCTCTTTGTATACTTCGTTTACTAGAATGTAAAAACGATCAAACTTTTTTTTCCTATCAATTTTACGAAAATGCGCTAGCTACGAAGTAAAATATTATTGAATTTTTTTTTCTACAGACAATTTTTTGCAAACTTCGCAAAATCAAAGAATAAGGAGAAAAATTTAACACCTATTCGAAATTAATCAGGTGCTTTTTCACAATTTATAAATGTCTTGGACGTTATCGGTGTGATATTCAAAAACATTTTTGGGCCTTTTTATACCAAATATAAAGGAAATTTAACTAACATAAAACTTACACTTTACTGTTTTTCTTAAAAAATAAAATTATAGATCTAATTCAAATATATCATACAGCTTGGAAAATAAATAAGAGTTTCATTATTATCCATTAAAGTTCAGAATGAAAATAGAAACCTGTATATAAATCAGAATTTTATTTAAAAAAATTATACTTTACAAACCACAGCACACACACAAGATATTGTGATAAAACACACTGTCTAGCATGTGACGGTGGAGTTTGGAAATAATTCAATGCCTGAGACTACTATTATTATTAGAAGTACTGTCTTCAAACTCGTTAATAACGTGTCGGGATGCATCATAGGTTTGTAACACATATTAGTGGATTCTTGTCTCATAGCATTTATTAAAATTCAGCTCGCAATTGGCATAAGAGTTACCAAAAGCAATGCAATTCAGGCATTTAGATTTGATCACTTATTGAAGAATGCATATCAGCAAAACTATAACGTTCAAGGAACTAATGCATAAATACAGTATCATTGAAGTAAGCATTGATATTTTCTTAGAAATGGTTTTGTGTTCTTACGTTTTAAAAAAGAAATAAACATTTTCACTGACTATTGAAATAAACTTAAACTGCAGATGTTATCAGACTCTTAATAAGATAACTAAAAGTCTGTTAAGATCACTGAAACGTTAAATTCAGTTGATATTAATTCTTTACGTTTCCATGTAAACCAAAATTTTCTCTCACAAAAATACAATATTTTAAAACATAAAAAATAAAATTTTCATCCCTTTTCTTTAACATTTGTTTCAATGTTTGTTCAAAGTGAGCAAAAAATAAATTGAATAATAATTATTTGAAAAAATAATTGTTTTTTTTCGGAATTTATTTCATTTTGATGAATTTAAAAGAAATTCTAAGTAGTTTAATATAGAAAACTCATCTAGAAAAAAAAACTGCTATAGTTTTAAAAAATCACACCTAAACCGTAGTTATTTTTTTTTCAATTCAATGTTATATAACGAAATAAACAACCCCCCCTCTTTTCTTATCACCCCAGGCTTCTCAAATTTTTCTATGCTTGAATGGGGTATTGAAAGAGATTGGGCAACAAAATCTATTTTACTTAACAATTCGATTAAAACATTGATGCATTGAAATAAAATCTTATATAACATAAGTGTATTACAGGGAAAACTCTTGGAACATAATACAATTTCAATCCAGGCTGACAAATATTAAACCGGACTTATACAGAATCCAAATTCGGACACACACAACTAGAAAAAAAAATCCAAAACTGACCTTCTTTCTGAAAGAAGACCTCAATGCAGATAGCGTTAAAATGCCCCAAGCCAA
Source organism: Araneus ventricosus (assembly GCA_013235015.1). Classification (NCBI taxonomy): domain Eukaryota; kingdom Metazoa; phylum Arthropoda; class Arachnida; order Araneae; family Araneidae; genus Araneus; species Araneus ventricosus. Next base: position 3,847 of record BGPR01000558.1, on the reverse strand, counting down.
ATTGGTGTGGGGTCTTGGATCCTGTGGTATCTCTAATTTGCAGTAAGTACATTCTTATCAGCACTCATTGTGTCGACCGCTACCCTACCCAGCTAATCAATCAAAATGTCAAACCACGGAAGGGGGAAGAAATTCGGAAAAATACGTTTATCGCGCTTTAGAGACAGTTCACAAGAGACGTATATTTCCGGGCTGACCGCTTTCGGCGTATCTCTGACCACACGTTGAAATGCGTGTTATCCGCTTATGGGATAGTCCAAGGTCGACGTAGAAATACGTGTGAAACGCTCAGAGGGTTAATGATTTTTATAGATTTTGATGTGTCGAATGTTTGTTCTACAGTAATGTCGTGCTGAATTGTTAATAAATAGTGTTTTTCTTGCCTAACTCAATCGTGTGCTCTTACCTTTGGTGTACTCATCATTTATACGATCACAGTGCCATTTTATATGTATTTCTTTTCAGCTATAGGGTTAGGCCCAACTCAATATTTTTAGTCACACCATAAGATAATGGTGCCGCGGCATAAAGTAAATTTTTCAGGTTGAGAACTGGGTACCAATGTGTGAGAGCACATTTTTGAATTGATGATATTACTGAAGGTTTATTTGTATGTATTTGGTATAATTCGTATTATTTCTCAGTATTAGTATTATTTCTCTCTGTATGCATGCAGGAATTTAAGCATTGTCTAGTTTAATTTGATTTATTTAGTGTTTGGATATGCCTCCTAAAAAACAAAAAGAATTTACAATCAGTATGGCTGCATCATTGCATTGTTTCTCTGGTGAGGTTGAGTAAAATTTTGATTTTTTCTTGGATCTATTGGAAAGTTTGGCAACCCTTGAGGAATGGGCGGTTGAAAAAAAACTATTAACACTAAAACTACAACTAAAGGGAAAAGCTCTGAAATTTTTGTCTGATGACATTTCCAATGAGCAGCAAATTAATTTTGAGGAGCTGGTAGGGATATTGAAAATGAAATTTTCAAGATCTCTATCTTTTGAAATCTTGCAAAACAAATTTAACAAAATTGTTCAGCAGCCAGGTCAATCGGTAAAGGATCTAGCAGAGGAAATTTCAAATGCTGCTAACAAATACTTCAATAAAGGTAACAGTAAAAATCCTGAAATTTGCACATTAACAGAAAAAATGAAATTTTCAAAATTTTTGGAATCTCTTAGGCCTGACATTAGGACACAGGTTAAGATTTTGGGTCCTTCTTCTTTTGAGGAAGCAGTTAAACAGGCTTGTAATGCAGAAATTGCTTTCAATGATACTGCTGCTGCTTTAAGCAATGTTCACCCCAGCAGAGGTTAACATTTTGTTGGCCAATCATTTTCAGAGTAGTAAAAAAAATTGAAGAATTAAACAAAAAGATTGAAAACTTAACCCAAATTTCTGTCGCTAACCATTCTGCCTCAGAACCATGGGATAGAAGTGCATTTAACAGCAATGATCATGGTAGTAGTGCATTAAATGTAAAAATTGAGTGTCATATTTGTGGAAAAGGTCATATAACGACCGAATGTTGGTATTTTCCTCGAGAAAGTAATGCAGGTTCTCACAATTCTCATCCACAAAGATCCTATTACAGAGGAAACTTTTATCCAAGGAGAGGTTTCAAGAATACTAGGTCTCGCCCATTTTATCAGGGTAAAAATAACAGAAATCATCCCTATCACAGAAGGAATTTAAACTTCTAGGGGGTTCTTGCAATACTGATGATAAATATGCAAGACATAATAACAATCATGCGAGAACCCCAAAAAATATTGTAAAAAGAAACAAATCAAATAAAGAGATGATTAAAGAAAACACAAATAACAAAATTAGTAAAGAAAAGGGTGAATATAAAAGGGATAGCATTAAACAAAAGGTCTCAAGCAACACATCTAGTAAAGAAAAGGATAAAAATAAAATTAAAGAAAATGGTAAAATAAATATGCAGGAAGTTCAAAACAAATTAGATGAGGATGTTGTCATCATGTCATGCAATTCTAGCAATAATTTGAATTTACCCATTATAGACTTAAAATTTTCTGACAGTTGTTTTGCAGCTTTGTTAGATACCGGGGCAAATGTCAGTTTGATCCAACCCAGTGCTCTTCAAAAAATAAAACAGCAGAATAAGGTAACATTTGTATTGAGATCAGTACGAATTCACACACTTAATAACAACACACTTCCTCACCACTCTGCTGTAAATATAAAGTTTAGGATAGGAAACAAATGGTTTAGCAATCTATTCTTTGTCACACAGACTATTTGGTCTTCAAAATATAGTACTATTCTTGGCTATGATTTTATTCAAAAAAATTGCATTGTTTTAGATATTTCAAATCAAAAAATTTTGATCGAAAAACAAAGTTTTGGCTTTTATGATGATACACCTCGAAACAGTTCTCCAAGTTTGTCAGCAGATACAGAGTCAAGTCAGGTTAGACTGGTGAACAATGTGGCAATTCTTCCCAACTCTTCTAGAATTTTAAAACTAAAAATTTCTGATTCCTTCACGAATGAAAAAAATGTTGTTTACATTCCATCTTGTAATACTGATATTTCAATTAATGAATCCGTACATCATGTTGATAATTCAGGCAATATTATAACTATTGTAGAAAATAACACAACTAACAAAATTACTTTGCGAAAAAATTCAAAATTGGGACAGGTACATTCTACAGCAGACTTTGTTTTGAGGGATAGGAATGATTTTGATGAAGAGACTAATGAACTATTACAGGTTAACACTTTAACTGCAGATGAAATTACAACTCTTCGCAGAGAGGAATTGAATGCAGATGACTTTAATTTGGAACATTTAAATGAAACTGAGAAAAATGAAATTTTAAAACTGTTAATGCAAAATTTTTAAGTATTTTCCAAGTCTTATCAGACATTGGGTTGTACAGATGCCATTACACCTCAATTTAAACTTTTGCATAATTTCCCCATACAGACTAAACCTTACCCTATACCAAAGATTGCACACGATTTTTCTAAGCAGGAAATTCAGAAGTTACTCGAGGCAGGCATCATTGAACCATCTACTTCAAATTACAATTTTACCATTATTTTTGTCAAAAATAAATCAGATTCCAGAAAACTAAAATTCAGGATGGTTGTAGATTACCGATTATTGAACAGTGTCACAGAATCATTTAAAATTTGCCTACCAAAAATTGCAGATATTCTTCATGAGATTTCTGGTAAAAAGTGGTATAGCGTTCTTCACTTGAAATCAGCATTTTTTTCAAATCAAGTTAAATAATTCAGACAAACAGAAATTGGCATTTTGTTCTGAGTTGGGAAACTTCCAACCCACTCGTTTGCCTTTTGGGAGTAAAAACTCTACTTCTTATTTCCATTTGCTTATTTCAAAGTGTCTTGACGATTTGAAAGGTCCAAACATTCAATTTTTCTTAGATGATATAATCATTGCGGCTAATTCAATTTCTGAAATGAACACTAGATTGTAACTGGTTTTTGATAGATTTGCAAAATTCAATTTGACTCTTGATCCCAACAAAATCCAGATTTGTAAAACCAATATAACTTACTTAGGTTTCAATATTAGTGCTAATGGTTATGCTCCTTCAGAGGATAACATTCAAAAAGTTACAAAATTCCCTGTTCCCCAGAATTTAAAGCAGGTTCAGTCTTATCTTGGCATGATGAATTATTTCAGACATTTAATTTTTAATTATGCAGAAGTTGTCGAGCCAATTGTAAATTTAACCAGGAAGGGCACACCTTTTGTTTGGTCTGAAAATTGTCAGGATGCATTTAATGTTATTCAAGAAATTATACTCAACAAGCCTACTATAAAAAATTATGATGAATC